>JARQOC010000005.1:319922241-320173840 GCA_033576535.1 Allobates femoralis
TGAGGCCTTGTCCAGGCTGTCTTGCTAAAGGCGGCTGGGCCAGCGGACGAGAGCTCCCACTGACCCCCGTGTCTCCACAATTGGTGGCAGCGGTGATATACTACTCAGCCTGGTTTATCCAGGGGAGCTGCAGGGGACTGGTGTTCGTGGACACTGCCCAAGGGCTCAACAACCAGGGAGGCATATGAGCATACCCAGCAGGCCATAGGTGAGGCATACAGGTTTCAGACGTTGCCATGTCCAACCCCACCAGCTCAGCCATGGGACAAGGACTGGAGAGGAGATACGGCTGCAGCAGTAAATAGATGCTACAGGATCTGTGCCACAGGCACACTCGGTCAGCTTTGATCCAGAAATTGGTCCATTCTGGGGATACCCAGAATGAGGTGGAGAATGATGAGGATCCCGCCGACGTTGTACAAGAGGATGTAAACCGTGTGTCTCATTCTGGGTCCCATGGCAATCTGGAAACCAACCAATCCTCAGCAGACCAAGCCAAGGAATGGTTGGCTGCATTGGGACCTGAAGCTTCAAGAGATGAAAGGGCTGGTGTTCTGCAAGTAGTGTTGGGAGCTCAAATTTCCTTACCAACAGCGCCCACCTCCACCATAGACCGCCACCAAGGAATTAATCTTCGCTACAGTGACGTGCCATTGATGAATGAATCCAACACTAAGATCGATGAACACTTGCAAAACTTTGAGGTGATGATGAGTATGCACCGGGTGCACACAGCTGAGTGGCCCAGATACCTGTGGACAAGTTTGCCTGGTTGGGCCCAGGAGGCTGTTCGATCACTTGGGCCTCAGGATTGCTTGGACTATGGAATTATTAAGGACACTCCGTTGCCCCTTTCTACCATAACCCCCGAGAGATATCACATTAAGTTCCGGACTAAGTTGCGCCAGGGTGTCTCTTACGTCGAATTTGGCAGTCAGCTCCGATGACGCTGTAACCGTTGGCTCGATGGTCGGGCTGCCCACTCCGCTGCTGCCCACTGGGATATAATAGTACTCAAACAGCTTATGGAGAAAATGGACCAAGAAATACGAGAATGGGTGGCAGACTGGAAGCCAGACACCCCAGAGCAAGCAGCCCGATTGGCTGATGAATTTACAGCCAACCGACCCAGCTGGAGACCCAATAGGCCCACTGATCCCAGGAGGTTCCTCAACCATGGATTCCAGCGACCTCCAGACTCCCATGCTGGACTAACTCACTATGCCGCAGAAGCCCCAACAGGGCAAAGGTTTACCAACCCATGACTTGCCCAACCCTTGGCGCTGTTATACGTGTGGGCACCTTGGACACATGGCCAAAGAGTGTCTTCAAAATTGGGGCCCTATGCCTGGAGCCCGTCTGCCAGCC
The DNA here is from genome assembly GCA_033576535.1 of Allobates femoralis. NCBI lineage: Eukaryota > Metazoa > Chordata > Amphibia > Anura > Aromobatidae > Allobates > Allobates femoralis. The sequence goes on from JARQOC010000005.1 coordinate 319,923,610, forward strand.
CAACCAGTCAACATATGCAGAGATGAATCAGCGATGCCTGGAGGATACTGACCCCAAGAAAGCCAGTAGCCGAGGAAGTGATTTACCCGATCCACACCCTATGTCAGGCTGGACACCGTACACCAGCCAATCTCAATCGCCACATCCAGATGATCAAGGTCAGTGGAATACAGGCTCAGGGACTTCGAGATACTGGATCTTCAATCACCCTGGTCAGCCCAGATATTGTTCCCGCCGAACATCATTTACCAGACCACCAAGTGACCATCTTCCTTGCTGGAGGCCAGCGATCGAACATTCCTCTGGCACGAGTGCAGTTGGACTGGGTAATTGACCATGGAGAGGTTGAAGTGGGGCTCATGGACAGCCTCCCAACCCCTGTTCTTTTGGGAAATGACCTAGGACAAGGATTATCCAGCCAGTTTGTCACCGCCATCACCTGCAGCCAAGCCAACCATCATCCTTGTGCAGATCTTGCTACCAACCCATCCGAGGATAACCCTCCTCCTCAATCTTCAGCCTCCTTTTCTGAGCTGACAAATGTAAGTACATCAAACCAAACTGTGGCCATTGACTGGGGGGAGATAGATCGCAAGGAGTTCAGGGAAGCCCAACTGACAGACCCCACCCTTGAGCGTATTCATAGTGCGGCTGCCCAACCTGGGGGAGGGAATCAGGGGGACATGTATCGATGGGAAAGAGACCTCTTATATCGGGAAAAGCCCACATCCTGCCCAGAAAAACCTGGGACCCGTGTACATCAGCTTGTGGTACTCCAGCAATACTGACTCATGATGTTCGCGCAGCTGGGCACGTGGGGACCATAAATACCCGGATACGCCTGTTGCATAGTTTTTTTTGGCCAAGGGTCACTCAAGAAGTGAAGAAATACAGAGCCTCTTGTCCAGTGTGTCAATGTATGGGCGGAGCCCCATGTCGTGCCCCACTCCAACCCATGCCTTTAGTAGGGGAACCTTTCCTTAGCCATCTCCAGCCGCAGTTGAAAAAGATTCATCCTCACCCCAGTAGACTTCGCTACCCGCTACCCAGAAGCCACTACCTTGACTTCCATAGATGCAGAGCATGCGGCTCAAGCTTTACTGGATATCTTTAACCAGGTAGGGTTTCCACAGAAGTATTAACTGACCAGGGGGCACAGTTGAAACATGGAGTCCGCCCGATGTGCACAATTCTCTACCATCCTGAAACAAATGGATTGTGTGAGCACTTCAATGGAACCCTGAAACAACTCATTAGCTGTTATGTAGAGGCTGAAGGGGGGACACTGGGAGAAAAACCTGCAGCAGCTCCTTTTTGCTTACCGGGAGGTGCCACAGGACTCCACTGGGTTCTCCCCCTTCGAATTGCTGTATGGCTGAAAAGTACGTGGGCCCTTAAAGCTGGTACAAGAATGTTGGGAGAGCACCTTCCCCACAGAAGAGGTTCCCATACTGGGCTATGTTCAAAAGTTTAGGGAAAGGATGAGGCACCTCATGGCGTTAGCCCACAGGAATTTAGAAGTGGCTCAGGAAAGGCAAAAACAATGTTATGACCGCGCTGCCCGACTCCAAGAATTTGCCTGTTGACAGAAGGTCCTAGTACTCGTACCGATACGAAAAAAACAAGCTGCAAGCCATGTGGGAGGGTCCATTTACCATTACCAGGATATGTGGCAATACTGACTACACCATGGCCCTCGACCAAGCAGGTGTTCGTGAGCGTACCTACCATGTTAACAGACTAAAAGCTTATGAGGAAAGAGAGGTCACCAACTTAGCAGTTTGTTGTCCCGATTTAGATGACTCCAATATAGACCAGATACCAGACCTATTAGGGTCCCTTTACACGCGGCCACAAGAAGGTAGAAACCAGTAGGCATCAGACACAATTGTGCCTGTTGCCTTGAAAAGACCACGATGTGGCGGCGTGTAATTCAGGACTTTCCTTCCTTGTGGGAAGACACAGGAAGGAAAGTCCTGATTTACACGCCGCCACATCAGGAGGCCTCCTGACGAAGCAGTGAGCGAAACGTTGAGGTGCTGGACAGTGTGGTGCGGTATGGATACTTCATAACTGAGCACTTTTGCACTTTGTGAGGGTTATAGCGGTTACTTTATACTATGCTGTATCCCTGTCCCTTCGGTCAATCCTGGGGTGTCAGTAGGTGTAATGGAGAATGGATTTAATTCCCCCTGTGCAGACCTACAGATGATGGTATCTATAACGGTATTTTGCCTGTATTTTGTATATATATACCTGCATACACACTGTCTGAGGTGTTTTTAGGGGATGGGTTTTTTATGGAGTGTGATGTTTTCCTGTAACAAATAAAATTACTTGCTTTATATACAAAGTATGGTGTAAAGATTGCCGTTTGTCTTTATCTGGTTATATTGACTTTTAGTGAGACTATGCAGCTGATGATATATATAGTATGATGGACTCTAGAATTTTGTTAGTGACACATAGGCTATTCTCGCCTGCATCTGAGCGACATGCTCCACGACACTCCGGTGGGGGGTCACCTCTGCTTCCCACGTCTCTTTTGCTATGTCCAAGAGACCTCGAGAATGACAACCATACAAGAGTTCAAATGGAGAGAATCCCATTGAAGCCTGGGGAACCTCTCTGATAGAGAACATCAGATATGGTAGGAGACTGTCCCAGTCTCGACCGTCTTTTTCGACCACCTTCTTCAGCATGGACTTCAACGTTTTGTTGAATCTCTCCACGAGGCCATCTGTCTGTGGATGGTACACTGAGGTTTTCAATTGGGTTATCTGTAGTGCTTTACACAGTTCCCTCATAACCTTGGACATAAAGGGGTTCCTTGATCTGCGAGGATCTCTTTTTGAAGTCCCGTTCTAGAGAAGATGAAAACAGCAGAAAAAGACATGACATATAAGAAAGTATGGGAGCACACCTGTAATACTACAAAATATATACAAAATTTTATTGGAACAGTGTACAGACAAAGGGAAGTTAAAACCATTTAAAATTGGTAATGAAACCAGACAAGGGCACCATTATATATGACAAATGTCAAATCAAACAAATTAATTGCAGCAATTTATACATCAGCATAGACAGTCAAAAATAAATGAATAAATCAGGACCCAGCGGGGCTCAGAATTTAATGTATAGGAAGCATAGGAGGTCACTCCATAGGTCAGGGGATCAATCAATCTGGAAGTGAGAGTGTATCACTCCAGTAAGCAGTATAGTCTCTCTGAGCTTTACAATGAAATACCACTATCTATGAGGATTCACAGACCTTTTACATGAATCTAACACTATATAGTCAGAGAAACAACTCAGGGTTAAAGCACCCTGTTGAATAATCACATATATATTATAGTGAGAGTATACCCTGTTGTGGACCCCTCAGTAGGGTAAATATTAACAAATAAACAATTTTACCAGAGGTTCATGGTGGTACCGGGGTCTACAGTGTATACGCCTGTTAATACGCCTGTTATTTTTGACTGTCTATGCTGATGTATAAATTGCTGCAATTAATTTGTTTGATTTGACATTTGTCATATATAATGGTGCCCTTGTCTGGTTTCATTACCAATTTTAAATGGTTTTAACTTCCCTTTGTCTGTACACTGTTCCAATAAAATTTTGTATATATTTTGTAGTATTACAGGTGTGCTCCCATACTTTCTTATATGTCATGTCTTTTTCTGCTGTTTTCATGTGTTGTTCTCATGACATGGTGAGCACCCACCTTTTTATTTGAATAGAACCTTGTGGTGCTCCTCCTTCTCCTAATTGTTCTAGAGAAGATGTGCACCAATTCTCGGGGTATATTTTTAGCAGAGGAATTTCTCAAAGGTATCGCCTCTGGGTACCGAGTCGCATAGTTCAGGACGACTAAGATGTACTTGTGGCCTCTTGCAGACTTGACCAGGGGGCCCTCCAGATCCATAGCAATTCGATTAAAGGGCACTTCTATAATTGGTGAATCACTACCGGACTTCGGAAGTGAACAACGGGGGCAGTCAACTGGCAGGTGGAACACGACTTACAATAGTCTACAATCTCCTGATGACACCCAGGCCAATAGAAACTCCAAAAGATCCGCTACTGGGTCTTATCTACCCCTAGATGACCACCCAGGACATGAGAATGGGCCATATCTAGTACTTTGCATCTATAGGGCCTTGGAACCATAAGCTGTTCTATTACCTCACCTCTCACCTGGGTAAGCCCATATAGCAACTCCCCATTTACTGCGAAGTGAGGGAATCCGGTGTCAGCCCCCGGCTCCTGGGCAACCCTGTTTATAACAGTCACATTTCCAAAGGCCCCTTTCAGTGTCAAGTCCCTCATTTGAGCAGTCCCAAAATTCCCGCTGTATGGCATCAACTCCAGAAAGTTGGTTTCATGGGACTCCGGCCCATCTTCATCACCGAGCAATACACCCAGGGGAAGCGGCAGTGGCAATGTCTCTTGGTGGGCTGACTGTCCTTCACAAGGACCCTTGGATGCGACCCCCTTTTCCCACAAAGTCCTAAAACAAAGTAAAGTTCCACCCGATTATCACTGGGTGCAATAAGTCTTTCACCACCCCGACTTCATGTGATTTAGTACCGCAGTTTGTTTTTATGGTCACAATAGCAAAGGTGTAGTTCTTGGCATTTTCATGGATACAGCGGACGCCCACCTTTTTACCTGGTATCAGTCGATGGGGAAGTGTGGCCTTCACCAGGGTCACCAAACATCCGGAGTCCAATAGTCCCGTTACTTGGGTCCCAATCACTTCCACAAGACATGCCTGTGGGCCCTCTCTGGGTTCGCTGTCAATGCTGCAGACCGGGTAAGCATAATATGAGGAGTGCCGACCCAAGCTACAGTCCATTCACTCAGTAGTCAGGGGACAATGGGCGGCTACATGACCAGGGCCTTGACACTGCCAACAGATTAATGGTCCAGCTGGAGGTTTTGTTATGCCTCCACTTGCCCCTTGGGGCCTTGGGCTCCTCCCCCCGTGGCTCTATTACCCTTCCTTTGGGTGTTGGACACTGTTTGTACCCCCCAGTATGTAGCTGGCAAATCCTGTGGCTTCCTCAGGGTACTCTCCACCATCTGGTACCTCTCCACCAGTCCCACCAGGTCATCGGCATTCTGGGGGTCACCCTGAGCAGCCCAGGTTTGCACCGGATTCGGGAGGGCATGGACAAATCTGTCCATTACCACTCGCTCCACTATTTGCGCTGGTCTGGAGGATTCTGGCTGCAGCCATTATTGCATGAGATGTAGCAAGTCAAACATCTGGGAGCGGGGGGCTTTGTGGCCATGATAGGCCCATTGATGAACCCGCTAAGCTCTAACAGTCATAGTCACACCCAGGCGTGCTAAAATCTTAGTCTTTAGCTTCCCATACTCCCGAGCATCCTGTAAAGGCAGGTCATAGTAAGCTTTTTGGGACTCTCCCGTTAAAAATGGCACCAACACCTCCACCCACTGTCCCGGTGGCAGTTTTTCTCGCTCTGCGACTCTCTCAAAAATCGTCAAAAAGGCTTCAACATCATCCCCCGGGGTCATCTTTTGGAGTGCCCGTCTTACCGCCTTCCTGATGCCGGAATCCTCATCTGGACCGGGGATGGGCCAGCGGCCCTTGCACGGAGTACCTCAGTCAGGAGTTCCTGTTGCTGCTCCGGCTGCTGCATCAAGAGTTGATTCGTTTCCTGTTGCACAATCTGTTGTTGGTGTTGCTGCTGCTGCTGTTGCTGTTGGATCTGCACCAAGTGCTTAATCAGGTCCTCCATGCCATCTGACTGTGTTTGCAGGCTTGTGGCTGCCTTCACCCAGGACATATAGGTCGTTTGTAGTGAATATGGACGCTTCCTGGGGGTCTATGCCCGCATTCTCCACCAAGTGTGATAGAGCCACTCACAGCTGCCAATTCCAGGTAGACACAGGAAGCTTTGCCGGATAAACGTCTGGTTTATTGCTGTCATAAACCATATGAAAACAACCAAACTGAGGATCAGTTTCTTAGGCTCAATGCTGCACACTGTGCTCTCCTGCACTCCAAAACTCACACCAAAGAAAAAAAAAACAGAGGTGAACATTTAATTTCTCTGACCTCACCTCAGGGAGGGAGAGACGTGCTAAATCAGCCCCAGCTCACATAACAGAATTCATCAACCTGGCTGACACATATATTCCATCACTTACGGTACCAGTAATCATATTACAGCCACCATAGAAAAAGAATGCCTGGCCATAGTCTGGATCCTAAAAAAATCGCAGTCCTACCTCTATGGCAATGAGTTCACAGTCCTCACTGACCACAATCCATTAAGTTGGCTAAATCGCACTGCTGGAGACAATGGACGATTGCTTAGATGGAGTCTGGCATTACAATCTTACAATTTCTCCATCTCACATAAACAGGGCAAGAAGCATGGAAATGCGGATGGGCTGTCCCGACAGGTGGAGAAGGATGATCGGAAGCATACCCTATCTGGCTAAATAAGAAGGGGGAGGAATGTGATGAAATGGAACACTGTAAAATGTATAACCTATGAGAATTTCTTATTTCTCCAGATAATATTGTATTTTGGTTTGCAAACTTGTACTATGCCACTCATGGGTTACACAAGATTTCTAGGAGCCTGCTAGTATTTAAAGTGCGTAATGTAATCTACCTTGTGATAAGCAACTCATGGTAAATGGTAAAGTCTTGTAGCTGACTGGCAGTGTTTAACGTGTGTTATGTAATTATCTTGCCTCTTTGTATTGTGATTTAATTCCTTTCTTGTGAGGGGCCTCTTATTGTTTTTACCAGTCTTGTAGATGCTTGGAAATGCTGTCTGTGTGTAATGTAATTATCTAATCTCTTTATCATAGAGGGACAGAGGCTCAGAAAACCTAATTATGCTAACCACCCTTTTTATTACTAGGTATATTGCTGATTCTATGTAAATTACCTCAGCCACCATTGCTTGTGGTCAGGATGTTACACTAAATGTCTAAATGTCTATACTAAACCCTCCTTGACCCCTCTCTGGCAAACATAATTTAAATGAACATTATCCAGGCAGCTTGAAAGCGAGCCAATGAGAGAACAGTCTTATTCCACCTATCGTGAAGTCCCCAATATCCTGCAATGAGGGCTGAGGGAATATAAGGAGGACTGTTCATTTTGACCAGCAGATTGGATACAGGCAGCTAATCTAGGATCTTCGGGTCCAATTGGCAAGCCATAACTCCAGGTCTAGGCATTACAGTGCTGACCAAGGGGATCAGAACCTGGATTGTAATTCTACAAGGACTTCAGCATCGAATGTTTGGATTTGGCTGGGATGACAAAGACTGCATAAGGACGTAACCCAGGTTGGGATTATCCAGTCACCTGACTACAGACTTTGCTGTGCTATATTCTAAACCCTGGTGAGCCAGCGGAAGGGTGAGACTCTGTTGCCTGTTATATTGTTGTGTTTTGCTGGTTATGAATTATATGCTTTTAACGCTTTGGGGATCCAATAAAGCCTTAATATTGTGGTTCCCTCACCCTGTGTTGTCTGAGTAGTGCTCCGCCCACGGTTAAGGAGCTTGGGCATTCAGTTTGGGGATGAGCCCTGGTCCAGGCTGTCTTGCTAATGGCGGCTTGGCCAGTGGACGAGAGCCCTCACTGACCCCGTGTCTCCACAGTACCCAGTAAAAAGATATTAAAAATCTCCTTTGTAGTAGATAGCTGATTGGTAGTTAACCACCATGAAAGGTCAATTAGTAAAATATATAACCAAAAATACAGAGACTAAACACCCTAAAGTTATAAGAAGACCAGTCACTGCACCAAATCCAATGCTAGATAGTTTATTGAAAAATTGTAAAATACAAAGGATCATGAAACATATTATTGCACATAATTATTCAACCTGATGAAAGGAAAAAACAGGACTGTGGTATAACCACATAGGAGAGAAATAAATAACCACTACTGAGAGGGGGCGATACACCAGTGCTCACACGCTATTTACTATAACACCCATAATAGGGTATACGTTCCTAGCCTCATAGTCAAGATATACTACAAGGCATATACACCATCAATCAGTTTAACATTCTGAGGCAACTATGTTGCTAATTTACCTTGAGACATGATGGTGTCAATAGCGAGCTGGCGACCATTACCCCCCAACCTCGACACGTGTTTCCCTGCTAGGGCAACTTCGTCAGGAGGCGTGGCTTTTCCATTTAAATATGCCCATTATATATCATACTTAATGGTAGAAAGGTGTCCTGCAACTGATTGATGGCGCCCCTGCCGCATGATCAGCTGCCGGCGAGCCGCCGCGTCAGCCGCGCACCGGAAGTCACACGGCGGAGGAACTATGTCATCCTATGCAACACCCCGGCAACTCCAACCAACGCGGCCGTCCCCTGCGACACAGCGCATGCTCACCAGTGCCTGTTGTCAGATTGTTATGGCAACAATACCTATCATAGAGGTCGCTTACTCAAAATGATTGCACCGCTTCGGTCATAGAAAGAAGTGGAGCATCGAGGGGCACATTACTCAGCGTTCACAGTAATATTTAAACAGAACATGACTAATTGCTCATATCAATGTATCACATAAAGTTGTGGCCAAAAGTACTGACACCCCTGCAATTCTGTCAGATAACACTCAGTTTCTTCCAAGAAATGTTTGCAATCACAAATTCTTTGGTATTATTATCTTCATTTAATTTGTCTTCAATAAAAAAACACAAAAGAGAATGAAGCAAAAAGCAAAACATTGATCATTTCACACAAAACTCCAAAAATCGGCCAGACAAAAGTATTGGCACCCTCAGCCTAATACTTGGTTGCACAACCATTAGCCAAAATAACTGCGATCAACCGCTTCTGGTAACCATCAATGAGTTTCTTACAATGCTCTGCTGGAATTTTAGACCATTCTTCTTTGGCAAACTGCTCCAGGTTCCTGATATTTGAAGGGTGCCTTCTCCAAACTTCCATTTTTAGATTTCTCCACAGGTGTTCTATGGGATTCAGGTCTGGACTCATTGCTGGCCACCTTAGAAGTCTCCAGTGCTTTCTCTCAAACCATTTTCTAGTGCTTTTTGAAGTGTGTTTTGGGTCATTTTCCTGCTGGAAGACCCATGACCTCTGAGGGAGACCCAGCTTTCTCACACTACATTATGCTGCAAAATTTGTTGGTAGTCTTCAGAATTCATAATGCCATGCACACGATCAAGCAGTCCAGTGCCAGAGGCAGCAAAGCAACCCCAAAACATCAGGGAACCTCCGCCATGTTTGACTGTAGTGACCGTGTTATTTTCTTTGAATGCCTCATTTTTTCTCCTGCAAACTCTATGTTGATGCCTTTGCCCAAAAAGCTCTACTTTTGTCTCATCTGACCAGAGAACATTCTTCCAAAACGTGTTACGCTTTCTCAGGTAAGTTTTGGCAAACTCCAGCCTGGCTTTTTATGTCTCTGGGTAAGAAGTGGGGTCTTCCTGGGTATCTCACCATACAGTTGCTTTTCATTCAGACGCCGACGGATAGTACGGGTTGACACTGTTGTACTCTCGGACTGCATGGCAGCTTGAACTTGTTTGGATGTTAGTCAAGGTTCTTTCTCCACCATTCGCACAATCTTGCGTTGAAATCTCTTGTCAATTTTTGTTTTCCGTTCACATCTACGGAGGTTAGCCACAGTGCCATGGGCTTTAAACTTCTTGATGACACTGTACACGGTAGACACAGGAACATTCAGGTCTTTGGAGATGAACTTGTAGCCTTGAGATTGCTCATGCTTCCTCACAATTTGGTTTCTCAAGTCCTCAGACAGTTCTTTGGTCTTCTTTCTTTTCTCCATGCTCAATGTGGTACACACAAGGACACAGGACAGAGGTTGAGTCAACTTTAATCCATGTCAACTGGCTGCAAGTGTGATTTAGTTATTGCCAACACCTGTTAGGTGGCACAGGTAAATTACAGGTGGTGTTAATTACACAAATTAGAGAAGCATCACATGATTTTTCTAACAGTGCCAATACTTTTGTCCACCCCCTTTTTTATATTTGGTGTGGAATTAGATCCAATTTGGCTTTAGGACAATTCGTTTTGTGTTTTTTCATTGAAGACAAATTAAATGAAGATAATAATACCAAAGAATTTGTGATTGCAATCATTTTCAGAATGAAACTGAGCATTATCTGACAGAATTGTACAACTGTATGTAACTCTATGTAGAGAGATCCCTAAAATCCAATAGTATCTTAATCTCCAAATCCAAAACATTTTTAAGAGATATATACATGGAGATGCTTAAATTGTATATATCAGGCAATTAACAATATGAGTCAAAGTAGAGAAGAATTGGAGCCACACTCAAGGCTTCTGGCAGTAGATATTTATTATATCTTCATACAACAGGTTGTGCACAGCGTGTAGGAGGACGGGGGGTACTATGTCGTTTCGCGCCCTGGCTTGGCGATTCAGCGGGTACAATTCTCAATCCATCAATTAATAATATGATTATACAGTTGTGGCCAAAAGTATTGACACCCCTGCAATTCTGCCAGATAATACTCAGTTTCTTCCTGAAAATGATTGCAATCACAAATCACAAATTCTTTGGTATTATTATCTTCATTTAATTTGTCTTCAATGAAAAAACACAAAAAGAATTGTCCTAAAGCCAAATTGGATCTAATTCCGCACCAAACATAAAATAGAGGGTGGATAAAAGTATTGACACTGTTAGATAAATCATGTGATGCTTCTCTAATTTGTGTAATTAACAGCAGCTGTAACTTACCTGTGGCACCTAACAGGTGTTGGCAATAACTAAATCACACTTGCAGCCAGTTGACATGGATTAAAGTTGACTCAACCTCTGTCCTGTGTCCTTGTGTGTACCACATTGAGCATGGAGAAAAGAAAGAAGACCAAAGAGTACTGTCTGAGGACTTGAGAAACCAAATTGCGAGGAAGCATGAGCAATCTCAAGGCTACAAGTTCATCTCCAAAGACCTGAATGTTCCTGTGTCTACCGTGCGCAGTGTCATCAAGAAGTTTAAAGCCCATGGCACTGTGGCTAACCTCCCTAGATGTGGACAGAAAAGAAAAATTGACGAGAGATTTCAACGCAAGATTGTTCGGGTGGTGGATAAAGAGTCTCGACTAACATCCAATCAAGTTCAAGCTGCCCTGCAGTCCGAGGGTACACCAGTGTCAACCTGTACTATCTGTCGGCGTATGGTAGGAGACCCAGGAAGACCCCACTTCTTACCCGGAGACATAAAAATGCCAGGCTGGAGTTTGCCAAAACTTACCTGAGAAAGCCTACAACATTTTTTAAGAATGATCAGATGATGATTTGGAAGAATGGTCAGATGAGACAAAAGGAGAGCTTTTTGGGCAAAGGCATCAATATAGAGTTTTTCTTTAATCAGATAGTTTTTATTAAAACTTTTCAACAACAATACAGAAAGAAATGCATTGCATTAAATCCCCCCCTCCTCCCACCACCACCATCCCTCCCTTCCCCCCTCCCGGTCCAGTGGGACAGTATTCCTCAACAAAGATAGTAGTGCACATATGGATATAACATGTACCCAAGATGTTCCAAAAATCCGCATAACACATCTCCCAACTTAAAGAAATAACTCAGTCCAAAAGCAATTAATTAACAGTCAGCAGCCCCTGAAGGTCCATCCAGCCCTTCCATATTTTATCAAATACCCTCGATCTGTCCCGTTTGAGGTATATAGCTTTTTCCCTACTCACGGTCAGATTCATGCTACAGATATACTCTTTGCGAGAGGATACCGTATCAGATATCCAATGAGCCGCTATTAATTTTCTGGCAGCAAACAACATCCTAGCCACTGCTATATGCGAATAGTCATCTCCCCCTACATCCTCTGTACAGCCAAGGACACAGACAATCGGGTCTCTGGGGATGTACAGCTCCGTTGCCCCCCGGATCAAGTGGAGTACCATAATCCAAAAAATCTGGAGGCGTGGGCACGTCCAAAACATGTGGAGAATGTCCGCGTCCTCATGTGAACATATGGGGCAACATGAGTCCCGTCTCAGGCCTAAATCATGAAGCCACTTAGGCCTCCTGTATACCCTATAAAGGATATACAGTTGAGAGAGGCGTCTGGGCTCATTGAGCGACAGCCGGGGTATCATACTCATGATCGACTCCCAGCGTTCAGCTGTTATACCCTCTATTTGCTGTACCCATTTGTCCAGTGCCCGTATCGGGTGTTTTAACAGAGCCATTGCCAAGAGGTATCCGTATACAAAGGAAATTATGCCTTTAGTGGAGGTTTGCGCGCCAACCATGGTGATAGCAGTATCATGGTGTATGTCCATACAATGCGTTCGAGCCTGTGCCATGTAGGTATGTCGCACCTGCAAATACCGGTAGAACGAGGAGTGTGGGAGCGAAAATTCACTCTGCAAGGTTTTAAATGTTTTAAAGACTCCCCGTTCCACCAGCTGAGAGAGCCACCAAATGCCCACACGTCACCACTGCGCGAATCCCCTCAGCGCCTGCAGGTGCGGCAGATGAGGGTTGTTCCAAATGGGGGTATACCGTGTAAAACCAGTGATGCCTAACAGCCTTTTCAATTTTTCCCATACTTTAATCATGAGTAGCACCGTGGGGAGCCTGTGGGCCCAGGGTCGAAGGGTTTCAGCTTCTAATTTCGCCAGCAGCGGTCCTCGCCCCCCCAGAAACTGAAGGATACCCCTTTCCTCACACCTGCCCCGCAACTGAGTGCTCCACGCCCCCGGTCAAATGCTGACACTGTGAGGACAGAAAATACAGCCAACGGTTGGGCAAGGCCAATATAGAGTTTAGAGGAGAACAAAAGAAGCATTCAATGAAAAGAACACGGTCCCTACAGTCAAACATGGCGGAGGTTCCCTGATGTTTTGGGGCTGCTTTGCTGCCTCTGGCACTGGACTTCTTGACCATGTGCATGGCATTATGAAGTCTGAAGACTACCAACAAATTTTGCAGCATAATGTAGAGCCCAGTGTAAGAAAGCTGGTCTCCCTCAGAGGTCATGGGTCTTCCAGCAGGACAATGACCCAAAACACACTTCAAAAAGCACTAGAAAATGGTTTGAGAGAAAGCACTGGGGACTTCTAAGGTGGCCAGCAATGAGTCCAGACCTGAATCCCATAGAACACCTGTGGAGACATCTAAAACTGGCAGTTTGGAGAAGGCACCCTTCAAATATCAGGGTCCTGGAGCAGTTTGCCAAAGAAGAATGGTCTAAAATTCCAGCAGAGCATTGTAACAAACTCATTGATGGTTACCAGAAGCGGTTGATCGCAGTTATTTTGGCTAAAGGTTGTGCAACCAAATATTAGGCTGAGGGTGCCAATACTTTTGTCTGGCCCATTTTTGGAGTTTTGTGTGAAATGATCAATGTTTTGCTTTTTGATTCATTCTCTTTTGTGTTTTTTCATGTATGACAAATTAAATGAAGATAATAATACCAAAGAATTTGTGATTGCAATCATTTTTTGAGGAAGAAACTGAGTATTATCTGACAGAATTGCGGGGGTGTCAATACTTTTGGCCACAACTGTAAACAATAGTCAATACCACATAGCATATATTCTCATGCATAAACATGCATGATGCTCTAACAGTAATAAAGAATATATACAAGACCTTATAGTATCGTGTCGAGGTTGAGAGGTCATGGCCGCCAGCTCGCTATTGACACCATCATGTCTCAAGGTAAATTAGCAACATATAACCTAAAATTTGTCTAATTAAAATCCGCCACCCTCCCTAAATTAGAAGACGTGGAAGATTTAGACCACAAAAGATCCAGACTTATAAGCATTAAAAAATGCTTATAATTTATTGAAAATTATATAAAAATTACCGTATATACTTGTGTATAAGCCGACCCGTGTATAAGCCGACCCCCCTACTTTTGCCCCCAAAACCTGGGAAAACCTATTGACTCGTGTATAAGCCGAGGGTGGACCCCAGCACAGGTGTACAGCCCCCAGCAGTGTGGTATACAGGCCCCCCAATGGTAGAATACAGCAGCCTCCCCAGTGGCATATACAGGCCCCAGTAGTATATACAGCAACCCCAGTGGTATACAGCAGCCCCAGTGGTATATACAGCAGCCCCAGTGGTATATACAGCAGCCCCAGTGGTATATACAGCAGCCCCAGTGGTATACAGGCCTCAGCAGTATATACAGCAGCCCCCAGGGGTTATACAGCAGCCCCCAGGGGTTATACAGCACCCCCCAGGGGTTATACAGCGGCCCCCAGGGGTACCCGTCAGCCCCCTGGGGGTACCAACAGCCCCCTGGGGGTACCCAGCAGGGGGGTACCAACAGCCCCCAAAAGCTGGCACTGTCCCCCCTTGTAAGGGCCCCCCCCCGCTGCTTATACATTACCATCCCGGTGTTCTGATCGGCGCCGCTCCTCGGTGCTTCTTCTTCATCCTCCCGTCCTCGCTGGCTGCATCCGGGATCCAGATGCAGCCAGCGAGGACGGGAGGATGAAGAAGGAGCACCGAGGAGCGGCGCCGATCAGAACACCGGGATGGTAATGTATAAGCAGCGGGGGGACCCTTACAAGGGGGGACAGTGCCAGCTTTTGGGGGGCATATATGAACTGCTTCCCCCTGCCGCTGATTGACAGGGGGAAGCAGTGCATATATAATGAGCGGCCCCACGTGACGGGGCCGCTCATACAGCAGCCTCCCCCCGCCTCCTCCAGTCTCCACAGCCCCCACCATTGCATTTACCGTATTGACCCGTGTATAAGCCGAGGGGGAGACTTTTCAGCCCAAATTTTGGGCTGAAAAACTCGGCTTATACATGAGTATATACGGTACATCATAAAAATTCACCCGTGACAAACAGGAAACCAGCTGTGAGAACACAGCTTAGGAACAGTTAAATAGAGACACAAATGGAACTGTCAGGAAAGATCCTAAATAATAAAATTGGCACATTTGACTTGTAAAACGTGTTTTTTTTTTTCTACAAGTTTGGTCTGAATACTAGCATAGACCTACCGTAGGTATAGGTACTCAAAAATTAAATAAGTATATACAGTTATGGCCAAAAGTATTGACACCCCTGCAATTCTGTCAGGTAATACTCAGTTTCTTCCTGAAAATGATTGCAATCACAAATTCTTTGGTATTATTATCTTCATTTAATTTGTCTTCAATGAAAAAACACAAAAGAGAATGAAGCAGAAAGCAAAACATTGATCATTTCACTCAAAACTCCAAAAATGAGCCAGACAAAAGTGTTGACACCCTCTGCCTAATGGTTTAATGGTTGCACAACCTTTAGCCAAAAATAACTGCGATCAACCAACAATGAGTTTCTTACAATGCTCTGCTGGAATTTTAGACCATTCCTCTTTGACAAACTGCTCTGAAGGGTGCTGTAAGGTTTTCAGTCTTTTTTGCTAGATCTGTTGTTATGTTTGCATTTAGTGTATTTTGTCGGCCATCTTGTTTCCTGTCATGTGTAATGACTTTTGCCCTCAACCAATATGGAGTTCTCAGCTTGTCGTCGGCCATCTTGTTTCCTGTCATGTGTAATGACTCTTGCCCTCAAACAATATGGAGTCCTCAGCTTTGATGTCCCTGCCCTGTTTCTTGCCAATTGCCCTTTTAAACTACTTCAGCTGGTTAACCTGTGCTCCAGAATCAGGCCTGCAATCTGTCTGTGACTTGCTCTCTGAAGCCTGGATTCATTCTGCCTGGAATCATTTATGAACACAGAATCCTGGGTGCCAGCAATATCTGACAGGGAAGTAATGAACTCTGAATGCTTTCCTTGAGATTTGTACTGTGCTTTAATGCTCTGATGTCCTTGGTTGTTTGCCTTGCACTCTGCAACTACATTTATGTTATCCTGTTGATGCACTAACTTGTATGAAGCAATACAAGAGCTGCTTAAGAAGCATATGTCTCATGTGTCTCATTATACCCATGCATTAGACTCTATATAGACTGTATCATATATGACAGATTCTGGAGCCATAATAGAGTCTGCTGGGTCTAGGACAGTGCTGCATCTGCTGCCACCTGTATAGAGATTTCTGGATCTTTTGCCATTGGAGAGCTGCTGCAGACCGTGGATCTGAGATATCGATATATGTGATGATAGTGGTTGTGGCTTCTCACAACCTTTCCAGGTGAGCACATTCCCTTCTTTTAAGTCAGGAGTGTTACCACAGGTAAACACTATTGTGCTCCTTTTCTTCCTTTCCAGCCTTTCTGCCGTGCAGCTTCTGGGAATATGGAGGACCCTGTTAAACATCTGTGCGACGTGACGGATTCAATCCTTGCTGACCTACAGGCATTGAAGACCAGCTTTGCAAGCCTGCGGGATCGCGGTGATCATAATCTGCAGGTGTTCGGACAAACCACGCAGGACTTACGAACCCGGATTGAGGTTCTGGAGGGACGCGTCCACATCCCAACTTCAACCCGGTTATTGGAATCCCCAAGCTACCACCATTCCGTTTTGGCGGTGAACGGGAAAAATTCAGGGGATTCATTAATCAATGCAAACTGTTTTTTGCGGCTCATGCGCCACAGTTCCTTACTGAGCGATCTAAAGTATTGACAATAATTATGCTGCTCTCCAACAAAGCTCTCACATGGGCAAACCCCCTAATTGAGACTGACGATGACTGTCTAAATAATCTTGATACTTTCATTTCAGCTATGGGGCAGGTATTCGATGATCCAAACCGCGGTGCTACAGCGGAATCAGCCATGTTAACTTTAAGCCAAGGTAAGCGCTCGGTAGCGGAGTATGCTTTGGATTTCCGGAGATGGGCTCTCGACACCACTTGGGATAGCTCTGCTAAGAAGTCGGTTTTCCGGAAAGGATTATCCTCTGTGATTAAGGACGAACTCGCTCGTGCCGACCCACCTACAGCATTAGGAGATTTTATCAACTACTGTATTCGGATCGATGCTCGGCTTACTGAACGCAGACAGGAGAGATGGTCGGAGATAAAGCGCACTAATCATTTATTTCCTCCCTCTCCAGCTAAGGAGTCCTTGAGCAGGATTATACGAGAACCCGAACCTGAGCCTATGCAGGTGGACTCTTTACAGAGACGGGTCAGTGATGCACGTAAGGAACATCGAGTAAAGGAAAATCTGTGTTTCTATTGCGGTAAGTCAGGACATTTCATTATAAACTGCCCCAGTCGTTCTCGTAAGACAACTGCAGCCATCATACACTGCGAGTGCTGTGAGAGGGGTTCTGTCAGGTCCGAACCACAGATCCCAGAGAGAGTAGAGGATACAGACATTGATTACTCAGACTTGAACTCTGTTATCTCTGAGCCGGATGCACGTGTTACTGCAGCAGTTTTTCAGGTTTTTTCAGCGGTTTCCCAGCTGAGTTGTAAGAACAACAATTCTCATTGCTTTATTCCCCTCAAGCTCAGGGTTCACTCTGTCTGGGTATCTACCTCCGCTATGATTGATTCAGGGGCAAGCGGCAATTTTATGGACATCTCCTTCGCTGAGAAACTTGGAGTACGTTCAGTAAAGAAGGCTACTCCTGTACAGATGGAGACCGTAGATGGCTCACTGTTAAACTCTGGACCAGTGGATCAGGAGACGGAGCCCTTGAAGGTCCTCATGGGTAATGACCATCAAGAGAGTCTGTCATTTATGCTCATCTCTTCTCCTCATTTCCCTATTATTCTAGGACTGCCGTGGCTGCAGGCTCAGAATCCTACGATTAACTGGGAAACCAAAGAACTGCACTTTCCAGAGAAACAGATAAGTCCAGAAGCTTCAGTCTGCTCCATTCCTAAAGGACCAACATCAGTCTCTGAGCTACCAGCCATATACCGTGAGTATGCTGACGTGTGTGACAAAAGGAACGCAGACCTGCTACCCCCTCACCGTCCATATGACTGTCCAATAGACCTGTTACCAGGTGCGGGAATACCTTTTGGCAAGATTTACTCTTTGGCAGGGCCTGAGCTAAAGGCTCTCAAAGACTATATAGACGAACATCTAGCCAAGGGCTTCATACGCCCCTCTTCATCTCCTGCTGGTGCACCAATCTTCTTTGTGAAGAAGAAAGATGGGTCTCTTAGGCCCTGTATAGACTATCGGGAGCTCAATAAAATCACGATCAGAAACCGTTACCCACTACCGTTGATCCCTGAATTATTGGAGAGAGTACGGCATGCAAAACTCTTTACAAAGTTGGATCTCCGTGGGGCCTATAACTTGGTCCGCATTAGACCTGGGGATGAATGGAAGACAGCTTTCAGGTCACGCTACGGACACTTTGAATATCTAGTAATGCCGTTCGGTTTATGTAATGCTCCAGCAACTTTCCAACATTTGGTGAATGACATTTTTAGGGACCTCCTGGATACATTCATTGTCATTTATTTGGATGATATTTTGATTTTTTCTAATTCCACAGAGGAGCATCACAGACATGTGAAGATGGTCTTAGAACGCCTTCGACAACACCATCTGTATATCAAACTGGAGAAGTGCGAATTCCATCGAACGGAGATCCAATTTCTGGGGTATGTAATGTCATCACGAGGAATTAGTATGGATGAGGGTAAGATCCAAGCCATTAAAGCCTGGCCGGTCCCCAAGAATGTGAAGGAGGTCCAGCGCTTTATAGGGTTTGCTAATTTCTACAGGCGTTTTATCAGGAACTTTTCTGAGGTTGTGTCTCCCATTACACGGCTTACCCGCAAGAACTCTGCTTTTACCTGGACCCCCCAGGCTCAAGAAGCATTTTCCCGTTTGAAAGAGAAATTCACCACGGCACCTATTCTGGTGCATCCTAACCCTGAACTGGCCTTCATAATAGAGGTGGATGCCTCAGACAGTGCCATCGGAGCTATCCTCTCCCAGAGGACAGGTGAGAAAGAAGTCTTACATCCCTGTGCTTTCTTTTCCCGGCGGTTGTCTCCTGCAGAACGGAACTATGATGTGGGTAATAGAGAATTGTTGGCCATCATCGCAGCCTTCAAGGAATGGAGACACCACCTTCAGGGAGCTGCGCAGCAGATAATCGTGTTGACTGACCACCGCAATCTTGAGTTTATCAGATCGGCTAAGTGCTTGACTCCTCGCCAGGCTCGTTGGAGTCTTTTCTTAAACCAATTCAGTTTTGTTATCTCCTATAGGCCAGGATCGCGTAATGGAAAGGCCGATGCGTTGTCTAGACTCTACTCAACTGAGACAATTCCACTCACGTCTCGTAAGACTGTTATCTCTGATTCCAGGTTCCTGGGAGTGCTTCATAATCAAGACTTGCTTAACGACATCAAGGAAGCATACCATACGGATCCCTGGCTGGCACAACCGTCTTGTGAAGTAAGTCTTGTATATAAGAACGGTGTGTGGATTCAGGGGCAACGCCTGTATATTCCTGAAGCAGTCAGGGTGAGAGTACTGCAACTCGTCCACGATTCTAAGATAGCGGGGCATAGAGGAGTTCTGAAGACTCAAGAATTCCTGTCTCGCTTCTTTTGGTGGCCCACATACAGAAGAGATGTTCTAGGTTACGTCACTTCTTGCGAAGTCTGTGCCAGATGTAAGACTCCACGATCTTCGCCTACGGGTCTATTACAACCCCTACCTGTTCCATCCCGTCCATGGGGATCCATATCTATGGACTTCATTGTGGAGTTGCCAACCTCTCAAGGGAAGAACACAGTTCTGGTGGTGGTGGATCGGTTAACAAAGGCAGCCCATTTCATTCCGTGTGTTGGTCTACCCACTGCGAAACACACATCGGACTTAATCATTCAAAATGTGTTTCGCCTGCATGGCGTACCGGATGAGGTTGTATCTGATCGAGGGGTGCAATTCACTTCAAAGTTTTGGCAGCACTTCTGTGCTGCGTTGGACATCAAAGTTAACCTGTCTTCTGCCTTTCATCCGCAGACAAATGGACAAACCGAGCGGACTAATCAGACCCTAGAACAGTATCTCCGCTGTTTTATCTGCCACCTACAAGATGACTGGGTGGATTTGCTTCCACTGGCTGAATTCTCTTATAACAACTCACAGAGCGCTTCCACCAAGCAGTCACCCTTTTATGCCAATTTGGGTTATCATCCTAACATCCTTCCTCGACTTCCCATAGATTCACCTCTTCCAGCTGTAGCCGACAGAATCACCTCTCTACAAAGGAACCTCGATCTGCTTAAAGAGAATCTGGAATCCGCTCAGGACAGGTATAAAAAAGCGGCAGATAGGTTTCGTAAACCTGCACCAAACTTCAAGGTAGGAGATTTGGTCTGGCTGTCAACTAAGAACCTTAAATTGAGAGTACCATCATCCAAATTGGGTCATAAGTACGTTGGGCCCTATAAGATTAATAAGCTCGTCAGCAACGTTGCCTGTCGCCTTCAACTTCCAACATCTATGAGGATTCACCCCGTGTTTCACGTTTCTCTACTAAAGGCTGTGACTCCCAATTCATTCCCTGGTCGTTCTTCTTCCCCTCCTGCTCCGGTACTCATCGATGGCCAGGAGGAGTTTGTCGTGGAAAGGATCCTGGACTCCAGGTTGCGTAGAAACGGGGTGCAATACCTGGTAAAGTGGCAGGGCTATTCTTCTGAGGACAACTCGTGGGAGCCGGCCTCCAATCTCCATGCTCCTCGGTTACTCCGCCAGTTCCATCGGAGGTACCCGGGAAAGCCTGGACTGGGGCCATCCAGAGGCTGTCCCTAAGGGGGGAGTAATGTAAGGTTTTCAGTCTTTTTTGCTAGATCTGTTGTTATGTTTGCATTTAGTGTATTTTGTCGGCCATCTTGTTTCCTGTCATGTGTAATGACTTTTGCCCTCAACCAATATGGAGTTCTCAGCTTGTCGTCGGCCATCTTGTTTCCTGTCATGTGTAATGACTCTTGCCCTCAAACAATATGGAGTCCTCAGCTTTGATGTCCCTGCCCTGTTTCTTGCCAATTGCCCTTTTAAACTACTTCAGCTGGTTAACCTGTGCTCCAGAATCAGGCCTGCAATCTGTCTGTGACTTGCTCTCTGAAGCCTGGATTCATTCTGCCTGGAATCATTTATGAACACAGAATCCTGGGTGCCAGCAATATCTGACAGGGAAGTAATGAACTCTGAATGCTTTCCTTGAGATTTGTACTGTGCTTTAATGCTCTGATGTCCTTGGTTGTTTGCCTTGCACTCTGCAACTACATTTATGTTATCCTGTTGATGCACTAACTTGTATGAAGCAATACAAGAGCTGCTTAAGAAGCATATGTCTCATGTGTCTCATTATACCCATGCATTAGACTCTATATAGACTGTATCATATATGACAGGTGCCTTCTCCAAACTACCATTTTTAGATCTCTCCACAGGTGTTCTACAGTGATTGCAATCATTTTCAGGAAGAAACTGAGTATTATCTGACAGAATTGCAGGGGTGTAAATACTTTTGGCCACAACTCTAGAAATAGTTATTTCTTTAACCCCTGCTATGTCATGTGCAACATGGCACCGATTCCATAATTGCATTAAACATTACACCTAAACCTATCTAGATAATCAGATATAAAAAATCCCGGAGGGATTTGTGACGTCACATCCGTCACTTTGTCCCAGTATCCGGTCATTGTGCCCAGAGGTACACCCGCTCAGGGTGACCCAAGATGGCGCCTGTAAGTGGGAGCCGGGACTCAGACAGCCCCCCCACACTTACGACCACCCCTACACTGGCCAGCACACACACATCACGGTCGGGACACCACCGGCCTTTGCCGGTGGTCTCCCGCCCGCTACACACCGCTTAGGCAGATTACCGGCATTAGCTCCTGCCGGTTATACTGCTGCAGGCTCCTCCCCCTCACTTCTGGTGCCCGGCCTGGCCTCCGCTCCTGGACTGCCCAGAGCCTCCGGCCCTCTACTCACGCCCAGCAAGAGGCCAAGTGGCCCCTCACACACAGACACCGCTGCTGCCCAGCCTGCATGGAGGGAGAGAGGTATGCAGCCCTGTCCTCTGCCCTCCAGCCTCCCCTGTCCTCTGCCCTCTAGCCTCCCCTGCCCTCCAGCCTCTGTCCTCCACCCTATGTGTGTGTGTATGTGTGTGCTGACCACTCTGCCCACGGCGCTGCGCTGACCACTCTGCCCACGGTGCTGCGCTCACCACTCTGGCCACAGCGCTGCGATGACCACTCTGGCGACGGCGCTGCGCTGACCAATCTCACCGCACTCACTGCTAACCACTGCTGAGCCATCGCACTCACTGCTAACCACTGAGCCATGGCGCTCACTGCTAACCACTGAGCCATGGCACTCACGGCTAACCACTGAGCCACCGCACTCACTGCTAACCACTGAGCCACTGCGCTGTGCTAACCACTGAGCCACCGCGCTGTGCTAACCACTGAGCCACCGCGCTGTGCTAACCACTGAGCCACCGCTCTGTGCTAACCACTGAGCCACCGCGCTGTGCTAACCATTGAGATACCGCGCAATGCTAACCACTAAGCCACCGTATACTCTGCTACCCACTCAGCCACCTGTATACACACAATTAATTTCACTGCACTCCCCTAACTATTAGGCGGCCGTCACACGCATCAATTTTGTGAGTGATATTGTTAGCGATCACAAGCACGCGCGATCACTAACAATATCGTTCACATCGCTGGTGAGCTGTCACACAGGCAGACTCACCAGCGATGTGGACAAGCGAGATCGCTGGTAACTATGATACACATCGGGTTACTAGGCACCGCGCGGCGCTTAGTAACCCGACGTTTACCATAGATACCATCTCCCAGCATAGGCTCTACCGCTGGGAGATCATTCATCGTGGTGTGACACACCACGATGATGCAGATTGATCAAGCGATTATCGCTTGATTTGAGGTCCTGCTCACAAATCTGCGATCAAACAATCAAGCGATTTTACATTGTAAAATCGCTTGATTACACGCAGCGATGCACAAACGATATCGCTTAAGCGATCAAACAGCAGATCACTTAAGCGATATCGTTCAAGAAATTTATGCGTGTGATGGCCGCCTTAGTAAATAAACTATATATGGATTCTAGACTACCCGATTCTTTAGAATCGGGCCGCCATCTAGTCAGATATTAAATCGACCCACAGAATCAGTGCATACTCTAGAAGCCCACAAGTCTGTATAACATCCATTTTCTCTCCTACTCACAAGTATGGGTAGGGTCACATTGAAAACCTAAATTGCATTCACCGCATCCGGATCCGGATGCGGTGAACGCAATGGCGGGCACACACATTTTTTTCAAAAATGTGTGCTGAATCCCGCACTGCGGTCACCGGATGGCTCAGGATGTGTAATCCTGAGCCATCCGGTAACTGCAGAGTTTGCGGATCCCGGCTATTGGCGGGATCCGCAACCTTAATAAAGAGTTAAATTGTTGATCTCAATGACTGTTTAAGGTCTGTAGGGGGGCTTAGACCCCCCTACAGACCGGCCGACCACTTATACAGTGTTCTTGTACAATTTCACAATGGGCACGGGCTCTTCGGAGCAAAGTGCCCCCCCCCCCCCCCCCGTATCACTATACAGGGGTGCATACACCCCTGTATTACAATGATGCATTAATGATGTGTAGTCCAAAAAGGATTTTATCACTCGCAATGTAAGTTTATACTTACAGCATGTAAGTTGTAGGCAGAGTCCAGCGAAATCCATAGGCGGGGCTGTGTGCAACAGCCTCCGCCCGCTTCATGTTGATGGCCGCCCCCTCTGGCCGTAATCCACTGTTGTGAGGGCGGATACGTCGTTAAAGGGGCGTGGCTAACCTCGGCACATAGTTAGCCACGCCCCTTTAACGACGTATCCGCCCTCACAACAGTGGATTACGGCCAGAGGGGGCGGCCATCAACATGAAGCGGTCGGAGGCTGCTGCACACAGCCCCGCCTATGGATTTCGCTGGACTCTGCCTACAACTTACTCGCAATGTAAGTTTATACTTACAGCATGTGATAAAATCCCTTTTGGACTACACATCATTAATGCATCATTGTAATACAGGGGTGTATGCACCCCTGTATAGTGATACGGGGGGGGGGGGCACTTTGCTCCGAAGAGCCCGTGCCCATTGTGAAATTGTACAAGAACACTGTATAAGTGGTCGGCCGGTCTGTAGGGGGTCTAAGCCCCCCTACAGACCTTAAACAGTCATTGAGATCAACAATTTAACTCTTTATTAAGGTTGCGGATCCCGCCAATAGCCGGGATCCGCAAACTCTGCAGTTACCGGATGGCTCAGGATTACACATCCTGAGCCATCCGGTGACCGCAGTGCGGTCCCGGCAAACGCTGCGAAAACTGCTGCCTGCATGATTTTAAACGCAGGCAGCAGTGCCGGATCCGGCCACCGGATGGCTTGTGAAGCCATCCGGTGTTTTGCATAGGCTCCTATGAGGAGCGTTTCCTGGTCCGGTTTTGAGCTTTTTTAAAGCTCAAAACCGGATCAGGATTTAGTTACAAAAACGGAAATGTGACCCTAGCCTATGTTAGATTTAAATATTATTAGGCATCTACCAGATATTAAACCATACCTTGTGACATGGTAAGATCAGACTAGTGGAAAGGATCACCCAGGACAGGTCCACAACCCTCGATACGTTTCTCCGCACAAGACGGCTTCGTCAGGAGTCAACCTAGTTGCCTCGGAATGTTAAACTGATTGATGGTGTATATGCCTTATAGTATACTAGATGGTGGCCCGATTCTAATGCATCGGGTATTCTAGAATATGTATGTAGTTGACATACTGTGACTGACAGAACTTGTTCAGTCAACGTGAGTGAACTATATATATATGTATATATATGTATAGCAGCGCTTTGGTATATGGTAGTACATTACAGCACATGTATAGCAGCACTATAGTATATGTTGGTACATTACATTACATGTATAGCAGCGCTATGGTTTATGGCGGTACATTATATTACATGTATAGCAGCACTATGGTATATGGCGGTACATTACAGTACATGTATAGCAGCGCTATGGTATATGGCGGTACATTACAGTACATGTATAGCAGCGCTATGGTATATGGCAGTACATTATAGCACATGTATAGCAGTACTATGGTATATGGCGATACTCAGCTCCCCGCGATTCCCCACTCCTCCTGTCCCCCGGTCCTCCACAGTAAAAGTAAAAAAATTCTCAGAGAGGATACTCACCTGTCCGCCGGCTCGCTCCACCCCCGCCTTCTGGGTCCTACAGGCCTTTAGGACTTGTCGTTGCCTGGGAAACCGATCAGCTGAGGGGGAGTGGGGGGGCAGAATGGAGCTAGTGGGGCAGGATGGAGCGAGCGGGGCAGGATGGAGTGGGAAGGGGGGTCAGGATGGAGCCGGAGGGGGCAGGATGGAGCCGGGGGAAGAGGATGGAGCCGGGGAGAACAGGATGGAGCCGGGGGGGGGGCAGGATGGAGCGAGCGGGGCAGGATGGAGCCGGGGGAGCAAGAACAGCGGGGGTAAGGATGGAGCGAGCAGAGCAGGATGGATCGAGTGGGGCAGGATGGTTCGAGCGGGGCAGGATGGAACCGGAGGAGCAGGATGGAGCCAAAGAGCAGGATGGAGCCGGAGGAGCAGGATGGAGCCGGAGGAACAGGATGGAGCAAGCGGGGCAAGATGGAGGCGGGGGGGCAGGATGGAGCCGGAGGGGCTGGATGGAATCGGAGGGGCAGGATGGTGGCGAGTGGCGCAGGATGGTGCGAGCGAGGCAGGATGGAGCCGGAGGAGCAGGATGGAGCTGGAGGAGCAGGATGGAGCGAGCGAGGCAGGATGGTGGCGGGAAGGGGGCAGGATTGTGGGGGGGCAGGGTAGGATGGTGGGGGGGCAGGGCAGTATGGAGACGGCGGGGCAGGATGGAGCAGAGCAGGGTCAGTGGGCAGAGCAGGGTCAGTGGGCAGAGTGGGGGTCAGTGGGCATAGCATGGTCAGTGGGCAGAGTGGGGTCAGTGGGCAGAGCAGGGTCAGTGGGCAGAGCAGGGTCAGTGGGCAGAGCAGGGTCAGTGGGCAGAGCATGGTCAGTGGGCAGAGCAGGGTCAGTGGGCAGAGCAGGGTCAGTGGGCAGAGCATGGTCAGTGGGCAGAGCAGGGTCGGTGGGCAATGTGAGGGGTCAGTGGGCAGAGCAGGGTCAGTGGGTAGAGCAGGGTCAGTGGGTAGAGCAGAGTCAGTGGGTAGAGCAGAGTCAGTGGGCAGAGTGGGGGTCAGTGGGCAGAGTGGGGGTCAGTGGGCAGAGTGGGGGTCAGTGGGCAGAGTGGGGGTCAGTGGGCAGAGTGGGGGTCAGTAGGCAGAGCAGGGTCAGTGGGCAGAGTGGGGGTCAGTGGGCAGAGCAGGGTCAGTGGGCAGAGAGGGGGTCAGTGGGCAGAGCAGAGTCAGGGGGCAGAGCAGGATCAGTGGGCAGAGCAGGGTCAGTGGGCAGAGTGGGGGTCAGTGGGCAGAGCAGAGTCAGGGGCAGAGCAGGATCAGTGGGCAGAGCAGGGTCAGTGGGCAGAGTGGGGGTCAGTGGGCAGAGCATTGTCAGTGGGCAGAGCAGGGTCAGTGGGCAGTGTGAGGGGTGAGTGGGCAGAGCAGGTTCAGTTGGCAGAGCAGGTTCAGTTGGCAGAGCAGGGTCAGTGGGCAGAGCAGGGTCAGTGGGCAGAGCATGGTCAGTGGGCAGAGCAGGGTCAGTGGGCAGTGTGAGGGGTCAGTGGGCAGAGCAGGGTCAGTGGGCGGAGCAGGGTCAGTGGGCAGAGGAGGGTCAGTGTGCAGAGAGGGAGTCAGGGGGCAGAGAGGGGGTCAGGGGGCAGAGTGAGGGTCAGTGGGCAGAGCAGGGTCAGGGGGCAGCATGGAGTGGGTCAGGGGGCAGAACGGGGGGTCAGTGGGCAAAGCGGGAGTCAATGAGCAGAACAGGGTTAGTGGGCAGCGTGGGGGGGGTCAGTGGGCAGAGTAGGGTAGATCGGGAGAGGACCTTTGAGGACGTCATGGTCGTGTGATCTGTGACTCCACACATCATCATGACGTCATCAGAGGTCCTGAAGCACCAGGAAAAGTGATCGTGCAGCGACGGCCAGCTGTAGGGAGCTGTGGTAACAGGGGGGGGGTTGACCGGACAGTGGAGGGGGGCTGTGGGGACAGGCGGGGGGTGACCAGACAGTGGAGGGGGGCTATGGTGACAGG
This sequence comes from Allobates femoralis, assembly GCA_033576535.1. NCBI lineage: Eukaryota > Metazoa > Chordata > Amphibia > Anura > Aromobatidae > Allobates > Allobates femoralis. Next base: position 319,950,810 of record JARQOC010000005.1, read on the forward strand.
CAGGGGGTGATCGGGCAGCGGGGGGGGGGGGCTGTGGTGACAGGCGGAGGGTGACCGGGCAGTGGGGGAGCTGTGGTGACAGGTGGGGGGGTGATCGGGCAGGGAGCGCGGGCAGGAGAGACTGTGAATCCTAGCTACGCGCCGCTGTTGCCGGGTAGCAAGTAGACACGAAATTCAAACTTTGAATTCTCGCGCCTATTTGCATAGTCTGAGCCTTTGGCGGCGGCCAATGAGCTGCCTCTGTGTGGCGCGCGATTTTGGTTACAGACACACTCAAAAAAGCCTTAGACAATTTTATAGTAGATCTTGACTAAGAGGCTAGGAACTTATACCCTATTATGGGTGTTATAGTAAATAGATTGTGAGCACTGGTGTATCGTCTCCTCCTTATGTGCAATAATAAGTTTCATGATCCTTTGTATTTTACTATTTTTCAATAAACTACCGTATATAGCATTGGATTAGGTTAAGTAATTGGTCTTCTTATACCTTTAGGGGGTTTAGTCTCTGTTTTTTATGGTTATATATTCTATATCCAATTTTTGATCAATTGGAGTTATTTTTCAATTAGTAAAATACTCATCATAATAAAGGGACTAATTGAATAAACAATTATTCTTTCTAAAGCCCTGTGCAATTTTAGAGGAGAAGCTTTCACTGGGTGGTTCTCCCTCTGTTTCTTCCTGCCCAGCTCAGCTTCATTGAAAGTACTTTCCATATATATAAAGCAAAACTTGGTTTATGCAAAGTGAAATTAAAGGTATGTGATTATAAATGTGTAATGAAAAGTTATGTGATGTGATGCCTAAACCTTTCAACGTGCTACTGTATGGATGGGAACTGTGACGACTGTCACGCTTCCGAGGGAAGGCGCCCTAGAGTGGACCTACTGGGCCGTGGTACCGAACTTCCCTGGGTGTGCTGATCCTAGTTTACCCAACGCCTATACGGGGATTGTCAGGGGCAAGCCCAGGGGGTCTAAGTACCACAGCAGCTAGTAACAGGGGGGCGGCTCGAAAGGTTAGAATATACTAAGGCGCAGCTAAGAATTCCGGGATAACAGGGTACTAAGCTAGGAGAACGGGAATGGTGCTATCGGGGAAGAGCACAGCAAGGGTTCCAGGGAACAGAGTGCAAGGAAGGCCTGACCAACAGCTAGCAAAGCAGAAGCTCAACTAACACAATAATCAGGCACCTCCCATCAGAGGAGGTGGCCTGATACACCATAGGAAGAGCAGCTATTGGTCAATGGGAGGGTCAGGTTGGACCGTGCTGGCCCCTAGAGTCACAGGGGAGGAGTGTACCTAGGGTGCTGCTGATTGGTCACATGAATACGACCATAGTAATGTGCTCATGTGCGAGTCCGGCGGTCGGCTGACAGGAAGGGAACCCAGCGACGGCTCCAAGACACAGCACGCCTGGACACCGGATGCCCGGTCCGGTCGGCAGAGGAGCAGGAGATGCCGACCTGGGAGAGGTGAGCTGGGAAGCGGTGCCAGGGGGCCTAACAACGACATGGACTTGTTCAATGTATGGCATGAGTTAAGTTTCTTAAATTAGTCAGGCATTGTTTTTTAACTTATGATAAGTCAGTCATTGTTTCTGCCAGACTCTGAGTTTCCCCATTGTTCAGGGTTGTGTACTGCTAATTCAATGTGAATTACTTGACCCCTCATCCCCTCTCTCAGAGACTCATGACCCATAGGGATATTATGTATGCAGCTTGAAATACAGCCAATGAGAGCACAGTCTTATTCCACCAATCCTGAAGTCTCCAATGTATTGAAAGGAGTGCTCTCGGTATATATAGGAGGTCTGTTTGATTTGCCAGCAGTTCATATGCTACATGGCTTCAATCTAAGGTATGCAGACCCGGTTAGAAGGCCATAACCCCAGTCTAGGCTATTTGGTGCTAGCTACTGGGATCAGAACCTGGATTATATTATTGCATGGATTTCAGCATCAAATGTTAGGATTTACCTGGGATATCAGACTACATAAGGAAGAAACCCAGGTTGGGACAATTCAGTCACATTGCTTCAGCCTTTGCTGTGCTTGGTTAGCTTCCTACACTTGCCGTTATTCCTTTTACGGTGGGTGCCCGCTGAAATCGGTGCGCTGCTGGATTAGAGTAAGTATCCCTGGAAGCCCCGAGTCACGAACATTCTAATTCCTGGTGAACCAGCGGAAGGGTGAGACTCTGTTGTCTGTTTCATTGTATGTTTTCCTTGGTTATGTGTTATATGCCTTTAACTGTTGGAGATCCAATAAAGTCTTACCATTGTGTAGTTCACTCACTTTGTGTTGTCTGAGTAGTGTTTTGCCCATGGTTAAGGAGTTCAGGCGTTCAGTTGGGAGGAGCCCTGGTCCATGGGGTTTTTCTAGAGGCGGCCGGACCAGTGGAAGAGAGCACACACTGAACCCTGTCTCTCCACAATTGGTGGCAACGGTAGAATACTAGTCAGCATGGTTTATGCAGGAGAACTGCAGTTGACTGGTGTTCGTGGACACCATCCAAGGACTCAACAACCAGGGAGGAATACAAGCATACCCAGCAGGCCACAAGTGAGGCATTAAAGTTTTGGACGCCGTCATGTCTAATCTCATCAGCTCAGCCATGGAACCAGAATGGTCATACAGACGCTACTGTAAACGGCTACTACAGAAGCTGTGCCTGATTCGACAGATTGAATACAGAGACACTGACCCTTGATCACATTTAATCCAGAAATTGGCAACTCCTCACTGCTCTCAGGGCCTCGCTTGTCCTCCACAGCAGTGACAGGGCGGGATTCTGACACACCCTCAGGCCACCTGCAGCAGTCGGAAGACTGAGGTCGGTGGGCGAGAGATGCTGAGATGGGTGGGAGGAAGGTGCTGAGGTGGGTGGACGAAAGAGTCTGTCTTTCAGTCACCATCATCATCAAAATCATTTATCATCATCATACACACACAAGCCACCATCATCATACACACACACAGCCACCACCATCATCATACACACACAGCTACCACCGCCGTCATCATCAGTCACACACAATCACCACCGCCATCATCATAATCAGTCACACAGTCACCACCACCACGATCATCATCAATCACACGCAGCCACCACCACGATCATCATCAGTAACACACAGCCACCATCACCATCATCATCATCAGTCACACAAAGCCACCACCACCATCATTACCATCAGTATCACACAGCCACCACCACGATCATCATCAGTAACACACAGCAACCACCGCCACAATCATCATCATCAGTCACACACAACCACTACCATCATCACCACAGCCACCACAGCCGCAATCATCATCATCAGTCACACACAACCACTACCACCACCATCATCAGTCACACACAGCCACCACCAAAAAAAGACGCTCATCATCATCACTCACACACAACCACTACCGCAACCATCATCATCATCAGTCACACACACACACTCACTCTACCGCACACCCATCATCATCATCAGTCACACACAGCCACCACTGCTGCCATCATCATCATCAGTCACACACAGCCACCACTGCGCCATCATATTATCATCACACACAACCACCACTGCTCGCCATCACCATCACAAATCATCATCAGTCACATCACAGCCATCACCGCCAGCCAATTATCATCATCACACACACACACCAACCACTGCATCACATCACCAGTCACAGACATGCACAGCCATCATCATCATTCAACACACACACAGCCATCATCATCATTCACCAATACACACACATACACAGCCATGATCATAATCAGTCACACGCACACATACACAGCCATGATCCATAATAAGTCAAATCACACAACACAGCCATGATCATCAGTCACATGCACACATACACAGCCATGATCATCATCAGTCAACGCACACATACACAGCCATGATCCTCAGTCAAACACACACAGCCATGATCATCCTCAGTCACACGCACACATACACAGCCATGATCATCAGTCGCACGCACACATACACAGCCATGATCATCTCAGTCACACGCACACATACACAGCCATGATCATCAGTCACACGCACACATACACAGCCATGATCATCAGTCACACGCACACATACACAGCCATGATCATCAGTCACACGCACACATACACAGCCATGATCATCAGTCACACGCACACATACACAGCCATGATCATCAGTCACACGCACACATACACAGCTATCATTAGTCACACACAGCCATCATAATCAAACACACACACACACATACACACATATACACACACACACATGCACACACACACACACACACACACACAAACACGTTCTGACCTGGCCTATGCTCTGTCTTGTGCCCTCGGCTGCACCCGCCGGCAAAGCAGCTGACGTCACCGCTGCTGAGCTAGGGATGAACGCAGCCATCGATTGCTTCTCCCTGGCGGTGGTCAGGGAGAAGCAATCAAAGGCGGCGTCTCTAATGCGGAAATGAGGCCGGCGGCAGAAGCACTGTGGCCAGAGGTGGCGGGGGCTAAGTGAAGGTGCGCGTGAGACTGCCGGCGGGGGCATTGCAACAGTGCGGCTGCAGGTGGGGCAGTATAAAAGTGCGGCCGGCGGCGGGAGCAAAGTGAAAGTGCAGCCGCTAATAGAGGGCTGCACAGTGTGTCCCCGGGTCGTGTGTCCCCGGGCCGCATCAATCAGCCTGGCGGGCCGCATGCGGCCCGGGGCTGCGTGTTTGAGACCCCTGCTCTATATACAGTAGACATCTGCAGCCTGCAGCACACAGCTGGTGGCATTGTCTCAGCTGTTAGCAAACTTGGGAGGGAGGGCTCAATGACAATAATTTCAATTATTTATTTTTACAGTAATCTGACATCAGTTAGTTTGGTTGCCATACTGACAACTAATCACAAATGCTGGTAGATTGGTTAAAGACAGAGCTAGCCATCCTATCAGGGGAGGAGGAATCAGTGAATAAGTCTGAGATTCACAGAAGCAAGATGACAGCGGTGCTGAAGCTTGCTAAGTAATAGTGTAGGAAGATAATGTCTGTGCCAAAACAGCAGGGCTCCATAGTAAAACTGTTAAAGCTGTCTTTAGCATCTTATGGTCCCCTTAATTTTGCCTCCCATTGATTTGAATGGGGTTTGGAAGTGTGGTGAACTGTTTGCTAATGTATTCGGCGAACATATTCCTGTTTGGCGAACCAAGCTGAAACCAAACTTCTAAAGACTTCTAATATTCATCACTCGCACAAATGTTGATGTATTTTTGTATTCTGAAGTTTCGCTACTTGGTGAGTATTTCTGTACTCGCCTCGAGAGATTTAAGTGACCCACCCAACATTTTTGGCACCTGATTTTTAGCCACTAAATATGCTGGGATTGCTTACCAATCACACTAATATCATAGTCGTCTTTGTTGTCGCATTACTGTGATTGCCTGGCCGCCCAGCTTCATAGGGGCTATATAAGCTCTGCTCTCATAATCTTGCATACAGTCGATCAGGAACCAGCATTGTGTGAGCATATGGACAGTGTCTGCAGCATCTAGGGAAAGTGTTTCTGTGATATAGATACAACAACAGATCTTTTAAGAGCTACATAGAGGCAACAATAGATCTCTGCCTGCTGATTATAGTGTAGGGAGAGTTTTTGGACCTGGTAGAGGGAAAGTCAAGTAGCGTCTCAGTACCTGCATGTTAGAACAACCTGCTGTTATTAGAGCTAAATTTTCACCACACACTGCTGAAGTACTCCTAAATAGTGTAGTTGCAGTTTTTTTTCATCCTGCAAAAACTGGTATTTGTGTCCCCTAATTTTGGGCTTACATTTTTCTTAGCCTCTCAACTAAAGTCCGAAAAATATACTGAGTATTACTGACATTGCTGAAGTACTCTCAAATAGAGTAGTAGCAACTTTTTCTGTCATGCAAAAACAGGAACTTTTGTCCCCCTCAAATTTTTGGGTTTACAGTTTTCTTGACCTGTGAACTAAAGTCCAAAAAGTATACTGAGTACTACTGATATTGCTGAAGTACTCTTAAATAGTGTAGTACCAGATTTTTCTTTCCTGCAAGAACTGTTACCTCTGAACCCCCTAATTTTATGTTTACATTTTCATTGACATCTGAAATATATCGGTTAGATTCGAAAAATTCAATATGCGATGGGGAAGTGAATGTGATGGTGATGGTGGTGCCTGCCAAGGTCATGTGACAGGTCAGAAAGTTAATTAGTCAAGTTTTAGCATCCTGTCACAATTTCTGAGTCCGTGCAGTAAAACACTGTTGAGGTTAGGACATTGCTGTGCAGGTTATGGGTTAGATGTCAGACAATGTATCTAGTCTGTTGACAAGCAGCACCATCAAATTTCCCACATAGTCCAGTTTCAGTAGCCAAGAGGGTAGGCCAGCCAATCCTCAACCTGGTCATCTTTCCTTCCCCCATCATGAGCCCCGAAAACATATGACCCCAACACGGGCACTCCAAGGAATGTTTTATGTCCCCTTTTCATCTTTCTCAAGAGGCATATGGGGAGGTGGTGTGCGATGAAGCCCAAATATTTGAGCACACATGGCCATAAGAAAGCCACATTGGGGAACACCAATTATTGTCTAAGGGCCCCTTTACACACGGCTACATTTCTTGGGTGGCTACAGGTAAGTTACTGGTTGCAGTGAAATCATGGAGAGATTATTCCATTTGTACACAGCAACAAGATAGAACCTTGTCTCCATGATTTCACTGCAACCAGTAAGTTACCTGTAGCCACCCAAGAAATGTAACCGCGTGTAAAGGGGCCCTAAAGGTGGTGGATGCTGATGATGAGAAAAAGTTGTGAAAAGGTCAGCCTAAAAGCTCAACTAAGGTAGAGGATCAGATAGAGGAATTGGGAGGTGAGGTGGTCGATGATGAGACCATTGATCCAACCTGGTCTGCTGACGTGCATAGTGAGCACAGCAGCACAAAGGGGGTTGATCTTGTGCACCAAAACAGACAGAAGAGGTAGTGGCTTGACCAGAATGAGAACTTGGTCATCTGTACCCCAGGGCAGTCCCACTCAGCTAGATCCTAGGCTAAGGGGGCATTATTCTGCTGTATATAATTTGCAGAATTCATACCAAGCTGAGCAAAGGCAGGACCCCTGACAACCTGAGCACCATCAGCATGCAGAAGCATCTGGCAACAAAGCACCCTAGTAGGTGGGTAGGATGTTTGGTTACAAACCTTGTGTCTCAGGGTGAAACCACAGCCACTTCACTTGTGCTGCATCCTTGCCAATCTGCTGTCCAGGAAGCAGGTGCTCATGCCTCCTTCCCACAACCTGTGATTGCACAGTGTGAGGCACCGCCGGCATGGTCCACATGGCCGGGGCGCGTCACATGCAGGATCGAGGTATGATCCTGTGCACACTGGCCGGTTTGATCGATAATGCTGTGTGAGCCAACTTTGAGACACAGGGTTCATGAGCCTAATGAGCGGCAGTGAGAGTGGGATGAGATTGAGGAAGCCCTAAGGAATGTAAGGGCTGAGTGCTGACAACCCGGAACACAGGGAGTTAACCTGAGCTGGGTGAAAGGCTGATTATCAGCAGCTAAGGGGGTGTGTCCATGTGGGAGTGGCTGGCACGATAAGAGCCGGCCACCTGAGTGATTGAGAGATTGATCCTGGAAGCTGAGATTGATTCAGATGGAAGCTGAGACCAGCCAAGTGCAGAGCAGTCTAGAGGCTCTGAGTACATGATGGGAGCATGCTAGCTCCATGCCGGTGCCGAGGTCCGGGGTCGTGTCCGCACCTGGAGGGGAAGCTGTGGTTGACCCGTGGACGCTAGATCGGACGTGGTTCACCTCACGTCCGGGAAAGAGCCTGTGGGGATGCCTGGTGGAACCTGTGACACAGGTAGCGAGACCCGGATCCGTGCCCGGTAAGAAAGCAGTTCCCGAGCGATAGTGTGAACTGTGCACCTAGTGTGTAAATCATGTTAGGCGAGTATAGACCGCCCTTGGGACCGACTCAGTGGAGTCCGTTAAAGGTCCTGATGAACCGGAATGTATGTAGCCCTTGGAGGCAATTGTATGTAGTGTGCCAGGCGGGCATAGACCGCCTTTGGGTCCGAGTCAGAGTACTCAGTTAAGGGACCCGATGAACTATGTGTATGAGGGCTTAGGTAATGGCCCTGAATGAGAGATGATGACCTATGTAAGACCCATGTATAATCATGTGGAGAGACAGTGACCCAGCTGGTATGGATGATGTTGGAGGCGTTCCGTCCTTGGGACGAGAGGGAGGCTTGCCCTGCTGCATGCAGAGGGTACCTGATCCCTCAACCACGACCTCTAATGGTGTGGGTGTGCCTGTGGTGCCAGAGACAGGGGTAATAGGGCTCCTAGTAGGTATCGGATGAGGTTCCCGTGTACTATGGTTTGCCAATCCCTGTAATGGGCCATGGAGGGGCCACAGTCCATGGATGTGGGCTGTGAGCAGGTGTGTGATCCATGGACGTTTGAATGATGGATCACATACGGTGTGTAAGGTCCCGGTCAGGCAGGATTCCTGACTACGGGTGAATGTATATCATCATGCTGGGGTGACTAAAGCCAGGCGGCAGGTACCGCCATTGGGACCCACAGGGCCCGTTGAGGCGTTTGTAATGAAGGTCAGAAGCAGGGGTTAGAAGGGCTCCCGTACTGGGTAACGCGTGGTTAGGCCGGAGGCCGCAGCCCCACGGGTTACTAGGGTTTGCCAATCCCTGTTATGAACCCGGAAGGGTCATCATCGTACTGTAACTTATGTATAGTGTAAGTAGGCCGGAGGCCGTAGCCACCATGGGAGCTGTTAGTAGAGCTCCAATGGGGACAGAGATGGTTACAGGTCCCGGGTTACTATAAAACGTTATGTGCAATATAAGTGTTATGTGATGTTAAATGTAAATGTATGGTGTATTTATGTAAAGTGTTGTTAATCAATGTGATATGTGTCAAACATGCTACCCGGGTTATGTGATTAATATGTGAAAATAAACGGGTAGACATTGGTTAACCTTATAAACACGTGTTCTTGTCGTTTTGCAAGCGGGTTCCCCGGTTGCTACCTCACAACAGACACAACAATCATCAGCAACCCTGTTCACTTCATTGTCCCAGCACAGCATTCAGTTATCCCTGCCCCTGAAAATGGAAAAGAATTGGAAAACCTCAGCCACCCATAGGCCCAAAAACTAAACACCCACATTGACACATTGCTAGCCCTGAAAATGTTGTTATTTTGGCTTGTGGGAACTGAGTCTTTCTGCAACCTCTATGTGGTGGCTGCCCCACAGTACCCTGTTCCCAGCCACTATTTTTCCTGGTGGGCTGTCTTCATATTACAGAAACATATGTTAAACATTATCACCCTTACTCTGACCAATGCAGTCACCAGGAAGCTACATTTCCCAGACGGCACTCTGGATGAACCTGTTGGAGGCTAGGACAGAGATATGCTTCTCCATGTAATAATGTATAATACTTTTATAATCTGGTGTGCGCATTTTTTTATTCATTGTCGCTTTCTTTCTATTACCAGGAGCCTGGGACATCATACGTCCTACCCAAGACAAGAATAGCAGGCCCAAGTTCCATAAGGGTTTCCATCTCCTTGTATGCTATTTCCTGTCTCCCCTCCTTTTCCTCCTGTTCCACATACTCTGGTGAATTACCCTCCCCATCACTCCCAAGCTGGGACTGACCCATTCCCCTCCCCCCCCCCCCTAGGGTCGTGGGATACTCGGAACCAGGCAACAGTACTTCTGGGGAGTCACAGAGGTCGAGACCCGGCTCTATGACCCTGGTGGTGTCAATAAAAGTTAGGGGGAGTTATGGGTTTTGGGGATTAATGTTGTGATGCCACCCGTGATGTTTGGCTGTTGATAGCTGATGCTGCGGTGCGGGACCTCTGGGGATGATGGGATCGCAGAAAAGGTGGTATCGCTCCTCACAGGTGGAGCAATTCCCCAGGGCAACCGGTATAGTCTATGGTGGTGGTAGGCTGTTGGGATTGTAATGGTTGAAGAGGTGGTTGAGGGTGGTACTGAGGCCAAGCTGCTGCAGTCTGCCCATTTATTTGGCGCAAAAAGAAAACAGTCTCACACACAGCTTCTGAAGGTCTGAACCCGGTTTACTTAGCCGTTACTTCAACAACGTCGCCGGATGCTGTTCTCTGCCAAGCCTCAGTCTGGATAGTCCCCTAGGAAACGGGATAGCTCGTTCCCCCTTTATGTGCTATCTTGTATTTCTCTCCCAGTGCTAACTGTCCACCTCTCCTGCTCCCAAATCCGCACACAGAGCCCCAATCCAGCAGCCACGGGTCCTGTCGGGTGACTGGTACCAAGCTCCCTGACCCTAGTCCGGCTACCTTCTTGACAGATGTATCAGGTGTCGGCCACAGCTCCACTCGATCTCGTGGCCTCCGGTTCTGTTTTTGGAGCGTGGAGTTTCCTCGTCACCTCAGGGCCGGTCTCTTGTTCTCAACCAGCCCTTCCACCCGACTCTGGTCAAACTTGGATTTGGGTGCACGGGAGGTTATCGCTGCCTCTGCCCATGCCCCTAGGGCTCCCTCTGCCTCGCTTGTGGTTCATTGTTCCTGCGACCCAGGATAGGCTCCTCATTGTTCAAGTCCTCCATGTCCGCACTCCTCTCTCTCCTTTTCACTCTTGCACACCCTCTCAACCCACTTCCCACCCCACACTTTCCTTCCCTCCATCCCCTGACTGAGCGCTCCTTCTATTGGGTTCGTCCACCATCACAGGGACCTGGTGTGTTGGGTGCTTGATCGGTGTCTTAGACTTACCATCCACTTTCCCTCGAGAACAGAGTTACCACACCTGTGGAGTGGGTGCAGTACCCCTTGTGGCGACCAGACCGCAAGGGCGCCACAGGACCCCTTCAGCACTGCCTTGCAAAGTTGGCAAAGTGGCAACATGCTCTGCTGCAGCTAATCTGCTTAGGTGATAAACCACACAATGCAGAACAGCTGTTGAAAAGGATAAAAAAACAGACCAATCAGTGGCCCTCTCCGCTGAATCTCCAACCAGGTCTGGTCGAGTGCAATAATGGGCGTAACCTGATGGCAGCTTTAAAGCTTGGCAAACTTTTACACATTCCATGCAAAGAACACTTAGTTGAACAGCGATTTCTAATAACATACCCTGATTTGTTGGACTTACTTGCCGAAGTATGTTGTGTCAGCACCCATTTCAGAAAGTCATCTCCTGCTTTTGTCAGTCTCTCAGTGCAGCAGCAGATCTTTCATTTGCATCATCACTGACTGATTTGCGACCTGCCCATGCACTTGAACTCCACATTACATATGTTAGGAAAGATTAGTGGGCAGTAACGGAATACCAGTTTGCAATTGCCCGTTAGATTAACATGCAGCCTCCACACATAACAACTGCTGAGTGGGTGTGGATTGCTGACATTTTTGAGGTTCTTGACAACTTTGAGTACCACACCAAGATGGTGAGCAGTAAATATGCAATCATCAGCGTAATCATCCCCATTCCTCTGAGTTTTGAAAAGTTTGCTGCACAATCTGAAAGAGGAAGTTGTGAATGCCGAGCAGGTTCATATAGAGCAAGATGTTACAATGGGTAATACTACCAAGCCAAGCCTGAGCCAATATTTTCAGCCAACATTGGATGATGAGGAACAGGAATAGGAGAAGGAGTAGGAACAGGAATTGTTTTTCTCTGTAACGAAGGGGACTGCCAACCCCAGCTTTGCTGTGGTCCAGCATGGATGGCCTGAAGAGGAGGAGAAGGAGGTAATTCAGCATCAGGAGAGGATGGGTACTATTAGCCGTAGTGGAGACACTGAACATTTGCACCTTTGTAGTCTGCCACACATAGTACAGTTCATGTCTTGACCCACTGGACAAGGAGAAATTTCCTTTTCTTATGTTGTAATCAGACAAGGATTTTTCAATGCATGCATAACAGAAGACCATGTGGACATGGTGGGATAAAAAGTCCAAAATTGGGCCCTTTTCAATAAACCCTCACATCAGCAAGAGCTATCTGTAGGTGTAAGTATGACAAGGAAGGAGAAGTTGACGAAAATGGTGAAGGAGTACCAGTAACCATACCAGTGTACATCCTATAGGAGTAACCATACCAGTGTACATCCTGGTTCTACAGTGCCCTTTAATTATTGGGTGTACAAGCTGCACACTTGGCTCGACCTCTCCTTGTATGCTTTGGAAGTGCTGGCCTATCCTACTGCTAGTGTGTCGTCTGAGAGGGCTTTTAGTTCTGCTGGGGCAATCATAATGGACAGGCGCACATGCCTGTCAATGGAAAATGCAGACAGGCTAACGCTGATACAATTGAGCAAGGACTGCATTTCTCCAGCCTTTATAAACCCTTGAGATGACTACAATCCAACCTAACTTTACGAAAAATATTCATTTTTATAAGTTATCTTAAAGTCCATCCCTTCCCATCCAAACCCAATTTTTCTTGAAATCACATCCTACTCCTCCGGATTCTGCAACAAGTACAGTGAAGGAAATTATTATTTGATCCTTTGCTGATTTTGTAAGTTTGCCCACTGAGAAAGACATGAACAGTCTATAATTTTAAGGATATGTTAATTTTAGCAGTGAGAGATAGAATATCAAAAATAAAATCCAGAAAATCACATTGTCTAAATTATTTATATGTATTTTCATTTTGAAGAGATAAGTATTTGATCGCCTACCAACTGTTAAAAGTTCTCGCTCCTAAAGACCAGTTGTCTTAAATTGTCACTTGTGTAAAACACTCCGGTCCAGACACTCAATTGATCAGTCAGACTCTTAGAGCCACTTTACACACACCAACTTATCTGTCCTGAAATCATGGACACATTGCTCCATTTTGTGGCTGTGTACAAATGGAACTATGTGTCCATGATTTCACTGCAACCAGTAAGTTGTTCAGAAGTTGGACAGATAAGTTGGTGTGTGTAAAGTTAACATTAGGAAAATGACGAGCACACCTCCCAGTGTAGGTGCTAGCAAGAGAAAAAACATTACTATATACATATAATCCGCTGCACACTACACACTACAAGATACAAGTATAAGGTATAGCATAATGGCTAAGTGTAAAAAGCTACTGAAATTTGGATGAGGAAAATTGCACTAACTGCTAAGAGTCTACATAAGCAAAATGAGAATTTTAGTTAATGTAATGCATTACATATAAGCCCGATAACCAGTCTTCAAGGTATTCTCATGTATATCGGGTCCTACCGTATGCCTCTGTCTGCGGTAAAAATCATCTGAGGATGTGAGTGCCTCTAGGTGCATTTTAAAACCTGCGTGTATGGGTGTGGTGGAGACTTGATAAAACAAGGAATGAACTAGATGGAAAACTGGACTGGCTATCAGGTAATGAAGGGTGCTCAAGTCAAAAAACAGTAACATTAACATTAGGAAAATGACGAGCACACCTCCCAGTGTAGGTGCTAGCAAGAGAAAAAACATTACTATATACATATAATCCGCTGCACACTACACACTACAAGATACAAGTATAAGGTATAGCATAATGGCTAAGTGTAAAAAGCTACTGAAATTTGGATGAGGAAAATTGCACTAACTGCTAAGAGTCTACATAAGCAAAATGAGAATTTTAGTTAATGTAATGCATTACATATAAGCCCGATAACCAGTCTTCAAGGTATTCTCATGTATATCGGGTCCTACCGTATGCCTCTGTCTGCGGTAAAAATCATCTGAGGATGTGAGTGCCTCTAGGTGCATTTTAAAACCTGCGTGTATGGGTGTGGTGGAGACTTGATAAAACAAGGAATGAACTAGATGGAAAACTGGACTGGCTATCAGGTAATGAAGGGTGCTCAAGTCAAAAAACAGTAACATTAACATTAGGAAAATGACGAGCACACCTCCCAGTGTAGGTGCTAGCAAGAGAAAAAACATTACTATATACATATAATCCGCTGCACACTACACACTACAAGATACAAGTATAAGGTATAGCATAATGGCTAAGTGTAAAAAGCTACTGAAATTTGGATGAGGAAAATTGCACTAACTGCTAAGAGTCTACATAAGCAAAATGAGAATTTTAGTTAATGTAATGCATTACATATAAGCCCGATAACCAGTCTTCAAGGTATTCTCATGTATATCGGGTCCTACCGTATGCCTCTGTTTGACTTGAGCACCCTTCATTACCTGATAGCCAGTCCAGTTTTCCATCTAGTTCATTCCTTGTTTTATCAAGTCTCCACCACACCCATACACGCAGGTTTTAAAATGCACCTAGAGGCACTCACATCCTCAGATGATTTTTACCGCAGACAGAGGCATACGGTAGGACCCGATATACATGAGAATACCTTGAAGACTGGTTATCAGGCTTATATGTAATGCATTACATTAACTAAAATTCTCATTTTGCTTATGTAGACTCTTAGCAGTTAGTGCAATTTTCCTCATCCAAATTTCAGTAGCTTTTTAAACTTAGCCATTATGCTATACCTTATACTTGTATCTTGTAGTGTGTGGTGTGTGTAAAGTGGCCCAAAGAAATATATTTAGGTCTGAGTACAGACACAACAATCATCAGCAACCCTGTTCACTTCATTGTCCCAGCACAGCATTCAGTTATCCCTGCCCCTGAAAATGGAAAAGAATTGGAAAACCTCAGCCACCCATAGGCCCAAAAACTAAACACCCACATTGACACATTGCTAGCCCTGAAAATGTTGTTATTTTGGCTTGTGGGAACTGAGTCTTTCTGCAACCTCTATGTGGTGGCTGCCCCACAGTACAGCACAAAAAACGCAGTAAAAATGCTAAAAAAACGCGCAAAAAACGCAGACAAGATGATAGCACTTCTCCTGTCAAGAACTCTAGGATCCTCAGGTTTTGCTGCGTTCAGGACTGCTCAAAAAACGTCCTGTGGGCACATACTCTTGGAAAATGGAAATGCAAAGTGAGTGTCAATCGACATTGATCTTGGGTTCCATGCAAAATTTCACCTCGTGGGGTATCCTGGATCATGACAAAGGTTAGAAATCAGCCTAAAACTACAAGGGAGGAACTTGTTAATGATTTAAAGGCAGCTAAGACCACTGTCACCAAGAAAACCATTGGTAACACATTACACCGAAATGGATTAAAATCCTGTAGTTCCACTGCCCAAGAAGGCACATGTGCAGGCCCACCTGAAGTTTGCCAATAAACACCTTGGTGATTCTGAGAGTGAATGAGAGAAGGTGTTGAGGTCAGATGAAACATAAATTGAGGTCTTTGGTATTAACTGAACTCGCTGTGTTTGGAGGAAGAGAGAACACCATGCCCACTGTCAAGCATGGTAGTGATAATATTATGTTTTGGGGGTGTTTCCCTGCTGACAGCACAGGATTACTTCACTGAATCAGTGGGACAATGGATAGTCATGTGGCGTAACATCCTGAGTGACATCCTACTTCTGTCCACCAGAACATTAAAACTGGGTCGTGGCTGGGTCTTCCAGCACACCAATGACCCAAAACATACAGACAAGGCAGCAAAGGAGTGGCTCAAAAGAAGCACATTAAAGTCATGGAGTGGCCTAGCCAGTCTCAAGATCTTAATCTCATAGCAAACGTATGGAGAGAGCTTAAGTTCTGAGATGCCAAGTGACAGCCTCACTCGAGAAAGACGCAGCTGTGCGTCGAAACGCGTTGTGGCATACTGGACCCCTGCTGTTCGTGTAATAAAGTATTGGTAATATGATTAACAATCCGTGGTTTCTTTACCGCTCCAAATTTCTGACACCTCTTGTTTTCTATTTGCTAAGTGACAGCCTCAAAACCTTAATGATTCTGAGAGGATCTGCAAGATGAATGGACCAAATTCCTTCTGTCATGTGAGCAAACTAGGGATGAGCGAGTCTACTTGCTACTATTCGGTACTCGCTGAATAGTAGGGCACTCGGGCTACTGGTTACTCTGCGAGTTTCCTTGCGATTACTCGCAGAGTAACGAGTCCAATGTAAATCAATGGGAAATGCAATTCCTCTGCTGCTGGACCCTATAAAGAGGTCTGGCAGCAGAGGAAAAAACAGCAATTCCCCAATTGATTGTTTAAAAGCCAGCGGTAAAAAGCCGCTGGCTTTTAAACAATGCTGAAGCCCACTACTGGCTTCCCCGTCGCCTGACAGCAGGATCCTCCGCTCCCCCCACCGCCTCCCCACCTAATCCTGAGTTAGGAGCAGGCGGGGGGAGCAGGGCCAAGGAGCGGGGAGCGGAGGATCCTGCTGTCAGGCAGCGGGGAGCGCAGAACTGACCACAGCATGCTGTCCCTAGCTGTCCGCGGTCGATAACTGAGTTCAAACCAAATTCTCCCGGATTACCCCGGGCAATCCGGCACCATAGAGTGCCATGTTATGGGGTGCCGGATTGCACCGGAACGGTACAATCCGGGAGAATCCGGTTTGATCCGGTTTTCTGTGTTGGACGCTTCCCGCCGGGATCTTCAAATGAACAGCTGACTCAGGTCGGCTGTTCAATTGAAGTAGCAGTGCTGTCCGGTTCATGTGAGTTCAAGCTTGCCTGCATGAACTCACATGAACTTTCCCACATCCAGGTGCACAAGCTCTGCTACATCTCTGTTGGAGGTTCTCTACCAGAGATGTAGCAGAGCTAAAGAAGGACCCTGGATTGGACTACGTCGGATGGAAGAGGATTATTTTTAAAATAAAGATAGCAACATAGTAACATAGTAACATAGTTTTTAAGGTTGAAGGAAGACTTTAAGTCCATCTAGTTCAACCCATAGCCTAACATGTTGATCCAGAGGAAGGCAAAAAAAACCCATGTGGCAACACTAAGCTCCATATTGGGGGAAAAAATTCCTTCCTGACTCCAGGAACGGCAATCAGACTAGTTCCCTGGATCAACGCCCTACCGAAGAATCTAGTATGTATAACTGGTAATATTATAGTTTTCAAGAAAGGCATCCAGGCCCTTCTTAAATGTTAGTAGTGACTCACTCATTACAACATCATGTGGCAGAGAGTTCCATAGTCTCACTGCTCTTACAGTAAAGAATCCGCGTCTGTGATTATGATTAAACCTTCTTTCCTCCAGACGTAGAGGATGCCCCCTTGTCCCCGTCTCAGGCCTAAGACTAAACAGATAATTAGAAAGGTCTCTGTACTGTCCCCTCATATATTTATACAATATTATAAGATCACCCCTAAGCCTTCGTTTTTCCAAGCTAAATAACCCCAAGTTTAATAACTTGTCTTGGTATTGCAGACCCCTTAGTCCTCTAATGACTTTTGTCGCTCTTCTCTGGACCCGCTCTAGTTCAGCTATGTCTTTCCTATACACCGGAGACCAGAATTGCACACAGTATTCTAAGTGTGGTCGCACTAGTGACTTGTATAGAGGTAAAATTATGTTCTCCTCATGAGCATCTATGCCTCTTTTAATGCATCCCATTATTTTAATTGCCTTAGCAGCAGCTGCCTGACACTGGCCACAAAATGTGAGTTTGTCATCTACCCATACACCCAGGTCTTTTTCAGTGACAGTTTTGCCCAGTGTTTTACAATTAAGCACATAATTATACCTTTTGTTTCCTCTGCCCAAGTGCATGACTTTACATTTATCCCCATTAAAGCTCATTTGCCATTTAGCAGCCCAAGCTTCTAGTTTACATAAATCCTCCTGTAATATAAAATTGTCCTCCTCTGTATTGATTACCCTGCAGAGTTTAGTGTCATCCGCAAATATTGAGATTCTACTCTGTATGCCCCCTACAAGGTCATTAATAAATATATTAAATAGAAGCGGGCCCAACACTGACCCCTGTGGTACCCCATTGTTAACTGTGACCCATTCTGAGTGTGTTCCATTAATAACCACCCTTTGTTTCCTATCACTAAGCCAGTTCTTAACCCACTTACACATATTTTCCCCTATCCCCATTGCCCTCATTTTATGTATCAACCTTTTGTGTGGCATCGTATCAAAAGCTTTTGAAAAGTCCATATACACCACATCCACTGCATTTCCTTGGTCCAGTTCAGAGCTTACTCCTTCATAGAAGCTTATTAGATTAGTTTGACAGGAACGGTCCCTCATAAAACCATGTTGATAATGGGTCATGAGGTTATTTTTCTTCAGATACTCCAGTATAGCATCTCTTAGAAAACCCTCTAGGATTTTACCCACAGTAGAGGTTAAGCTAACTGGCCTATAATTTCCAAGTTCAGTTTTTCTCCCCTTTTTGAATATTGGCACCACATTTGCTATACGCCAGTCCTGTGGTACAGACCCTGTTATTATGGAATCTTTAAATATTAAAAATAATGGTCTATCTATGACAGTACTTAATTCCTGCAGCACTCTGGGGTGTATCCCATCCGGGCCCGGGGATTTGTCAATTTTAGTGATTTTTAGACGATGCCTTAATTCCTCTTGGGTTAAGCAGGTTACATTTAATTGAGAATTTTTGTTATCACTGATCATATTGTCTGTCATGGGATTTTCTTGTGTAAATACTGTTGAAAAAAAGTCATTTAGCATATTGGCTTTTCCCTCATCCTCATCCACCATTTCACCCAGACTATTTTTAAAGGGGCCAACACCATCAATTTTTAGTTTCTTACTATTTACCGTATATACTCGTGTATAAGCCGACCCGTGTATAAGCCGACCCCCCTACTTTTGCCCCCAAAACCTGGGAAAATCTATTGACTCGTGTATAAGCCGAGGGTGGACCCTAGCACAAGTATACAGCCCCCAGCAGTGTGGTATACACCAGTCCCAGAGGTAGATACAGCAGCTCCAGTGGTAGTATACACGCAGCCCCAGTAGTATATACAGCCCCAGTGGTAGTATATACAGCCCCAGTGGTAGTATACAGGGCCCCAGAGGTATATAGCAGCCCCAGTGGTAGTATACAGTGCCCCAGAGGTATATAGCAGCCCCAGTGGTAGTATACAGGGCCCCAGAGGTATATAGCAGCCCCAGTGGTAGTATACAGTGCCCCAGAGGTATATAGCAGCCCCAGTGGTAGTATACAGGGCCCCAGAGGTATATAGCAGCCCCAGTGGTAGTATACAGTGCCCCAGAGGTATATAGCAGCCCCAGCGGTAGTATACAGGCAGCCCCAGTAATGCAGGCCCCCCCCAGCGTCTCTCCGGTCACCTGTAAAGCAAGCTATACTTATCAGTGTCCCGCTCGCACCCGCCGCTGCCGACATCCACGATCCTCCATCTTCATGCGACTCCTCTTCCTGTTTCCTGTGCGCGTCGCCGGGAATGACGTCATTGCCGGCGACGCGCACAGAAACAGGAAGAGGAGTCGCATGAAGATGGAGGATCGTGGATGTCGGCAGCGGCGGGTGCGAGCGGGACACTGATAAGTATAGCTTGCTTTACAGGTGACCGGAGAGACCCTGGGGGGGCCCTGCATTACTGGGGATGCGGGGGCTGCTGTATACCGATGTATACATCGGTATACAGCACTGACTCGCGTATAAGCCGAGGGGGGTACTTTTCAGCCCAATTTTTGGGCTGAAAAACTCGGCTTATACGCGAGTATATACGGTATGTAGTTAAAAAATATTTTGGGATTCTTTTTACTTTCTCTGGCAATGAGTCTCTCTGTCTCAATCTTTGCTGCCTTGATTTGCTTTTTACAAATGTTATTTAATTTTCTGTATTTACTTAATGCCTCATCACTACCTACTTGCTTTAATTCCCTAAATGCTTTCTTTTTGTCACATATTGCACCTCTTACCGCTTTATTTAGCCATAGTGGTTTCCTCCTATTTCTAGCATGCTTATTCCCATAGGGTATATATTGTGCACAGGCCTTATTCAGGATGCTAATAAACATCTCCCATTTGTGTTGTGTACTTTTATGTCTCAGGACATCGTCCCAGTTTATTGCACTAAGATCATCTCTCAACCGTTTGAAATTTGCCTTCCTGAAGTTTTGTGTCCTTGTAGCCCCTCTACTACACGTCTTAGTAAAGGATACTTGAAAGCTTATTAAGTTATGATCACTATTACCCAAGTGACCTCCAACCCGTATATTTGATATGCGGTCCGGCCTGTTGGTTAATATTAGGTCCAGCAGTGCCCCCCTTCTTGTTGGGTCCTGAACCAGTTGTGAAAGTTAATTGTCTCTCATAGTTTTCAAAAACTTATTACCCTTGCTGGAACTGCAGGTTTCTGATCCCCAATGTATTTCAGGGTAGTTGAAGTCCCCCACAATAATAACTTCTCCCTGAGTCGCTGCTTCATCTATTTTCTTTATGAGGATATTCTCCTCCACTTCCATTATTGTTGGGGACTTATAACAAACCCCTATCAGTAATTTATTATTTTTTCCCCCTCCCCTTATCTCCACCCACAGGGACTCTACATTTCCATTAGATTCACCTATATTATCACGCAGGATTGGTTTTAAGGATGATTTTACATATAAACATACACCTCCCCCCCGCTTATTTGTACGGTCATTTCTGAACAGACAATAGCCCTGTACATTAACAGCCCAGTCATGGCTCTTGTCCAGCCAAGTCTCCGAAATCCCCACCATGTCATAATTATTTTCCAACAAAATCAATTCTAATTCCTCCATTTTGTTGGTGAGGCTTCTGGCATTAGTGTACATGCACTTTATGCATCTCTCTTTACCTCTATTCCTTCCTACAAGATTGACTGTTCTAACCCCACCCCCATGCCACCCCCAATTTTATTACTTGTGCCCAGGTTACTATTTACACTATCTTCCCCTCCTATACAATGAATATCCTCCCCCCAATCCCTAGTTTAAACACTCCTCCAACCTTCTAGCCATTTTCTTCCCCAGCACAGCTGCACCCTCCCCATTGAGGTGCAGCCCGTCCCTAGCATAGAACTTGTAGCCAATAGAGAAGTCGGCCCAGTTCTCCAGGAACCCAAACCCCTCCTTCCTACACCAATTCCTGAGCCACTTATTTATCTCCCTAATCTCCCTTTGCCTCTATGGTGTGGCACGTGGTACATTCAGTATTTCAGAGAATACTACCTTGGAGGTCCTTGCCTTAAGCTTGCAGCCTAATTCCCTGAAATCATCTTTAAGGACCTTCCACCTACCTCTAACTTTGTCATTTGTGCCAATGTGCACCATGACTGCTGGGTCCTCACCAGCCCCTCCCAGTAATCTGTCAACCCGCTCAGCAATGTGCCGGACTCGAGCGCCAGGTAGGCAGCACACTGTTCGACGATCCCTGTCTTTGTGACAGATTGCCCTATCTATTCCCCTAATAATTGAGTCCCCCACTACCAGCACCTGTCTGGCCTGCCCTTCTCTCCTGTTTTCCCCCTTACTGGAGAAGACACTCCTCTGGCTTTCAGAGGTCATGCCCTGCTGCAGCAGTGCTATCCCTGAACTCGCACCCCCCTCATCTGCCAACATAGCAAATTTATTGGGGTGTGCCAGATCAGGGCTAGCCTCCCTGGCACCCTTCCCTCTACCCCGCCTTCTAACTGTCACCCAGCTGGCTACCTCACGGTCCTGCAGCTCCATACTACCATCCTCCCCCACATCTATCCCATTGAGCAGCTGTTCAGTGAGCAGCAGACTCCTTTCCATATTGTCTATGGATCTCAGCGTTGTCAGTTGTTCATTTAGATCCAGTATCTGGGCTTCCAAATGCACAATGTACTCACATCTCACACAGCAGTATGCACCCTCGACCGGCTGGTCAAGGAATGCATACATGTGGCAAGATGTACACTGGATGGCATTGCCAATCATGGAGCTCATTTCCTAATGGGGATTGCACCAGACAGAAATGATAAGTAAAAAAGAAATGCAAAGTATTAATTAAATACAACCAGCAATTCAATAAGTCCTCCCTTCCAAACTCCCTTAATCCAAAGTCACTGAATCACAAGTCACACACTTACTTCTGTCGCACTTGCTCTGTCACATGCAGCTCGCCACACTCGCTAGAAAATCAGATTTAAATCTTTTTTTTTATTTTTTTCTCTTTTCCCTTAGCAGAAAATCAACCTACAGCTCAGTGTACTTCCAGATGGAGTCCCTAAGTGTGTTTTTGTTTTTTTTTTCAAATAAAAATAATTTTTCTTGGTGTTGTGTTTTTATTTATACAATTTAATAGAAATTCATGGGGGGTATGTCTAATATTGGCATGACCCCATGAATTTCGGGCACAGGGCCAGCTGATAAGAAAAAGCTGGCCCTAACCCCTTTATTACCCAGTGAGCCACCACACCAGGGCCCTGGAAGAGTTGGGTTCAGCGCCAGAATATGGCGCTTCAATGAACGCGCCATTTTCTGGGGCAGCTGCAGGCTGCCATTTGCAGCGGGGGGTGCCCAGAAGGCTTGGGCTTCCCTACACAGCGGATTCCAGCCCCCAGCAACACAACACCAAGAAAATTTATTTTTATTAGAAAAAAAAAACAAAAACACACTTAGGGACTCCATCTTTATTTAAAAAAAATCCTCTTCCATCCGACGTAGTCCAATCCAGGGTTCTTCTTTAGCTCTGCTACATCTCTGGTAGAGAACCTCCAACAGAGATGTAGCAGAGCTGTGCACCCAGACGTGGGAAAGTTCATGTGAGTTCATGCAGGCAAGCATGAACTCACATGAACCTGACAGCACTGCTACTTCAATTGAACAGCTGACCTGAGCTGTTCATTTGAAAATCCCGTCAGGAAGGCGTCCGACGCAGAAAACCGGATTAACCAGATTCTCCCGGATTGTACCAGTCCGGTGCAATCCGGTGCCCCATAACATGGGACTATATGGTGCCAGATTGCCCCGGACTGAGGCAATTCAGGAGAATCCGGTTTGAACTCAGTTCACGACCGCGGACAGCTCCCTGCGTGCCGCAGTTGATTCTGCGCCCCCTGCTGCCTGACAGCAGAATTCTTTGCTCCCCCTGCAGCCTCCCTACCTGATCCTAAGATAGGACCGGGTGGGGGGAGCAGGGCCAGGGAGCGGGGAGGGACAGGAGAGAGTGGGGAGCGCAGAACAGAAGGAGAAAGCCGGCGGTGAAGGTTTCTCACCGCCGGCTTCCCCGCCTGGGTCCTCCGCTCTCCGCTCCCTGGCCCTGCTCCCCCCACCCACTCCTAATTCAGGATCGGGTGGGGAGGCGGTGGGGAAAGCGGAGGATCCTGCTGTCAGGTGACAGGGAAGCCAGTAGGGTGCTTTTTACCTCTGGCTTTTAAACAATGAAGTGGGTAATTGCAGGTTTTTCCTCTGCTGCCAGACCTCTTTATAGGGTCCAGCAGCAGAGGAATTACTCGCAATACTCGCTTCCCCATTGACTTACATTGGACTCGCTAGACTCGTAACGAGTACCGAGTATCGGGACCGACTCCTTACGAGTCTAGCGAGTCCGAATATTTCAGTACTCGCTCATCCCAGTGCAAACCTCATCATCAGCTACAAAAACATCTCACTATTGTGCTTGCCAACAAGGGTTTTGCCACCAAGTAATAAGTTTTGTTTGCCAGAGGAATAAGGAATACTTATTTCTCTCTTCAAAATTAAAATACATTTATATAATTTGGGCAATGTGATTTTCTGGATTTTATTTTTTATATTGTATCTGTTAAAATTAAGCTACCCTTAAAGGGATCCTGTCACCTCCAGAACGCCTCCTAAGCTATCAGAACATGTCCCTGCAGCATCCTATCACTAATCTCACACTTCTTTTGTCTCCTAAAAGCATCCTGTGAAAGTGGAGAAAAACGTTTTAATACTCACTCATTAGTGACTATAATTAGCAGGGGCTATATTCTTTACTCACCAGGGGGTGTTCTTTTGCAGCTCCAGGATCCAGCCCTCTCTCTGTCTGTGCTTAAGTGAAACTGAAACTGAAGGCAGGACTAATGATTTGCATTCTGTGAGTGATAGAGAGGGGGGAGGGCAATGCCTGCACATCACAGCAGAACACACAGAGACAGGGTGGATCCTGGAGCTGCACAACAGCCCGCCTTGGTGACTAAAGAACAGTCACTCTGCTAATTATAATCACTAATGAGTAAGTATTAAAACGTTTTTGTGCACTTTCACAGGATGCTTTTAGGAGATAAAAGGAGTGTGAGATTAGTGATGGGATGCTGCAGGGATATGTTTTGCTAGCTTAGGAGGCGTTTTGGAGGTGACAGTATCCCTTTAAAATTATAGGCTGTTCATGTCTTTGTCAGTGGGCAAACTCAGGGATCAAATAATTATTTTCTTCACTGTATGTCCGCACACACTGGCTATAATTCTTGTGTGTTCCAGTGAGGATATAACAGTCCTTCACTCTCTGACCACAGTCTGTTGATCAGTCACATAAATCCCCTTTCCTTGGATGTACCTGTCAGAACCTTCACAGACTCGCTCCAGCCAGTCTTGCTGTCCAGGAAGGCAACTTACTGAGATAAGGTCCAAACATATTCGTTGGACTTACTTTGTTTATTGGCACCTGTCATTAGTCAAGACCCTCAAAAGTCTCTGCCACTTCCTACCCTCTCCAAGACATAGCTATCTCTGTACACCTGATCTTCTTGCCATGTGCTCAAACAGGAAGTATGTACTTCCAGGACCTTTCTGACATCACAGAACATGTGACCAGTAGCAGTCTCACTGTAATACATGAGACACACCCACACGAGGTATATGGTTAGCCAGACCCACCCAGCACTTTCTGGCTAATCAATAAATCAAGCCTTTAATACACTGTCAGATTCATGGAATTGCAAGTCCCAGCAAAACTACCTTACATTACAACAGACCTCCGCCTATGCAATACATATCTGCCATTTGCAATATAGCCGTGTGCTACTTTACACTATATACACATCACATATACTGTATATTGACACATTTGTATATACAGAGTACATACATACAGCCACATGTATACAAAGAGTTCATACATACAAACGTGTATACACAAAGAACATATACACAGATACATGTATACAGAGCACATACATACATGCATATACAGAGCATATACATACATGTATATATAGAGCACATACATTCAGAAAAATGAATAGACTCAGCACATATACACACATACTCTCACACAAACCATACTGGACTTACCAGTTTCCTCTTTTACAGTTCTTCTAACTTTCCGCATAGTACATTATATGTGTTGACATCAGAGTCACATGACCATGATGTCACTAAAGGTCCTTCTGTTCACATGGATGCCTCCCCTTAATGCCAGCCCTACAGGACATTCAGAGTAAGCCCACATGGCCACAAAAAAGGAAATAGCTTACTTTCTGGTGTTTTAACAGTGGGAAATGCCAGTGGGCATTTATTTCCCTATTCTCACGAATTGAATCTAAGTTGTTCATATACTTGGGAACTTCTGAATTTCAGGCACCTTGACTTGAACCTGCTCATAGTAACACAGTAATATACTAATACAATTTTTAAGGTTGAAGGAAAACTTTAAGTCCATCTAGTTCAACCCATAGCCTAACATGTTTATCCAGAGGAAGGGAGAAAAAACCCATGTGGCAACACTAAGCTCAATATTAGGGAAAAAATTCCTTCCTTACTAAACATACGGCAATCAGACTAGTTCCCTGAATCAACACCCTATCAAGAATCTAGTATATATAACCGGTAATAATATACTTTTCAAGAAAGGCATCTATGCCCTTTTTAAATCTTAGTAGTGAGTCACTCATTCCAACATCATGTGGCAGAGAGTTCCATAGTCTCACTGCTCTTACAGTAAAGAATCCACGTCTGTGATTATGATTAAACCTTTCCTCCAGATGTAGAGGATGCCCCTTTGTCCCAGTCTCAGGTCTAAGAGTAAAAAGATTATTAAAAAGGTCTATATTCTCTCTATTCTATCCCCTCATATATTTATAGATTATTATAAGATCACCCCTAAACCTTCGTTTTTTCAAACTAAATAACCCCAAGTTTAATAACCTGTCTTGGTATTGCAAACCCCTCAGTCCTCTAATAACCTTGGTCGCTCTTCTCTGGACCCGCTCTAGTTCAGCTATGTCTTTCTTATACACCGGAGACCAGAATTGTACACAGTATTCTAAGTGTGGTCGCACTAGTGACATGTAAAGAGGTAAAGTTATGTTCTCCTTATGATCATCTATGCTTCTTTTAAAGCATCCCATTATTTTATTTGCCTTTGCAGCAGCTGCCTGACACTGGCCACTAAATGTGAGTTTGTTGTTTACCTATACACCCAGGACTTTTTCAGTGATAGTTTTGCCCAGTCTTTAACAATTAAGCACATAATTATAAATTTTATTTCCTCTGCTCATGTGCATGACCTTACATTTATCCCCATTAAAGCTCATTTGCCATTTATCAGCCCAAGCTTTTAGTTTACATAAATTCTCCTGTAATAGTTCCAGTCTTACCTCTTCATAGAAGCTGATCAGAATAGTTTTACAGGAATGGTCCCTCGTAAACCCATGTCGATACTGGGTCATGAATTTGTTATTCTTCAGATACTCCAGTATAGCATCTTTTAGGAAACCCTTAACACTAGAAGTCCCGGGAATTTAAAGGATCCTTGGTTTTCAATGTTAAAAAGGTCAAATGACCCATCTCTGGGACTTCTAGTGTTAAGGCCACGTCACACGTGGCGACATCGCCACCGATTACATAGGCGACATAGGGGCATGGCCTATTGGCAGCGACATCGCCCCTGAGTCACCTAATGTAAAGGGGCGATGGTGACACCTTTTACTGGTCGCCTGGTTTCAGAGCAGTGCTTTGAAACCAGGCGGCTGATCTGGGGCGATGTGGACAAATGTAAACGGCCGCCAGTCAGCTGAAAGGCGATGGGAGCCATTGTACTGCATCGCCACTGGGGTCTTGAGAAATCCCGTCAGGGATGCCGCCTCTCAGCTCGCGGGCCCATCGCCGGAGATGTCTCCCCGTGTAAACTGGGGGTGGCGAAGCTGGCGGGGCACCAAAAATGTGCCTGCTTCCGCTCGTCGCCGCCGACATCTCCGGGGCTGTCGCCAGGTGTGACGGTACCCTTAAAGTTTTTACCCACAGTAGAGGTTATGTTTACTGGCCTATAATTTCCCAGATCAGTTTTTGTCCCCTGTTTGAATATTGGCACCACATTTGCTATACGCCAGTCCTGTGGTACAGACCCTGTTATTATGAAATCTTTAAATATTAAAAGTAATGGTCTATCTATGACGGTACTTAATTCCTGCAGTACTTTGGAGTGCATCCCATCCGGGCCCTGGGATTTGTCAACTTTAGTGATTTTTAGATGGTGCCGTACTTCCTGATGGGTTAAGCAGGTTACATTTAATGAAGAATTTTTGCTATCAATGATCATGTTGCCTGTTGTGGCATTTTCTTGTGTAAATACTGTTGAAAAAAAGTCATTTAGCATATTGTCGTTTTCCTCATTTTCATCCACCATTTCAACCAGATTATTTTTAAGGGGGTCAACACAATCATTTTTTAGTTTCTTACTATTTATGCAGTTAAAGAATATTTTGGGATTTTTTTATTTTCTCTGGCAATGAGTCTCTCTGTGTCAATCTTTGCTGCCTTGATTTGCTTTTTACAGATGTTATTTAATTTTCTGTATTTATTTAATGCCTCATCACAACCTACCTGCTTTAATTCGCTCAATGCTTTCTTTTTGTCAATTATTGCACCCTTTAGGGTACCTTTACACGCTGCCACAGGAAGGCAGAAACTGCCGGGCACTGGGGACAATTGTGCCTGTTGCCATGAAATCACTACGAAATGGTGGCGTGTAAATCGGGAAATTCCTCCCTGTGCCCTGCAGTTCCTTAGAATACCTGTTTCTGAACCATGCTCAAAAACAGGAAGGCACAATAGCCATGGTGGTGGAGTGTAATCGGGGCACAGGCAAGGTATTTGCGTGGCTTATTGAATTCCCAGGAGCGTGACACAGCCTCATGGATACCGCGCCCCATCAGTGATCATTGGTGGAGGCTCCTGCGTTACGATTGGCTCTTCCTTCACAGGGCGCCATCTTGGAAGAGCTGTCACTTCAGCACTAGACGCATAAGCCCCGTCTGGACGATCCGATACACCAGTACAATTACGCGTCCACCCAATAGCGCAGGCAAATGCATAGTGTTGTATAGTCCTATATAGTGTGCACATTCTCATACCATAAACAAAGGAATAAATTGCTGTACACAGCGCACATGCATGCCGTACGTAGTGGCCTGTATTTTTTTTTTTAGTTCACGCAGAAGTGTTTTTGCCGTATCGCACTGCGCGTATGGCGACTTTGAATTTTGTTATGCCCCGCAAGCAGCCGTTCTGACGTCATGACGCTTGTTTCAGTTTCACTCTGCCTGCAAGGTGCCAGCCCCTCCCCTGCACATAGCAGCATAGTCATGGCCGCCACACAGCGCGCTGCAACGTGGGGTATGGCAGAACTTCTGATCCTCATAGATCATTGTGACAGCTAGGACTACTGGGGCCACCATCACCACCAGCACCCCAGGCTGCGCAATCGCAGCACCCTGATGCGGATCCAGCGGGCCCTGCTCCACAAACTGGGTGTGGAGAGGAGCACGAAACAGATCCAAAAAAAGATTGCGGATCTGAAACAGAAGTGCCCAGGCCGCATAGTGGACATCCGTGCCAGGATTGCCAGCCTGCGTGGTGAGTAATTGTTGGCCCCAAACACACACCTTCACATGTACATGTACCAAACTACACATCAATGTCTAAAAACATATTAGAAGGAGAGTGTGGGCCACGGCGTGGCCACTGCAATGTGGTAACATATATTCAGCCTAATTTTGAGGAGGTGCCTACACTTCGGCCTGGTGGTGCAACCTAAAACAATTCATTATTAAAGAGTTTAATCAGTAGAAAACTGAGCGTCAATCATCAGTATGCATCTTTAATTTTATTAAAGGCAGGTTACAGGCAGCATGGCAAGGGGAGGGACTGTGGAGTACAGGTGACTTTACACTCCCTACCCTTTCCATGCTGTCTGAAACCTGCCTTTAATAAAATTAAAGATGCAGACTGATGTTTGACGCTCAGTTTTCTAATGACACAAATGTATGTTCATTGGCCAACATTTTACAAATGTGTATTCACCCACCATTTGGATGTGTCAACAATGTGCATTGCCTGGTTGTTGACACCCAAGCAGGAATATGGGCAAAGCAGTCATGTGCAGCACAAATGCTGTCCCTGCACTCAGCTGTAACCTCACTATATTTGTGCCTAACCTGACTCCACATTGTAAATGTGATCTTGTAAAATCTGTACCATCTTCAACACACACATGACACACTTCCCCACAGATGTTGCCCCCGACACAGGGGACAATATAGACACACCATGTTGTTAGAAGTGAACTAACAATAGTACATGAACAATAGGTGTACGCAGCCATGGGGCAAACACCAGTGGCTTCTGTCCCTTCATAAAATAAAACACACATACACCTACCATGTGTAGGTGTGTTTGCCCACAATCAAACATATCTTGTTAGTGTAGTGGCCCTCCTGTCAGTAAACATACTGTGTCCTACCCACAGTACATGCATACTACATGAGTATATGCATCCAACATGACCTTCTACCCTATTGGTAAGGCTGGAACTACATAGGCACACAATCTAAATGTTTGACAACAATGTTCTTTAACTCCTTGCCGACACAGGACGTTGTACAATGTCCTGGTCCAGTAAGGGGTGTTTGATGTGAGCTCCAGCGCGGCGCTCACATCAAACCACCATCTCAGCTGATCTCATCAGCTGAGATGTCGGGCTAACAGCTCCGATCGGATCCAGGATCCGATCGGCACTGTTAACCCCTTGGATCCCGCCGTCAATCTCTGACATCGGGATCCAAGGCGGCTGCGGCGGGGAACGTGCTCATGTGACAGCCCGGGATCCTGGCTAGACCCCGGATGCTGTCAGAGTGCAGTTTCCTGTTGTGGTTGGCAGGCGCTGCCAACCACAACAGGTCCGTGATTCTGAGAGATACAGATGAGCTGCAGCTCATCTGTATCTGCCAGAAGCGATCGGATTGTGCAGCAAGGTGCCTTTTAAAGGGGCAGTGTAAAAATAAGAATGAATTAAAAAAATCAAGTTTTTAAAAGCCTGTAAAAAAAAATATATAAAATTTCAAATCAGCCCCCTTTTCCCCCAATCACAATAAAAGTGTTAAAAAAATAAGGAAAATGCACGTTTGGTATCGCCACGTTCAGAATCGCCCGATCTATCATCATATTAAATCTGTTAATGAGAGCCGTAAACTCCGTAACGGAAAAAATGGTCCAAATGCCAAAATTCCGTTTTTTTGGTCGCCACAACATTGCTATAAAATGCCATAACGGGCGATCAAAACTGTGTATCCCCCAAAAAATTGTCTCATTAGCATGATAGCTCAAGACGCAAAAAATAAGCCATTGCACAGCCCCAGATCCCAAAAAATGAGGACGCTACGGGTTGCAGAACATGGCGCAAAAAGTTAGTTTTTGTTTTTTTCCAATCTTCTGAATTTTTTATCACCACCTAGATACCAGTAAAGGTATACATTTTGGGTGTCTACGAACTTGTACCGACCCGAGGCATCACCCTGTCATGTCGGTTTTACCATACAGTGAACATGGCGACTAAAATACCCAAAAAACAAACGTGTTATTGCACTTTTTTTGCAATTTCACTGCATTTAGAATTTTTTTGCAATTTCCCTGTACACTATATGGTAAAATAGATTATTGCATATGAAAGTACATCTCGGCCCGCAAAAAACAAGCTGTCATATGTCTATATTGATGGAAAAATAAAAAAGTTATGGCTCTTGGAAGCAGGGGAGCAAAAAACGAAAATGAAAAATTCCCTGGTTGTGAAGGGGTTAACCTTTGTACTCAAAGCTCTGTGATTGTGCTTTCAAATACAGATGGTGAGGATTCTTCCTCCGAATATGGGCACCATGCCCCACCCGCAGGTGGCTCAGCGACACCACCGCCACATGAGGCTGCAGTGACACCCTCTCCCCCTAGGAATCCACGGTCCCCAGAGCCTGAGAATGAGGACCTCCCATCACCTGCAGGGCCGGAGGAGCCAGAGAACCTCCCATCACCTGCAGGGCCGGAGGACCCAGAGGACCTCCCATTACCTGCAGGGCCAGAGGACCCAGAGGACCTGCCTTCACCTGCAGGGCCGGAGGACCCAGAGGACCTGTCATCACATGCAGGGACGGAGGACTCAGAGGACCTGTCATCACATGCATGGATGGAGGAGGATGACGACCTCCCATCACTACCATGGCCACAGGAGGGCGAGGAGCTGGCAGCACCTGCTGGGCCAGAGGATGGAGCGCCCTCGAGCCCAGGACCCCTTGTGCCGCACAACACCATCATGTGGCCACAGACCCCCAGCCCTGGAGAGACCCCACCTCCCACTGTGTCCAGCTCAGTGGCGAGCCCAGGGGTGGCCATGTCCCCAGAGCCTGCTATCGGGCCAGCCATTGATGACTATGGTGGTAAGTGTGTATTTTTGGGCCGTACGCCATGCACACTGTAATCAGTGTTGTGTTTTTCCTCCCTCATTATTGTCTCACTGTTTGTTTTAAATTTAGTTCTACTCTTTGTGCAGATGGAGAATGTGCTGGGGCTGCCGGCTGGAGTCTGAGCCCATCCCCATCACCCCCTGATAGTCCTGAGGCAGAGGGTAAGGAGCATATTTTTGTGTTAACTACCTAAACCTCCCCATGGACTGTTGGAAACTAAATGTGAATTTATTCCCAAAACAGGTGCCCCTACTATGGAGGAGGTGATCCGGGCCCACCATGAGGTGGCCCAAACCTTGCACAGGGCACACCAACGCAGGCTGCAAGAGCTGGCCCGGTTGGGTGCCATGCTTGCTGCTCTCCAGCGAGCACATGGAGGCCTCCCCTGAACCTAATGCACCCAGACTCAATAATGGGCAAACCTGCCCCTAATAACTGTTGTCCATGTTGGACTTTCAATCATCCCTGTTGCAATGTTGGCATTTGTGTTTTTTTGTTAGGCCCCGTTGACCTCTTTTCTTATAGTGTCCCACATTGGGACCGTGGGGAGTGTGTTGTGGCTACTCCTACACTAAACCAGCATTGTGTCCTTTTTGGCCACTGTGTGCCACACATGTATTTTCATAATACATTTTTAAAGGAATATTTCAGTTAGGTCTTTGATGGCAACACACACATGTTGGCCTGACAATCCGTAAATTTGGCTAACTGTGTGACACAGATTTGGATACCTATTTGATGTATGAATATATCTTACCAGTCCACATCGTCTAACAGCATGACCGCCATTGACCTGAATGTGTGCTTAATGTACCCTATATGTTGCACACAATCATACACCCAGTCAACACAGTTGTGTTGAGAGAAGTTAAATAATGTTGCTCCATGGTTTTATATAATGTTTTATTTCTTAAATAAAGGGCAAAGAACAAAACAAAAAGAACAAATGTGCCCGGCCAAATTGGCCACAATGTGGCCTAGCTTTGGCCACCAAAGGAACTAAAATTAAAAAAAAAAGGTGGCAGTCCATAAGGCCAATTTAGTGCATTGGCTAGTAGTGTCCAATCTCCTCCTCATCCTCTGCTGGATCCGACGCTGCCTCCTCCCCCACCCTCTCCTGGAAGACCCACCCTCCCTGAGAGGGTGCTGGTCTTCGTCCACTTCGTCTTGGGGGAGGTGGGGTATCCAGACATGGGGGTCTCCTCACCCTGTGTTGTGCGGGCGCAGTGGGCCAAGGGGTCGTCTTGTGGGGGATGGGGATCATGCACCCCCCATCACAGGGACCCATCTACACCCGCCTCCGGGACACGAGAGATGGCCCGCTGAGCGATGGTCCTCTGCTCTGGCTCCATCTGGGCGAGCATGTCGCTGGTGTGGTGGCCGAAACTAGAGGTGGGTGTTCTTTCCTTATCCAATAGGACCCTTTTGGCCCAGGTACCCAGCTCGGTGTTAGGTGGGGCCGGCAGTCTTCGGCGACGAATGGCAGAGCTGGGCCCTGGGCCCGGGCCCCCACTACTAGTTCCTGCCACTGGCTCGCCCGCAGATGTGGTTGGGCGAGCCTCACCAGCTTGTGCCTCGTCCTCACTGGAGCCAGGCAGCTAGGGGCCTGTAAAAAAAAAACAAAAAAAAAAAAACAAATCAATACCACAAAGCAGCATCATTGATGTCAAGTGCTCAAAGGGCAACCCCATCCACTACACCACACAACACACCAGCTCCCAACCACCCAACAGAGAAATAAAAGGATCAAGGTTCTAATGGCTAACAAATGCACGTCTGATGTATACTCACCTGCGGCATCAAAGTGGATTGCACACAAACAGAATTAGGTTTGAAAATCTACTTTTGACCAAAAAATGGGTATGTGACCACCGGAGATTTAATCTGCTTGAAACCAGCTGATAGCCCATGTACCTCAGCCTTACCTTCAAAAACAATTAAAAGCATGTTGATGAGGATTTCAACATACACTCCATGTGACAAAGGCAAGACACATGTCTGTGTTCAATTGTTAATATCTGGGCTCGGGGCAAAGATAAACGGCCACAAATCTGCATTGGGGATATTGGTACACCCATAAGTAGTATCACCCCAGGTTGTTTATTTTTAAGGACATGGAGAAACTCTGTTGTAGGTGTGTGTAAAAATCAACAGCAATGCCCCTGAGGCCACATACCCAAAATAACATGCTTAAAAAGTAAACACTAAACAATAGCGAAGTGTGGTATGGAAATGAATGCAGACAATCACACCTGTGGAGCAAACATGGTGGCCCACCACCCAAACACAATTACCCACCTCCTGCGGTGGGGATGTTGCTTGGGCAGGGCCTACAGAGGACGCAGGGTGGCGCAGGCTGCTCCGCGATCCACGCGAGCTCTCTTGCCCGAGGGTGAAGGTGAAGAGTTCATAATACCACAACTTTGGTACCTCCTCACCTCCAGCCCCAGACCATAGATTGGTGTAGGCATTGTGATCTCGCGTGAATGCGGAGCGCAGGCCTTTTATTTTCTCGTAAATGGCACCCGCGTCCCACCTCTTTTGGGGCTGGAGCCGTTTGGCCTATGCCACTAGAGGCTTGTAGGCCTTGGCCCACGCTGCCGTTTCGTGGTATGTGGGCAGCGATGTCCGCCACAGGCACTCGTGTTCCTGATACAAGGCAAGGAGTTGGGTCACAGATTCCGAATACCCAGCTGGCATCTGTGTTAAAAAAAAAAAAATCAGACCAAGCAGGGCCAAAAGAAGGCATGCCTGCCTACTACACACTATACTGAGTGTATATATGCAGGTGTTTTGGCCCTGAAAACATGTGTTGAATATGTATGTTTGCATGTGGGACACCCTTTATACAGGAGCACTCAATAAGCTACAGTTGACATGTATGTAAGGATATGTTTGAGTCCACATGATCACAAAGGCTAAAGGGGCACGATGATTTAAAGAAACAAAAAAAAAAAAAAAACACAGCCAGGGGTAGAGGGGCCACGGTGGTAGGGGGGCAAGCCCCCTGGCCTGGTGGTATAGCCCTCATCTAGGTCCGTGGGCCCATATAAAAGGTCTGCCCAGCCGCCAGTTATGGCTGGCGGTGTGAAACAACAGCAGACGCAGAGCCTTGTGGCCACCAACAGCAACCCCCCCTCTCCCTTCTACCCCGGGCCCCCACAACACTATGACAGCCCCCCCCCCCGGCACTCCTTTTAAGGGCTTGTGGACCAAAACTGCAACCCAGACTTAGAGTGGCCAGCCAGCCCCTGATCTCTGCCGTAACAACAACACTACAACGTATTGAATATATAACCAACATGGCTACCTAACTAATTGTCAATGCCTACTGCCTATAGGTAGCAATGCTCAACACTATTCAGTGGCGTAACTAGAGTCTGGTGGGCCCCGGTGCGAAATTCAGACCGGGGCCCCCCCCCCCCCACCCACGGGCACACGTTGGTCGGATGTATGGGCCCCATGTAACGTTCTAAGTTCTATAAAGACTCACAAATTGACCCGTCTATGTATTAATGTCCCTCATCCTGCTATATATGGTCATCCTACTGGAATATGGAGCTAATCCTTTTAAATATGTCTCCCATCCTGCTATATATGGTCTCCCTCCGGGAATATGGCCCTTATCGTGGTATATATGTCCCCCGTCCTGGTATATATGGTCTTCCTCCTCCCGCCACGATAGTCCTCTAATTATTATAATGTATCCCCATATTCCTCCATATATTACAATAGACCCCCATAGTCCTCCATGTATTATAATGCATCCCATAGTCCCCCATTCATAAGGTAGCCCCACTAGTCATCCAATTATTATAATGCACCCCCACTATCCTACATATAGTAGCATCATAGTCCTCTGTATAGTATAATACAGCCTCACAGCCCTCCATATAGTATAATATAGCCTCATTGCCCCTCCATATAGTATAATACAGCCTCACAGCCCTCCATATAATATAACGTAGCCTCACAGCCCTCTATACAGTATAATGCAGACTCAGTTGTCCATGTAGTGCAGCCTCTATAGTACAGCCTTATATATGCAGCCTCATAGCTCTCCATATAGTACAGCCTCATATAGTGGAGTATTATATATTCAGCCTCATATCTCTCCATGTAGTGCAGCCTTATATTTCTCTATATAGTGTATTATATATGCAGCCTCATAGCCTCTCTATATGGTGCAGCCTCAAATATGCAGCCTCATAGCCTCTCTATATGGTGCAGCCTCAAATATGCAGCCTCATAGCCTCTCTATATGGTGCAGCCTTATACATGCAGCCTCATAGCTCTCCATATAGTGCAGCCTTATATATGCAGCCGCATCCTCTTTGCCCCGCTCTCCTGTGCCCCTCACTCTCCTCCTCCTCCTCTGTCCCCCCACTCCCCACCTTCTCCTGTGCCCCTTGCTCCCCTACTCTTCTGTCCCCTGCTCTCATCCTCTTCCTGCGTCCCTCAATCTCATCCTCCTCTGTCCCCCGCTCTCATCTTCCTCCTCTGTGCCCGCTCTCATCCTCCTCCTCTGTCCACCCGCTCTCATCCTCTTCCTCTGTTCCCCGCTCTCATCCTCTTCCTGTGTCCCCTGCTCCCCTACTCCTCTCTCCCCCGCTTTCATCTTCCTCCTCTGTGCCCTGCTCTCAACCTCCTCCTCTGTCCACCCGCTCCTGTTCCTGTGTCCCCTGCTGTCCTTTTCCTCTGTCCCCTGCTCTCATCCTCTTCCTCTGTCCCCCGCTCTAATCCTCCTCCTCTGTCCCCCACTCTCATCCTCCTCCTCTGTCTGTCCCCTGCTATCATCCTCTTCCTGTGTCCCCTGCTCTTCTCCTCCTCTGTCCCCCACTCTCATCCTCCTGCTCTGCTCTCATCCTCCTCCTCTGTACCCCGCTCTCATCCTCTGTCCACCAGCTCTCATCCTCTTCCTGTATCCCCTGCTCTCCCACTCTTCTGTCCCCCACTCTTATCCTCCTCCTCTGTTCCCTGCTCTCATCCTCCTCTTCTGTCCACCAGCTCTCATCCTCTTCCTGTGTCCCCTGCTCTCCCCCTCCTCTGTCCCCCGCTCTTATCCTCCTCCTCTGTCCCCCGCTCTTATCCTCCTCCTCTGTGCCCCGCTCTTATCCTCCTCCTCTGTCCACCAACTCTCATCCTCTTCCTGTGTCCCCTGCTCTCCCCCTCTTCTGTCCCCCAGCTCTCATCCTCCTCCTCTGTCCACCAGCTCTCATCCTCCTCCTCTGTCCACCAGCTATCCTCTTCCTGTGTCCCCTGCTCTCCCCCTCCTCTGTGCCCCGCTCTTATCCTCCTCCGTCCACCAGCTCTCATCCTCTTCCTGTGTCCCCTGCTCTCCCCCTCTTCTGTCCCCCAGCTCTCATCCTCCTCCTCTGTCCACCACCTCTCATCCTCCTCCTCTGTCCACCAGCTCTCATCCTCCTCCTCTGTCCACCAGCTCTCATCCTCCTCTTCTGTCCACCAGCTCTCATCCTCTTCCTCTGTCCACCAGCTCTCATCCTCCTCCTCTGTCCACCAGCTCTCATCCTCCTCCTCTGTCCACCAGCTCTCATCCTCCTCCTCTGTCCACCAGCTCTCATCCTCCTCTTCTGTCCACCAGCTCTCATCCTCTTCCTGTGTCTCCTGCTCACCTCCTCCTCTGTGCCCCGCTCTTATCCTCCTCCTCTGTGCCCCGCTCTTATCCTCCTCCTCTGTCCACCAGCTCTCACCCTCCTCTTCTGTCCACCAGCTCTCATCCTCTTCCTGTGTCCCCTGCTCTCCCCCTCCTCTGTCCCCCGCTCTTATCCTCCTCCTCCTCTGTGCCCCGCTCTCATCCTCCTCCTCTGTCCACCAGCTCTCATCCTCTTCCTGTGTCCCCTGCTCTCCCCCTCTTCTGTGCCCCGCTCTTATCCTCCTCCGTCCACCAGGTCTCATCCTCTTCCTGTGTCCCCTGCTCTCCCCCTCCTCTGTCCCCCGCTCTTATCCTCCTCCTCTGTGCCCCGCTCTCATCCTCCTCCTCTGTCCACCAGCTCTCATCCTCTTCCTGTGTCCCCTGCTCTCCCCCTCCTCTGTGCCCCGCTCTTATCCTCCTCCGTCCACCAGCTCTCATCCTCTTCCTGTGTCCCCTGCTCTCCCCCTCCTCTGTCCCCCGCTCTTATCCTCCTCCTCTGTGCCCCGCTCTTATCTTCCTCCTCTGTCCACCAGCTCTCATCCTCCTCTTCTGTCCACCAGCTCTCATCCTCTTCCTGTGTCCCCTGCTCTCCCCCTCCTCTGTCCCCCGCTCTTATCCTCCTCCTCCTCTGTGCCCCGCTCTCATCCTCCTCCTCTGTCCACCAGCTCTCATCCTCTTCCTGTGTCCCCTGCTCTCCCCCTCCTCTGTACCCCGCTCTTATCCTCCTCCGTCCACCAGCTTTCATCCTCTTCCTGTGTCCCCTGCTCTCCCTCTCCTCTGTCCCCCGCTCTTATCCTCCTCCTCTGTGCCCCGCTCTTATCCTCCTCTTCTGTCCACCAGCTCTCATCCTCCTCTTCTGTACACCAGCTCTCATCCTCTTCCTGTGTCCCCTGCTCTCCCCCTCCTCTGTCCCCCGCTCTTATCCTCCTCCTCTGTGCCCCGCTCTTATCCTCCTCCTCTGTGCCCCGCTCTTATCCTCCTCCTCTGTCCACCAGCTCTTATCCTCCTCCTCTGTGCCCCGCTCTTATCCTCCTCCTCTGTCTACCAGCTCTCATCCTCCTCCTCTGTCCACCAGCTCTCATCCTCCTCCTCTGTCCACCAGCTCTCATCCTCCTCCTCTGTGCCCCGCTCTCATCCTCCTCCTCTGTCCACCAGCTCTCATCCTCTTCCTGTGTCCCCTGCTCTCCCCCTCCTCTGTGCCCTGCTCTTATCCTCCTCCTCTGTGCCCCGCTCTCATCCTCCTCCTCTGTCCACCAGCTCTCATCCTCTTCCTGTGTCCCCTGCTCTCCCCCTCCTCTGTGCCCTGCTCTTATCCTCCTCCTCTGTGCCCCGCTCTCATCCTTTTCTGTCCACCAGCTCTCATTCTCTTGTGTCCCCTGCTCTCCCCCGCTTTCCTCCTCTCACCTGTGTCTTGTTCTCCGCTCTCTTCTTCCCTTCTCTGTTCGGCAGCAGTTGTGGGGCGTGTCCTCACTTCCTGGATAATGAGCGGCCAGGACCTGATCCACGGCCGCCGGGCAGGAGACTGAGGAGGAGGTGGTGACAGCTTCCCAGGGGCAAAGGGCAGATTTTCGGCTGCTTGACAGTGCGGGCTGTGCTGCGCCCGGTGCTGGCATTGATGGGCGCAGGGCGCTCGGCACAGCGGGCGCAGGGGGCGGCTGGCGATGCGGGCCCCCTATAGGCCCGGGCCCCGTCGCAGCGGCGACCCCTGCGACCGTGAATGTTACGCCACTGACACTATTATTAACACACTATATACATTAGCACATGGCGCTAACTGCTGTCTGACAAACCGCATAAGCTGCTTGTAGCAGACGCATCAGCAGTACCTAAAGACCAATAGCATGGCGATGAAAAAGCATGTGAGTACACTTACCGTCGGAGCAACAGAGAACAGATTCCTGGACACCACTAGCTAAATGCACATGGACGTCTGGACAGGGGCTGGTCGACATGGCAAGAAATTTATACTCACCCACACCAATCAGCACACACCAATTCAGCACATTACCACGCAACACCTGTGAACACCGATAGCGGCAGCTGAGTAGGTATTGTCCAAGCGCCGTGATTGGTTTGTGCTCATTGAAAAGCAGCTCATGCCGGGTGGGCATCACGCTTGCTGCTCAGAGTCATTAAGTAAGTATTTGTGTACGGACATGGTTTTAGCAGCGTGGCGAAGTGTTGCGCATGATTAGCTTGGCTAACGCAATAGGTTACTGTATCAGACGCATATGTGATGTCAGTTTGGTCACTACAATAGCGTAGCATGCTGGTGCATTTTTAACATGTGTTGCCCATACATTCCAACATGGCTAGGATCAGACATAGATTTGAGGCGTGAGGCAGCAAAGAATGTTTAGATGTGGAGCTCCCCCTTGCAAACACATGTGGACCTGCATCACTACAGGATGAGTCATGTAGAATCTGCTTTGTGTCATCTGGGATTACTCACCCTGAAAGGCTAGGGTACGTTGATACTTACAGACTGTAGAAGTGTAAATGTATGGTATCCTACATTGTTTGTGTGACATGTATAGCCGTTATTTGTGGTGACACATGTCCCTGTTTAACACAGATATGTCCAGATATGTTACTTTGATGAACGCAACAAAGTGTAGAAGGATGGACAGGGATAATCAGTGAGCATGTTTCGTTTGATTAGCGCCCACTTGTGGGTGATTAAAGAGATTAATTGCCGCGACACTGATCATGGTGTAAATGAACAAGCATATGGCTATGTTTAAGGCTATGTACAGCTAAGGTGGTATATATGACAATGAAACACAGTAAATGCTGCTATAGAATATAAGGAAAAAAAGAGAGTCTTAGCTTCAACAATGGCCATTGGGGAAGAGCCCGGTAACTGCGACAAAGTGCTCTCTACCTACCGGGTCCTAACGCACTAGTGCTTCATGCGGTATGTAGTTGCTAGTTTGAGATTTTTATGTCTGTGAGTTGCAATTAAAACCTGCTGGTATAGTGTGTCTGTGGACTGGGGCTACAGCAAGATGGAGTCAGGTCACAGCCACTGGGCTGGGGGAGGGGAAAGGGAGCTCGTCAGAAAAATTATACTATATATATCAATAAATGACGGCATCACCTGGACATGAAAAGGTGCTGGCAAAAAAATATACA
Organism: Allobates femoralis; assembly: GCA_033576535.1. NCBI lineage: Eukaryota > Metazoa > Chordata > Amphibia > Anura > Aromobatidae > Allobates > Allobates femoralis. The sequence goes on from JARQOC010000005.1 coordinate 319,991,126, forward strand.
TGAATAAAGAGATTAATTGCCGCGACACTGATCATGGTGTAAATGAACAAGCATATGGCTATGTTTAAGGCTATGTACAGCTAAGGTGGTATATATGACAATGAAACACAGTAAATGCTGCTATAGAATATAAGGAAAAAAAGAGAGTCTTAGCTTCAACAATGGCCATTGGGGAAGAGCCCGGTAACTGCGACAAAGTGCTCTCTACCTACCGGGTCCTAACGCACTAGTGCTTCATGCGGTATGTAGTTGCTAGTTTGAGATTTTTATGTCTGTGAGTTGCAATTAAAACCTGCTGGTATAGTGTGTCTGTGGACTGGGGCTACAGCAAGATGGAGTCAGGTCACAGCCACTGGGCTGGGGGAGGGGAAAGGGAGCTCGTCAGAAAAATTATACTATATATATCAATAAATGACGGCATCACCTGGACATGAAAAGGTGCTGGCAAAAAAATATACATGAATAGAATAAAGAGATTAATTGCCGCGACACTGATCATGGTGTAAATGAACAAGCATATGGCTATGTTTAAGGCTATGTACAGCTAAGGTGGTATATATGACAATGAAACACAGTAAATGCTGCTATAGAATATAAGGAAAAAAAGAGAGTCTTAGCTTCAACAATGGCCATTGGGGAAGAGCCCGGTAACTGCGACAAAGTGCTCTCTACCTACCGGGTCCTAACGCACTAGTGCTTCATGCGGTATGTAGTTGCTAGTTTGAGATTTTTATGTCTGTGAGTTGCAATTAAAACCTGCTGGTATAGTGTGTCTGTGGACTGGGGCTACAGCAAGATGGAGTCAGGTCACAGCCACTGGGCTGGGGGAGGGGAAAGGGAGCTCGTCAGAAAAATTATACTATATATATCAATAAATGACGGCATCACCTGGACATGAAAAGGTGCTGGCAAAAAAATATACATGAATAGAATAAAGAGATTAATTGCCGCGACACTGATCATGGTGTAAATGAACAAGCATATGGCTATGTTTAAGGCTATGTACAGCTAAGGTGGTATATAGCCTTAAACATAGCCATATGCTTGTTCATTTACACCATGATCAGTGTCGCGGCAATTAATCTCTTTATTCTATTCATGTATATTTTTTTGCCAGCACCTTTTCATGTCCAGGTGATGCCGTCATTTATTGATATATATAGTATAATTTTTCTGACGAGCTCCCTTTCCCCTCCCCCAGCCCAGTGGCTGTGACCTGACTCCATCTTGCTGTAGCCCCAGTCCACAGACACACTATACCAGCAGGTTTTAATTGCAACTCACAGACATAAAAATCTCAAACTAGCAACTACATACCGCATGAAGCACTAGTGCGTTAGGACCCGGTAGGTAGAGAGCACTTTGTCGCAGTTACCGGGCTCTTCCCCAATGGCCATTGTTGAAGCTAAGACTCTCTTTTTTTCCTTATATTCTATAGCAGCATTTACTGTGTTTCATTGTCATACATACCACCTTAGCTGTACATAGCCTTAAACATAGCCATATGCTTGTTCATTTACACCATGATCAGTGTCGCGGCAATTAATCTCTTTATTCATGTATATTTTTTTGCCAGCACCTTTTCATGTCCAGGTGATGCCGTCATTTATTGATATATATAGTATAATTTTTCTGACGAGCTCCCTTTCCCCTCCCCCAGCCCAGTGGCTGTGACCTGACTCCATCTTGCTGTAGCCCCAGTCCACAGACACACTATACCAGCAGGTTTTAATTGCAACTCACAGACATAAAAATCTCAAACTAGCAACTACATACCGCATGAAGCACTAGTGCGTTAGGACCCGGTAGGTAGAGAGCACTTTGTCGCAGTTACCGGGCTCTTCCCCAATGGCCATTGTTGAAGCTAAGACTCTCTTTTTTTCCTTATATTCTATAGCAGCATTTACTGTGTTTCATTGTCATATATACCACCTTAGCTGTACATAGCCTTAAACATAGCCATATGCTTGTTCATTTACACCATGATCAGTGTCGCGGCAATTAATCTCTTTATTCATGTATATTTTTTTGCCAGCACCTTTTCATGTCCAGGTGATGCCGTCATTTATTGATATATACACTTGTGGGTGATGGCCTTGCAATGGTAAAAAGGATGTGTGCTGTGCACACACGACCGATTAAATATGCTTTTCCCTAGTGGCTAGTCAAAGTATTGTGCGGCTTACTTTACATGCAAACATTTCACCATATTGTTCTATGTAGTGATGAATTTTGTTTATCATATACAGGTGCTGATACCCAAGATGCAGAATCAACGTGATCGACGTGTTATCGTGGCTTTTGCGTTGGTGGAAGAGCAACTGTGGATGGAGGATAGATATGTACGGTTGATGCGTCGCAGACGACGGCGTGTGTGGAGCCGGGATTGGCTTCGACGCCGGGAGACCTGGGGCCACATGCAGCTGTTGCGTGAGCTGGAGGATAACAATCCGCATGATTACCAAAACTACATCCGTATGTCCGAGGACTCTTTCACCTTCCTTTTGGAATGTGTGGGGCCACTGATAGCCTGTCAGGACACTGTCATGCGTCGATCTGTATCAGCTGAGGAGCGGTTGGCAATTACTTTGCGGTTCCTGGCTACAGGGCGGTCAAGGACCGACCTTACATACACGTCACGTGTATCACTGTCCCTGCTGAGCCGCCTGATCCCCGAGACGTGTGAGGCCATCTGGAGTGCTCTGCTGCCATCCTACATGAAGTTGCCAGAAACAACCGCAGAATGGATGCAAGTAGCCCGAGGCTTTGAGAGCCGGTGGAACTTCCCAAACTGCGGTGGCGCTTTGGAGGATTACTAAACCCCCAAACTCGGGCTCTTTGTATTATAATTACAAAGGGTATTTTAGTATAGTCCTCATGGCCCTGGTGGATGCGAACTATGAGTTCCTCTAAGTGGACGTTGGAATGAACGGGTGAATCTCAGATGGGGGTGTGTTGGCCTCTGTGACTTGGCACAAGAACTAAGAACAGGTGGCCTGAACTTGCCCTCAAATGAAGAGACAAGCCATCATCTCAACTTTGCGTTTGTGGCAGATGAAGCGTACCCACTTCAGGCACACCCACTACAGCCATATCCCCAGAGGACCATTACTTCTGAGCAGTGCATTATCAATTACCGGCTATCCCGGGCCCGCCGTGTGGTTGAAAATGCGTTCGATATCATGGCGAATACATTCCGGGTTTTTCATACGCCTATGCATATGAAACTGGAATCTATTGATGCGGTAGTGCTGGCCTGCTGTGTGCTGCATAACTTCCTGCGTCGTAGGGATCAAGCATCATACACGCCGCCAAGTTATGTAGATTCTGTTGACCCCACAATAGGGAGGTCCGTCCAGGGGCTTGGCGTGATGTGGACCATGGTGTGGCTCCACTCCAGCCGCTGAGCCGTGGTCGCACTCAGCAGGAAGCCAGGAACAGTGGAGATGCATACTGCTCTTACTTTAATGGCCCTGGGGCAGTGTCCTGGCAGAACCAGCATGTGTAGTGTTGCTGGTGCTGGTTTGTCAAAAAATGGTGGCCATGGTGTACACAGCAGGGTGGCTGCACCATGGTGTTTTCTTTGCGTATTTTCTTGTGTGCACAGGTTTTAGTTAGTTAGTTAGTTTAGGTTTAATTTGTGTTATGTGGGTGGTGCACACTGTATCATTGTTTGGCAAGTTATTATGTATTTGTGTATCTGTTTTTGTTTTCTGTTTACAATGTAACATGATGTTTTAACCCCTTAGTGACGGAGCCAATTTCCACCTTAATGACCAGACCGTTTTTTGTAATTCTGACCACTGTCCCTTTATGAGGTAATATCTCTGGAACGCTTCATTGGATCCGAGCGATTCTGAGATTGTTTTTTCGTGACATATTGGGCTTCATGTTGGTAGTAAATTTAGGTCGATCATTTTTGCGTTTATTTGTGAAAATATTAAAAAATTGGCAAAAATTTTGAAAATTTCACAATTTTCAAATTTTGAATTTTTATTCTATTAAACCGGAGCATTATGTGACACAAACTAGTTAATAAATAACATTTCCCACATGTCTACTTTACATCAGCGCAATTTTGGTAAAAAAAGTTTTTGGGGTTAGGACGTTATAAGGGTTCAAAGTTCATCAGCAATTTCTCATTTTTCCAGCAAAATTTACAAAACCATTTTTTTAGTGACCACATCACATTTGAAGTCCCTTTGAGGGGTGTACACGACAGAAAACACCCAAAAGTGACACCATTCCAAAAATTGCACCCCTCAAGCTACTCAAAACTACATTCAAAAAGATTATTAACCCTTCAAGTGCTTTACAGGAACTAAAGCAAAGTGGAAACAAAAAATGGACATTTTAATTTTTCCAACAAAAATGTTCTTTTAGCCTCAATTTTTTAATTTTCACATGGGCAACAGGATAAAATGCATCCTAAAATGTGTTGGGCAATTTCTCCTGAGTACACCGATACCTCATATGTGGTCATAAACCACTGTTTGGGCGCACAGCAGGGCTCAGAAGGGAAGGAGCGCAATTTGATATTTGGAGCTAATTTTCCATTCAAAAAGTCAAATGTCGCTCCTTCCCTTTCGAGCCCTGCCGTGCTCCCAAACAGTGGTTTATGACCACATATGAGGTATCGGTGTACTCAGGAGAAATTTCCCAACAAATTTTAGGATGCATTTTATCCTGTTGCTCATGTGAAAATTAAAAAATTGAGGACAAAAGAAAGTTTTTGTGAAAAAAAAGTACTTTTTCATTTGTACGGATCAATTTGTGAAGCACCAGAGGGTTCAAAGTGCTCACTATGCATTTAAATAAATTCCTTGGGGTGTCTAGTTTCCAAAATGGGGTCACTTGTGGGGGAGCTTCAATGTTTAGGCACACGGGGGCTCTCCATATACGACATGGTGTCCGCTAACAATTTGAATGGAAAATTAGCTCCAATTGTTAGCGGAGACCATGTTGCGTATGGAGAGCCCCTGTGTGCCTAAACATTGGAGATCCCTCACAAGTGACCCCATTTTGGAAACTAGACCACCCAAGGAACTTATCTTGATGGGTGATGAGCACTTTGAACCCCCAGGTGCTTCACAAATTAAACTATAAAAATTAAAAAAGAAATTTTTTGTGGAAAAGAAAGTACGTTTTCATTTTTACGAATCAATTTGTGAAGCACCTGGGGGTTCAAGGAGCTCACAATGCATCTAAATAAATTCCTTGGGGTGTCTAGTTTCCAAAATGGGGTCACTTGTGGGGGAGCTCCAATGTTTAGGCACACAGGGGATCTCCATACGCGACATGGTGTCTGCTAACAATTTGAATGGAAAATTAGCTCCAATTGTTAGCGGAGACCATGTTGCGTATGGAGAGCCCCTGTGTGCCTAAACATTGGAGCTCCCTCACAAGTGACCCCATTTTGGAAACTAGACCACCCAAGGAACTTATCTTGATGGGTGATGAGCACTTTGAACCCCCAGGTGCTTCACAAATCAAACCATAAAAATGAAAAAAGAAAATTTTTGTGGAAAAGAAAGTACTTTTTCATTTTTACGGATCAATTTGTGAAGCACCTGGGGGTTCAAAGAGCTCACTATGCATCTAAATAAATTCCATGGGGTGTCTAGTTTCCAAAATGGGGTCACTTGTGGGGAAGCTCCAATGTTTAGGCACACAGGGGCTCTCCATACGCGACATGGTGTGCGCTAACTATTGGAGCTAATTTTCCATTCAAATTGTTAGTGCACAATGTCGCATATGGAAAGCCCCTGTGTGCCTAAACATTGGAGCTCCCCCACAAGTGACCCCATTTTGGAAATTAGACCCCCCAAGGAACACATCTAGATGCATAGTGAGCACTTTCAACCCCTAGGTGCTTCACAAATTTGTCTGTAAAAAGTAAAAAAAAGATTTTTGTGAAAAAAAGTACTTTTTCATTTTTACGGATCAATTTGTGAAGCACCTGGGTTTTCAAAGTGCTCACTATGCATCTAAATAAATTCCTTGGGGGGTCTAGTTTGCAAAATGGGGTCACTTGTGGGGGAGCTCCAATGTTTAGGCACACAGGGGCTCGCCATACACGACATGGTATCCACTTACTATTCCAATTGTTAGTGGACACCATGTCACGTATGGAGAGCCCCTATGTTCCTAATCATTGGAGCTTCCCCACAAGTGACCCCATTTTGTAAACTAGACGCCCCAAGGAACGTATCTAGATGCATAGAGAGCACTTTGAGCCCCCAGGTGCTTCACAAACTGATCCGTAAAAATGAAAAAGTACTTTTTTTCACAAAAATCTTCTTTTTTCCCTTTTTACGGACTGATTTGTGAAGCACCTGGGGGTAAAAACTGCTCACTATGCATGTAGATATGTTCCCTGGGGGTTCTGGTTTCCAAAATGGGGTCACTTGTGGGGGAGCTCCAATGTTTAGGCACACAGGGGCTCTCCATATGCGACATGGTGTCCGCTAACAATTTGAATGGAAAATTAGCTCCAATAGTTAGCGGACACCATGTCGCGTATGGAGAGCCCATGTGTGCCTAAACATTAGCGCTCCCGCACAAGTGACCCCATTTTGGAAACTAGACGCCTCAAGGATTATATCTAGGGGTATAGTGAGTATTTGGACCCTACAGCTACTTCACAGAATTTGATAACGTCATATTGAACATTTTTCTTTTTTTCACACAATTTCTCACTTTTAGAGCATGTGCAGGGGTGATCTGCAGATAGTTAACCCCTGAGTGTCCACGCAGGGGTTAAGTGCATATCATTATCCCTGTGTGGTGATTCAGGGGTTAACTCTGCCCCTGTTAACCCCTGAGTGTCCACACAAGGGTTAATTGCAGATGTTCATTCCTGTGTGGTCAGTCAGGGGTTAATTCATCTGCAGTTCACCCCTGTGTTACAATACAGGGGTGATCTGCAGATAGTTAACCCCTGAGTGTCCACACAGGGGTTAAGTGCATATCATTATCCCTGTGTGGTGATTCAGGGGTTAACTCTGCCCCTGTTAACCCCTGAGTGTCCACACAAGGGTTAATTGCAGATGTTCATTCCTGTGTGGTCAGTCAGGGGTTAATTCATCTGAAGTTCACCCCTGTGTTACAATACAGGGGTGATCTGCAGATAGTTAACCCCTGAGTGTCCACACAGGGGTTAAGTGCATATCATTATCCCTGTGTGGTGATTCAGGGGTTAACTCTGCCCCTGTCCCGGTGCACGCCCACAGAGCAGAGACGCCGGGACAGAGGCAGAGAGAAGAAGCAGAGTCAGGACGTCGGGACTGAAGGCAGGTGAGTATGAGAAGCAGGGGGCAGGGGGGGCGCCCAGAGGGGGGCAGGGAGGGTGCCCAGAAGGGTAAGGACATGGAGGGTTTGGGAAAACTCCATCCGATCTGATGTTTGATGAGATCGGATGGAGTTAATGGAGGAGGCACAGGGAGCAGGGAGGAGCGGGGAAGTAACTGCAGAGGGGAATCATGGAGGAGGGTAGGGGGGAATAATATTGGGGGGGGGGCACTGAGGGGACAGCCATGGATGGCATCTCCATGTGATCTGACCTGTCAGATCACATGGAGATGCAGCGGAGTTGGAGGGTATTACCGGCCGCCGCCATTTTGGATGTTGTGGGGGAGGGATGAAGGTGGGTGGGGGGGTGATCCCGAGTACTGGGGGTCTTTGGGCAGTGAGAGGTTAATACTTTCACTTTGATCCGACATGTGTTTTCATGTCGGATCAAAGTGAAAGTACTTTTTACCGGCATTTTCACTGTTTGTAATGTGATGATCGGTAAACGGTGTTTACCGATCATCACATTACAGGTGCCGGTACAAAAGCAGCTAATTACTAATCTCTATGGTGTCAGCTACAATCGGTACGCTGACACCCTAGAGCTATTAGCTACAGGGGCTGCGCTACAGGGCTTTTTCCTGCCAACGTCTACAGACGTCGGCTAGGCTTTAGTACCCTTTTTTTCCGACGTCTGTAGACGTAAGGCTGTCGTCTAGAGGTTAATGTTCATTGTCTTTCCTTTCTGTATATTTGTTTTGATGCAGCACATGATATTGTGTGGCATGTGGGTTTAAATAAGTAGTGCAGCACATGTGCAGACACACACATCATATACATGTGGCATGTCAGCTGCTCAAGGCCATTGACATCTGTTGGCACATAATATGCTATCTGCATTGGGGCTCTATTCACACATTTAGATCCAGACGCACATATAGCCAAACACTTAGTTATTAAAACGCACTGACTGTGTGACTGTAAACCGCTCCTGTGTGACGCGTAAGCGTCCCCTAGGTGAATATCGGCACACTCCGCCATGTCACAAGCGCTTATTCCATGTGACGATCCAAACACTACTACGTCACGTCTTCGCCTATGTGTTGTCCCTGCTGCCCCAGGTCCGCCCATATTCCTTTGTTGTGGTGGCGTGTGAAGTAGTGAAGGTATTCCACAGGAAGTAAGCTGCGGCACCCGTCGGCACTTCCGGGAAACAAAGATGCCTTCAGTGGGCACGTTGTGGCGGCATGTATATGCGGCATCGGCGATCAGTATCCACTGTTAAAAACATGCGCGTGCATGTGCGGTGGATACCTGTTGCTACCCACTGTGGCAGCGTGTAAAGGTACCCTTTATTGTGCACAGGTCCTATTCAGGATGCTAATAAATGTCTCCAATTTGCTTTGTGTACCTTTATGTCTCAGGACATCGTCCCAGTTTATTGCACTAAGATCATATCTCAACCATTGGAAATTTGCCGTCCTGAAGTTTAGTGTCCTTGTAGCCCCTCTGCTACACATCTTATTAAAGGATACATGAAAACGTATTATTTTGTGATCACTATTACCCAAGTGACCTCCAATCCATATATTTGAAATACGGTCCGGCCTGTTGGTTAATATTAGGTCCAGCAGTGCCCCCCCCTTCTTGTTGGGTCCTGAACCAGTTGTGAAAGGTTATTGTCTCTCAGTGTTGTCAAAAACCTATTACCTTTGCTGGAACTGCTGGTCTCTGTTCCCCAATGTATTTCAGGGTACTTGAAGTCCCCCATAATAATGACTTCTCCCTTAGTCGCTGCTTCATCTATTTGCTTTATGAGGATATTCTCCTCCACTTCCATTATTGTTGGAGACTTATAACAAACCCCTATCAGTAATTTATTATTTTTTCCCCCTCCCCTTATCTCCACCCACAGGGACTCTACATTTTCATTAGATTAACATATATTATCACGCAGGATGGGTTTTAAGGATGATTTTACATAAAAAATACCCTTATTATCGCTTATTTGTACGGTCATTTCTGAACAGAATATAGCCCTGTAAATTAACAGCCCAGTCATAGCTCTCGTTCAGCCATGTCTCTGATATCCTCACCATGTCATAATTATTTTCCAACAAAATTAATTTTAATTCCTCGATTTTGTTGGTGAAGCTTCTGGCATTAGTATACATGCACTTTATGCATCTCTCTTAACCTCTATTGCTTCCTACTATAGTGACTGTTCCAACCTCACCCCCCATGCCAGCCCCAATTTTATTATTTGTGCCCAGGTTACTATTTACGTTATCTTCCCCTCATGTACAATGAATACCCTCCCCCCAATCCCTAGTTTAAACACTCCTCCAACCTTCTAGCCATTTTCTCCCTCAGCACAGCTGCACCCTCCCCATTGAGGTGCAGCCCGTCCCTTGCATAGAACCTGTAACCAACAGAGAAGTCCGCCCAGTTCTCCAGGAACCCAAACCCATTCTTCCTACACCAATTCCTGAGCCACTTAATCTCCCGTTGCCTATCTGGCGTGGCACATAGTACAGGCAGTATTTCAGAGAATACTACCTTGGAGGTCCTTGCCTTAAGCTTGCAGCCTAATTCCCTGAAATCATCTTTAAGGACTTACCACCTACCTCTAACTTTGTCATTTGTGCCAATGTTTACCATGACAGCTGGGTCCTCACCAGCCCCTCCCAGTAATCTGTCAACCCAATCAGCGATGTGCCAGACTCGAGTGCCAGGTATGCAGCACACTGTTCGATGATCCATCTCTTTGTGACAGATTGTCCTATCTGTTCCCCTAATAATTGAGTCCCCCACTACCAGAACCTGTCTGGCCTGCCCTGCTCTCCTGTTTTCCCTCCTACTAGAGGAGACACTCCTCTGGCTTTCAGAGGATATGCCTTGCTGCAGCAGTGCTATCCCTGAACTGACACACACCTCATCTGTCAATTTAGCAAATTTATTGGGGTGTGTCAAATCAGGACTAGCCTCTCTGACACTCTTCCCTCTACCCCGCCTTCTAACTGTCACCCAGCTAGTTGCCTCACTGTCCTGCAGCTCCATGCTACCATTCACCCCCACATCTATCCCAGTGAGCAGCAGACTCCTTTCCATATTGTCTATGGATCTCAGTGTTGTCAGCTGCTCATTTAGATCCAGTATCTGGGTTTCCAAATACACAATGTGCTCACATTTCGCATAGCAGTATGCACCCTCAACCTGCTGTTCAAGGATTGCATACATGTGGCAAGATGTACACTGGATGGCATTGTCAATTCCTAATGGGGATTGCACCAGGCAGAAATGTTAAATAAAAAGAAATATAAAGTATTAATAAAATATAACCAGCAATTCAGTAATTCCTCCCTACCAAACTCCCTGAATCCAAAGTCATTGAATCACAAGTCACACACTTACAGTACGTCCGTTCGCACTTACGCTCTGGTCACACTCAGCTCGTCACACTCGCTAAGGAAGAAGATTTAGGCTACAGTCACACTTCAGGTTATTTTTACAAAACCTGATCCGGTTTTGAGCTTTTAAAAAGTCAAAACCAGATCGGGAAACGCTCCACATAGGAGCCTATGATAAAAACCGGATTGCTTCACAAGCAATCCAGTTCCCGTCTCCGTCTCTGCAGCCTGCGTGAAAAATCTGTTCTGTTATCTGCAATGCGGGAACTGGATTGCTCAGGATGTGTAATCCTGAGCAATGCGGTTCCCGCATATACTTTGCTTATCCCGGCTGCTGCCGGGATAAGCAAAGTGTTTTGTGGTTTGTTAAACTGTAAATTTTATTAATAAATGTTTGTATAATGTCTCTAGGGGGTGCCCACTCCCGGTAGAGACTTTACACCCACTCAGGTGGGCATATAATGGTGGACTCAGTTATGTACAGCAGCTGCCTCCTGACAGCTGCTGTACAGTTTTATGAATGAAAACGCCGGGCTCCTCAGAGCGACGCGCATATTATAGCTATTGCTACTGTATGTGCGCTGCTGTCTGAGGTCCTGAAGCCTTATACAGTAGATCTATGGGCAGTCCACCATTATATGCCCACCTGAGTGGGTGTAAGGTCTCTAGAGGGAGTGGGCACCCTCTAGAGACATTATACAAACATTTATTAATAAAATTTACAGTTCAACAAACCACAGAATAGTTTGCTCATCCCAGAGGCAGCAGGGATGAGCAAACTAGCCGGTAACCGGATTGCTCAGGATTACACATCCTCAGCAATCCGGTTACCGGATTGCGGCTTCAGCAATTCGGTTCCCGGATTGCTGAATGTCAGAAGACAATTGCATTCACCACATCCGGATCTGGATGCGGTGAACGCAATTCCAGATTTAAGTGTGACCCTAGCCTTAAACAGATTTTTTTTTTATTTCCCCTTTAGCAGAAATCCAACGTACAGCTCAATGCACTTCCCTGTGAATGAATCTGCTCATCTGTATCTGAATGTGTTATGTCTGCAATAGAAATATTGTGTTACATTTATTTGTTGTGATTCTATTAATCTCACCTCCTACAAGAATATATATATTTGATTACTTGGTAGGCTGGTATTAGTGATGAGCGAATCCTAAATTACTCGGAATCGCTTGACTCTAGCGAGTCCGAGCACAGGACTCGCTACTCGTTGCGAATCTAGCGAGTCCAATGTTAATGAATGGGGAAGCGAGTAATAGCGAGTAGTGTGAGATTTACAAATCGCAGATGTGTCTCGGAAGCTTCAGCCTGAAGCAATCCTAGTTTTGTCATTTATTTGCATTGGACTCGTTTACTTTGTAAGTAATCGCTGGGAAACTCGCACAGATAAGAGTCCTGTCTCCTCAGTGTGATGGCTGCCACAGCTCCAGGGTCCTAGAGCCCGCCTGCTGCCTGATGTAGCAGTGCTGAGATTGTTCTCAGTCTGCTCATTCCCTGTGTACAGACATGAATGTCTGTGCACAGAGATGATGTAGCAGAGCTGAGATTGTTCTCAGTCTGCTCATTCCCTGTGTACAGGCATGAATGTCTGTGCACAGAGATGATGTAGCAGAGCTGAGATTGTTCTCAGACTGCTCATTCCCTGTGTACAGACATGAATGTCTGTGCACAGAGATGATGTAGCAGAGCTGAGATTGTTCTCAGTCTGCTTATTCCCTGTGCATAGACATCTATATTTATGCACAGGGGATGTAGCAGAGAGGACATCGCGTTTTGGACTGCGTCGGACGGAAGAGGATTTTTTTAATTAAAGATGGAGTCACTAATGGCTTTTTTTTTTATTTCTAATAAAAAATTTTCCTTGTGTTGTGTTTTTTTTAAAACAATTTAATAGAAATTCATGGCGGTCATGTCTAATATTGGCGTGACCGCCATAAATTTCGGGCTTAGGGCCAGCTGATAATACAAAGCTGGCCCTAACCTCTTTATTACCCAGCGTGCCATCGCTACCAGGGCCGCTGGAAGAGCGGGGTTCAGCGCCAGAGGATGGCGCTTCAATGAACGCGCCATCTTCTGGGGCGGCTGCGGGCTGCAATTTGCAGCGGGGGGTGCCCAGAAAGCTTGGGCATCCCTGCGCTACGGATTCCAGCCCCCAGCTGCTTAGCTGTACCTGGCTAGACATAGAAATTGCGCGGAGCCCCACGCATTTTTTTTTCATTATTTCATGAAATTCTGAGATTCTGACTCTGAGACTCTGACTCTGAGACTCTGACTCTGAGACTCTGACTCTGAGACTCTGACTCTGAAATTCATGAAATAATAAAAAAAAAATGCATGGGGCTTCGCGCAATTTCTATGTCTAGCCAGGTACAGCTAAGCAGCTGGGGGCTGGAATCCGCAGCGCAGGGATGCCCAAGCTTTCTGGGCACCCCCCGCTGCAAATTGCAGCCCGCAGCCGCCCCAGAAGATGGCGCGTTCATTGAAGCGCCATCCTCTGGTGCTGAACCCCGCTCTTCCAGCGGCCCTGGTAGCGGTGGCACGCTGGGTAATAAAGAGGTTAGGGCCAGCTTTGTATTATCAGCTGGCCCTAAGCCCGAAATTTATGGCGGTCACGCCAATATTAGACATGACCGCCATGAATTTCTATTAAATTGTTTTAAAAAAAACACAACACAAGGAAAATTTTTTATTAGAAATAAAAAAAAAAGCCATTAGGGACTCCATCTTTAATTAAAAAAATCCTCTTCCGTCCGACGCAGTCCAAAACGCGATGTCCTCTCTGCTACATCCCTTGTGCATAAATATAGATGTCTATGCACAGGGAATAAGCAGACTGAGAACAATCTCAGCTCTGCTACATCATCTCTGTGCACAGACATTCATGTCTGTACACAGGGAATGAGCAGACTGAGAACAATCTCAGCTCTGCTACATCATCTCTGTGCACAGACATTCATGTCTGTACACAGGGAATGAGCAGACTGAGAACAATCTCAGCACTGCTACATCATCTCTGTGCACAGACATTCATGTCTGTACACAGGGAATGAGCAGACTGAGAACAATCTCAGCACTGCTACATCATCTCTGTGCACAGACATTCATGTCTGTACACAGGGAATGAGCAGACTGAGAACAATCTCAGCACTGCTACATCATCTCTGTGCACAGACATTCATGTCTGTACACAGGGAATGAGCAGACTGAGAACAATCTCAGCACTGCTACATAATGTCTGTGAGCAGGCGGGCTCTAGGACCCTGGAGCTGCACAGAGAAGACAGCTGGACTTTGCTCGCAAAGAAACAGCAGTTATCTGCGAGTTTCCCTGCTATCACTGGCACAGTAGCCGAGTCTAATGCAAACAATGGCAATCCTAGTTTTGTCAGCGTTTCTGACAAAACTAGGATTGATATTGATTTGCATTGGACTCGTGCGAGTAATCACTGGGAAACTCGCAGAGTACCGAGTCCTGCGAGTCCCTTACTACTCGCCGAGTAACGAGTCCTAGCGAGTAGATTCGCCCATCCCTAGCTGGTATAAAAAAAAATAGTGTTAAATAATTAGCAAATTACTTCAGTTAACAACATATAGTCTGTTTGGAAAGTGATGCAACCTGGCTTTTTTATGTACACAACCTTAATTAAACCTTAGACACTTTGACAAAGAACTCTCTGTTCTTGAATATGAATAGACGAGAAGCAAACTTCTGTTTGTTTTATAAATAAAGTTACCATGCTTAATGATCTGCATCAGCAAGTTTTTTTATTTTATTATAATCCTTCACACTCTTCAACCTACCACTTCCTTCTAATACTCCTGCAGTATGATATGCTAATTTAAACGCTTGTTCACTCTATGCTGAATATATATTTCATCACTGACTACTGTGTGCTATGCCATGTTAAACAACGTCATTTAGGGATTGTTTGTGTGTATCACCACAATTATCAAACAAACTAAATCTCCCATGGATTGGACAAATCGTACCTTAGGTAAATATGTAGATAAAAAAACACACGCGATCAAACGTCCATTGTATGCAAATAAATCAAGTGAATTTAATGTCAGATAAAACAGGGAAAACAACCACAGTACAAGCAGCAGTATGGCAGGCTGCACCACTGAAGCACATCAATTATTAACTATTTTGCAGATAGTATAGAGGGTTATTTTACATCTGGTATAGGTTATGCACATAAATAGCTTAATACAGAGGTCCCCAATGTTAGTTACCTCTAATTAAGGTGCTGTAGTGCTCTGTGCTTATGAGCCAGTGGTGCCTACGAGTCCTACAGCCGTTTCGGCTCCACCTTCTTCAGGGATGTCAGTCTGGGATGTTAGGTGCACTTAAAAAGGTTGGCCAGACAATCGGGAATCAGTGGACCAGTCGGTATATGTCACGCAAGCGGCCACCATCGCCCATCACCACAACAACCGAAACTACGTCATATTCTGGGCCCAGGGAAGCTAAATGTGTATTAATAACCCCTTGTCTCCCTTTACAGATGAAGTTTTTGTAACATATCCTTATACCACAACCAAAGTTGGACTTACTGGTGGCTAGACAAACAAATCCACAGCAAGATATTTCAACAATGTTATATATATTATTAGCACCATACAATTATGGCTGCTTTCAACCTCAGTCCATATCGGACACTGGACCTGTTTGGACCCTGTTCACTTTATACCCATTACTTGATCAGGTTTTTAATACAACAGATAGGACTGCTTCGATATGGGTACACCTTGATGAGGTGAGGCAGCTTGAAGTACTTTTTATGCGCAAAAAAACGTATGGACCAAGTACCCTGTTATTTACATATTTTTTACTGCACTTGCATTTTAGACTTTTTTACCGCAGAGTACTTACACGTTTTATGGACTAGGTTTTTTGTATTAGATTGTTTGGCGGCGTGAGCGTGTTCACACAGACACGTTCTTTTTGTGTGCAGGATTCATTAGTTTTCTGTAGATTGGCCTCTTGCCAAGCAAGAGATGTGAGTTCCCCGCCCCTCACTTGAGCTTTGCACACAAGGGGCTGCTTTCAACCTCAGTCCATATCGGACACTGGACCTGTTTGGACCCTGTTCACTTTATACCCATTACTTGATCAGGTTTTTAATACAACAGATAGGACTGCTTCGATATGGGTACACCTTGATGAGGTGAGGCAGCCTGAAGTACTTTTTTATGCGCAAAAAAACGTATGGACCAAGTACCCTGTTATTTACATATTTTTTACTGCACTTGCATTTTAGACTTTTTTACTGCAGAGTACTTACACGTTTTATGGACTAGGTTTTTTGAATTAGATTGTTTGGCTGCGTGAGCGTGTTCACACAGACACGTTCTTTTTGTGTGCATGGTTCATTAGTTTTCTGTAGATTGGCCTCTTGCCAAGCAAGAGATGTGAGTTCCCCGCCCCTCACTTGAGCTTTGCACACAAGGGGCTGCTTTCAACCTCAGTCCATATCGGACACTGGACCTGTTTGGACCCTGTTCACTTTATACCCATTACTTGATCAGGTTTTTAATACTAACACAGATAGGACTGCTTCGATATGGGTGCACCTTGATGAGGTGAGGCAGCTTGAAGTACTTTTTATGCGCAAAAAACGTATGGACAAGTACCTGTTATTTACATATTTTTATGCACATTGCATTTTAGACTTTTTTACTGCAGAGTTACACTTTTATGGACTAGGTTTTTTGTATAAATCGACCTTAGGTAAATATGTAATCAAAATACACATGCGATCAACGTCCATTGTACTGCAAATAAATCAAGTGAATTTAATGTCAGATAAAACAGGGAACAACCACGTACAAGCAGCAGTATGCAGGCTGCACCACTGAGCACATCAATTATTAACTATTTTGCAGATAGTTAGAGGGTTATTTTACATCTGGTATAGGTTATGCCACATAAATAGCTTAATACAGAGGTCCCCAATGTTAGTTACCTCTAATTAAGGTGCTGTAGTGCTCTGTGCTTATGAGCCTGTTGGGCCTCCGAGCCCTACGGCCGTTTCGGCTCCACCTTCTCCAGGGGTGTCAGTCTGGGATGTTAGGTGCACTTAAAAAGGTTGGCCAGACAATCGGGAATCAGTGAACCAGTCGGTATATGTCACGCAAGCGGCCAGCATCGCCCATAACCACAACAACCGAAACTACGTCATATTCTGGGCTCAGTGAAGCTAAATGTGTATTAATAACCCCTTGTCTCCCTTTACAGATGAAGTTTTTGTAACATATCCTTATACCACAACCAAAGTTGGACTTACTGGTGGCTAGACAAACAAATCCACTGCAAGATATTTCAACAATGTTATATATATTATTAGCACCATACAATTATGGCTGCTTTCAACCTCAGTCCATATCGGACACTGGACCTGTTTGGACCCTGTTCACTTTATACCCATTACTTGATCAGGTTTTTAATACAACAGATAGGACTGCTTCGATATGGGTACACCTTGATGAGTTGAGGCAGCTTGAAGTACTTTTTATGCGCAAAAAACGTATGGACCAAGTACCCTGTTATTTACATATTTTTTACTGCACTTGCATTTTAGACTTTTTTACTGCAGAGTACTTACACGTTTTATGGACTAGTTTTTTTGTATTAAATCGTACCTTAGGTAAATATGTAGATCAAAAAACACACGCGATCAAACGTCCATTGTATGCAAATAAATCAAGTGAATTTAATGTCAGATAAAACAGGGAAAACAACCACAGTACAAGCAGCAGTATGGCAGGCTGCACCACTGAAGCACATCAATTATTAACTATTTTGCAGATATTATAGAGGGTTATTTTACATCTGGTATAGGTTATGCACATAAATAGCTTAATACAGAGGTCCCCAATGTTAGTTACCTCTAATTAAGGTGCTGTAGTGCTCTGTGCTTATGAGCCAGTGGTGCCTCCGAGCCCTACGGCCGTTTCGGCTCCACCTTCTTCAGGGGTGTCAGTCTGGGATGTTAGGTGCACTTAAAAAGGTTGGCCAGACAATCGGGAATCAGTGGACCAGGCGGTATATGTCACGCAAGCGGCCAGCATCGCCCATAACCACAACAACCGAAACTACGTCATATTCTGGGCCCAGGGAAGCTAAATGTGTATTAATAACCCCTTGTCGCCCTTTACAGATGAAGTTTTTGTAACATATCCTTATACCACAACCAAAGTTGGACTTTCTGGTGGCTAGACAAACAAATCCACAGCAAGATATTTCAACAATGTTATATATATTATTAGCACCATACAATTATGGGTCACACACTGGTTATATTATTTATATACTAAAGACACATAGTCAGCCACTGTGGTCCCAATTTACATTGTGGTATTTACATTATACACAGCAGATCATAATAAACCTTATAATTAGAGCACAGAAACAGTGGCATACTTTTAGTCCGAGTTTCTGCAATAAAACTCCATATGACATATTATCCAATCGGATTAATGTTTCATCAAATATTCCAATGTTCCAAATGTCACAACATGATTCCCAGGGCGGCAAGCCTATTAAAAACAATAACTTAAAAAATCCTTGATTAGGATCAAATCTGAGAATGGTAACCCAGATTACCGATCACAAATATGGTATGAAACTGTTAGGGGCCCGTCACACGGTGCCACTTCGCCGCAGATGTCGGTGGCGACTGGCGGGAGCGCGCATGTTTTTGGCGTCCCGCCAGTGTTCCCGTCCCCCGTTTACACGGGGAGACACCTCCGGCGATGCACCGGTGAGCCGACAGGCGGCATTGCTGCCGGGGTGTCTCAAAACCCCAGCGGCGATGCAGCACAATGGGAACCTATGGCTCCCATCGCCTGTCAGGTCGCCGGAGGCCGTTTACATGGGGCGATGTGTGCACATTGCCCCAGATCGGCCGCCTGGTTTCAGAGCACTGCTCTGAGATGGTGTCCACCCACTTAAGAGTGGGATAGGGAGGAAAAAGAGGGCAGGGATTTCAGCGTTAGGACTCATGAGACCTGGGGTCGCCTTGTCGCGGCTCATGAGCAAACAGACATTGGCCAATGTGTGTACCAAGAACCCCAAGAAAATAAAAAAAAAAGATTTTTGAGTTTTTTGAAAAAAACTTAAGTTTTTAAATTTTCTCTTAAATATATACCGCTTATAGCATGTTTGTATATTGGTAGTGGCTGAGTGCTGCAGAGAATATTTTCTAGTTGTTTGACCCAATGTCCCTGCTGGCACCAGTTCACATTATGTCTGTGAGTGCTGTGCAGTTTTTTTCTGTGATAGATAGATAGATAGATAGATAGATAGATAGATAGATAGATAGATAGATAGATAGATAGATGAAAAAATGGAGGCAGCACTTCCTTCAGTTCCAGTTATGTGTGTTTTATTCCCAGGAACCACGACGTTATGACCCTTAGGTCTTCCTCAGACAGTGTCACAATACAACTGGGGTATACATATTTATAGCACCCATACAAGGGGCATATTAATTATACAATCAATATCATAATAGTTAATATTTATATACCATCATCATACAAATCCATCTAAATTTCTTACAGTGTTCATAAAGTGCATATGCTCTAATATAAATAAGTTAAAACAGTGCCAACTATTCATAATTCATATACAAGGACATAAATATCCTTAATTATTCAATTGTGCACATGTTGCTACAATAATAAAGTGATAAAGTACTACAGACTTACTGTACCAGACTCACATGTTACAACAGGAAACCGCTGTACTCCCAGTGTGTAGTTTACAACATTGTGCATGTCCAATATGCTCCACCTCTGCTGCGTTTCCCAGCGACAACTTCCATTTGTCCGCGCATGCGCTGATGCACACCGGCACGCAAGGCGTGTAGTTCTAGCTGCTGCACTTCCACTTCCCCTGGTCACATGACATCATTTTAATCTCGCGCCTGCGCACTAGAGTACTGATATTCTCGGCGGCCATCTTAGTGCCCGCATTACAATACAATAGAAGCCAACTACACCCAACGATATGTACTCCAATAAAGCTATATAATTATGGGTTTTAGGTGCTCATAATTAACCCCGTTAGATCTGACTCTATATTGGGTAAGATAAAACATTCTAATGGTCCCAAGGAATTATCGTCACCTGTCCGGAGGACAATGTACAGTTAAGTGCTCTTTGTTGTTAGCAGCACAAATGAACCAGCCACCAATATACTGTTTCCAACATATTGGACTAGTCATCCTGTTACGGTGACAATTCCTATAGATAATGTATTAAAGGACCAAAGATTATTTTTATAGCTCATATCCAATTTCTATTAGTTATTAGGGGAAAAAACTTCACCGTCCAGAGGACAACATGCAGTTAAGTGCTCTGAATTCATCAGTAGCACAAATGGCATAGTCACTATATGGTGGTCTCCATCACACAGTGCTATCCATCCTGTTTAAGTGACCTTTCCACCTACATATAACTTAAATACTTTCAGACACAAACATGGGTCATTTTGGCCCCATGTACCAATTATCCCATCAACGTCAGAATGCAAATAAAGCTCGTAAATTCAAATTTTTTAATAACCTGCTTTTAATAATACTAAATAATCACTATAGTAATCACAAACAGAGGTGAGTAATAGTTACAATTTACGCAATGATTCAATACATTATTCTGGTGCAGCATTGTCCATAGTAGAGTGAACCTAAAACAAAAACAAACAAATAAACAATTAGAATACATTAGTATTTTAAAATACATTATAAGCCTTAAAAACAGAGACAATAACCTATTAGTAAAGAGATATAAAATACTCATAGAAGACTACTGATTTTATAATCCACATTAAGGCCATTTGGCTTTAAAGTATTAAGCCTATGTATCCATTCAAGCTCCCGCTTTTTTAAAACTTTAATTCGATCCCCCCCTCGTCTCTGTATTGGTATTGAGTCAATAATTCTAAATTTCAGATCACTTTCAGTATGCCCCCTCTCCACATAATGTTTAGGGACTGGCAAGTCCTGTCTCTTTTTCCTAATAGTATGCCGGTGTTTTGTAGGGATGAGTGAGTATCGTAGTATTCGGACTCGCTAAAACCGCAACGTGTAGGTCCTGATACTCATTGCGAGTATAGCGATTCTGAGTACTACTGCAAAAGTCCTGTAAAAGAGAAAAAACGTGATTACAAAATAAAAAAATTGGATACTCACCTTAACCAACGGCTGCACCGGGACCGGCCGATGGACATCTATGCATGGAAAAGTACCTTTCCCTCTCCCAGCCAATCAGATGCCGCCATGTCACAATCACGTGATCGCTAGTGGCCACCTGATTGGCCAGATGGCAAAGTCCTCGGTGTACCTGAGAGGACCTTGCAATCTGGCCAATCAGGTGGCCGCTAGCGATCACGTGATTATGACGTGGCCAAATCTCTCCCAGCCATCTGATTGGCTGGGAGAGTGAAAGGTCCTTTTACATGCATAGATGTCCATCGGCCGGTCACGGTGCAGCCGTCGGTTAAGGTGGGTATCGGAATTTTTTATTTTGTAACCACTTTTCTTCTCTTTTACAGGACTTTTGCAGTGTATCTATTGATACACTGCAAAAGTACTCGGTACTTGCTACGCCCGAGTAATCCTAATTTACTCAACGAGTAGCGAGTACCCGAATACCGCTACTATTCAGCTAGTAGCCAAATAGTAGCAAGTAGACTCGCTCATCCCTAGTGTTGTGCTATCCGAATTTTAAAATCCAATGTTGTCTCACCAACATACCACAGGGAACATGACCACTCTAAGAGGTAAATTACAAATTCCGATGCACAAGTCAGAAAATTTCTTATTTCATATCTCACACCAGTTTTAGGATGTACAAATGATGACCCTTTTATCATTAACTTGCAATTGATGCAAGCAAGGCATGAATAACAACCCTTGCGTTTCGTCCCTATTAAATATTTCTGTCCATCCTTTTTTAGACAACCTATGTTCGAATGGTAAAAAGGTCATCATTTGTACATTCTAAAACTGGTTTGAGATGTGAAATAAGAAATGTTCTGACTTGTGCATCGGAATTCGTAATTTACCTCTTAGAGTGTCCATGTTCCCTGTGGTATGTTGGTGAGACAACATTGGATTTTAAATTTCGGATAGCGCAACACCAGTTGTGGAGCCCCATTGGTCAGGCGCCACACCGGGGTATTACACCCATAAAAGCGGTGTAATTTTCCCCAACTGTAAGTGGATGCAGGATTGGTAGGAGGGACCCAATTCCAGCACTCCCACCCTCAAGGCGGGGTAAGGTCACGCAGGGGGAGAGTTAGGAGAATCGGAAGGTCAGAACAGGCGAGTTGCAGACTAGACCTGAGGGAAGATGAAAGGAGGTCCTGAGGGGACCTTGAGAGATGGTGCCTGACACGTGAGTCTGGGCCCGAGAGAGAAAGAGGGAACCCCAGAATGAGGGAACCCCAGTGCGGAGCGACCATACTCCGGGGAGCTTCCCCAGTCCACCACAGAAAGCCGGATCCGAGGAAACGGCCGTAGCCATCAACCAGTTGCTGCGGCCTGTTTATCAGCCACAGCACCCTGCTACTCACAGAGCAGTCCACCCAGTTCTACAAGAGGTTGAGATCCAAGCAGCAGAGAGGGAGAGGAGAAGAACTCCATTACTACCTTAGCGGGACTGGGAAGAGACTTTCCTGGGCAGCGCTAAAAGGACAAGGGTTCGTTAACTAAGGCATACCACGGTACCTCCAAGCCACCTTGCATCCATTTACAGCCATCCAAAAGGTTACCTGTGAATTCCATCTTTACTGCACTGTAAACTGTGTATTCATCGGATGCTCGTTTTCAGTAAAGTACCCGGAGAGAGTGAAACTGCCTTCATATTTTTGCATTACCACCATTGAACTTTCATTTCAGTTAACACTGTCCTGGGGGCCAACTTCACCTGTAGAAAGGTACACCACCTTTACCGCAATACCATCGCTCTCCGGAGGACTGTGGTGGCGCTGGTTATCCCTCACCAGGTGCTACAGGTGGTATCAATAATTATCCTAATAGAAACTGTATTTTTAAGAAGTGGCCTACCCCAGGGCCACGGACTCGGGTACATCCACCTGTGATAGCGTCCCCCCTGACACTGTGCCTGAGCTCTGAGTACCCCGGCCTGGGCGAGTCAAGAGCACTTAACTGTATGTTGTCCTCTAGACAGTGACGTTTTTTTCCCCTAATAACTAATAGAAATTGGATATGATCTATAAAACTAATCTTTGGTCCTTTAATATATTATTTATAGGAATTGTCACCGTAACATGACTAGTCCCATATGTTGGAAACAGTATATTGGTGGCTGGTTCATTTGTGTTGCTAACAACATAGAGCACTTAACTGTACATTGTCCTCCGGACGTGTGACAATAATTCCTTGGGAATTGCTGGAGAGGGGCCATTAGAATGTTTTATCTTACCCAGTATAGAGTCAGATCTAATGGGGTTAATTATGAGCACCTAAAAACCCATAATTATATAGCTTTATTGGAGTACATATAGTTGAGTGTAGTTGGCTTCTATTGTATTGTAATGCGGGCACTAAGATGGCCACCGAGAATATCAGTATTCTAGTGCGCAGGTTTGAGATTAAGATGATGTCATGTGACCGGGGGAAGTGCAAGCGCAGTAGTTAGAACTACACGCTTTGTGTGCCGGTGCATCAGCGCATGCGCGGATAAATGGAAGTTGACACTGGGTAACGCAGCAGAGGTGGAGCATATTGGAAATGTGCAATGTTGTAAACTACACACTGGGAGTATGGTGGTTTCCTGTTGTAACATGTGAGTCTGGTGCAGTAAGTCTGTAGTACTTTATCACTTCATTATTGAAGCCACATGTGCGCAATTGAATAATTAAGAATATTTATGTCCTTGTATATGAATTATGAAGAGTTGGCACTGTTTTAACATATTCATATTAGAGCTAATGCAAATTATTAACACTGTAAGAAATTTAGATGGATTTGTATGATGATGAGATATATATACATATATATTAACTATTATGATATTGATTGCATAATTAATAAGCCCCTTGTATGGGTTCTATAAATATGTGTACCCCAGTTGTATTGTGACACTGTCTGAGGAAGACCTAAGGGTCATAATGTTGTGGTCCCTGGGAATAAAACCCACATAACTGGAATTGAAGGATGTGCAGCCTCCATTTTTTCATTCATCTAAGATACCTTGATCGGGGTAGGGTGCTGTTTTTTTTTTTGTTTCTTTAGATAGATAGATAGATAGATAGATAGATAGATAGATAGATAGATAGATAGATAACAAGAAAAAAACTGCACAGCACTCAAAGACAAATGTGAACTGGTGCTAGCAAAGCTGCAGGGTTATATGATATGAAAAAGATCCTTGCAGCACACAGCTACTACCAATGATGTTACATAAGCTACTAGCTATATATATTTGAGGAAAAAGTTTAAAAACGTACGTTTTTTTCAAAAAAACAAAAATCTCCAATTTTTTATTTAATTCTGAAGTTCTTGGTACATACATTGGCCAATGTCTGTTTGCTCATCAACTGCGACAAAGTGACTTCAGGTCTGATGAGTCCTATCTGACATCCCTGCCCTCCTTGTCCAACCCCCCCATTTTTCAGTGGGCAGACACCATCTAGGCCCTCCATCACCTGTAGGTAATGAGGGTGCAAATTGCAGCATGGAACCTGCAACTCCATATGATAAATAACAAGAACAAGTGGGGGGGTGGACAAGGAGGGCAGGGATGTCAGATAGGACTCATCAGACCTGAAGTCACTTAGTCGCAGTTGATGAGCAAACAGACATTGGCCAATGTATGTACCAAGAACTTCAGAATTAAATAAAAAATTGGAGATTTTGAGTTTTTTGAAAAAAACCTAAGTTTTTAAACTTTTTCCTCAAATATATATATAGCTAGTAGCTTATGTACATCATTGGTAGTAGCTGTGTGCTGCAAGGATCTTTTTCATATATATAACCCTGCAGCTTTGCTAGCACCAGTTCACATTTGTCTTTGAGTGCTGTGCAGTTTTTTTCTTGTTATTTATCATATGGAGTTGCAGGTTCCATGCTGCAATTTGCACCCTCATTAGTTACAGGTGATGGAGGGTCTAGATGGTGTCTGCCCACTGAAAAGTGAGGGGGTGGACAAGGAGGGCAGGGATGTCAGATAGGACTCATCAGACCTGAAGTCACTTTGTCGCAGTTGATGAGCAAACAGACATTGGCCAATGTATGTACCAAGAACTTCAGAATTAAATAAAAAATTGGAGATTTTTGAGTTTTTTGAAAAAAACGTAAGTTTTTAAACTTTTTCCTCAAATATATATAGCTAGTAGCTTATGTACATCATTGGTAGTAGCTGTGTGCTGCAAGGATCTTTTTCATATTAGATAGATAGAAAGTTGAAATAGATTTAGAGATATATAGATGTCAAACAGCTATATAATGTCCCACCTCCCTAAGTATTGTAAGCTTGCACCCTTTAGTGCCTTTTCATTTTGCACTAAATGGTGTTTTAGCTTTGTACTTAGCTAAAAATTAATAAAAAATAAAAAAAGGTGTGGGTTACCACCTACTTTTCATCACCAGCTAAAGTAAAGCAGACAGCTGCAGACAACTGCTGGAGGTTTAACCTTGGCTGCTAATTCAAAACAGAAGTCATCCCAAGCTATTTTTTCAAACTATTTATTTATAAAGAATGACATAATTAAAACAACAGCTTTGGATCCCCCCCATTTTAGATTAACAGCCAAGGTAAAGCCGACAGCTGAAGTCTGGTTTTCTCAGGGTGGGAAGAGCCATCTTTCATGGGCCCTCACCACTCTTAAAATAGCAGGCCACAGCTGCCCCAGAACTTGCTCCTCCAATCCTGGGACTTCATCCTGGCTCTTCCTGCTGCCCTGGTGCAGTGGCAGTCGAGGTAATAGAAGGGGTTAATGACAGATTAGTATTGTCAGCTGTCATCAAACCCTAAATTGGTAATGTTCAGACATGTATGACATCCCCACATCACCAATCCAGTGACTAAATAGTTAAATAGCACAGATGCAAAGAAAAATCCTTTATTAGAAAAAAACTCAAGGAGAAATTTCTTATATTGGAAATACAACACAAAGACAACCCGGGGTCACCCATTTATTAAGCCCAAACATACTCTCCAATGAAAATCCACATTTCTAAGCATGGCTACATGAAGTGAGCAGTAACCATCACAGTGTCCGCAGACGGCAGCAGCTCACTCTCATTGACAGTTGGGACTCTAAAGTGCACCCTTGTGGCGGGTCTTGTCAGAACATATTTTTTGTGGTAGAAAAGCGGCACTCACGGATCTTGTTTCCAAAGTCTATTTATTTATCCAACTTTAAGGATACATCCACCTGGGGGGGTGTGCAGGGAGGGAAGCACGAGCAACGGTATCCGTTTCGAGGACAATTCCTCTTCTACGGGCTCTCGTAGAAGAGGAATTGTCCTCGAAACGGATACCGTTGCTCGTGCTTCCCCTCCCTGCACACCCCCCCAGGTGGATGTATCCTTAAAGTTGGATAAATAAATAGACTTTGGAAACAAGATCTGTGAGTGCCGCTTTTCTACCATAATAATTCTGCATGTTGAACTTTATAAGCTGGAGCACCAGGACTACAACCACCATCATTTAGCGGAATGGACAGCTGCAGCCATTACAGGTCAGTGCCCTTCTCATTCTCCTTTATGTTTTGTCAGAACATGTTTGTGTCGATCCAGCCCTTATGTTCTTTGAAATCCTGGCTGAGGCAGTGGCCTAAAGTAGAAAGCTATGGTTTTGATGTGGTGCAGATCCAGACAAAGAAAATGTGCTGGTCAAATTGATGCAAGATCTACAGGGCTCCTTGGACAACCTACAAGAGAAGCTAATGCAAATACAACTGAAGATGTGGGACCTGTTTACCTCAGAAGCTCCATACATGGCCTCACTCTATGCTTTTTGGGCCTGCCCCTTAATCTCCATATTGAAGCCACATCACTCAAGCCCACCATGTTGCTGCAACTCATCTCCTACGCTGCCAGCCTTGGGCCTGTGCCTTTAAGCCCCTTCACTTTAGTCACCAGAGGCTGGTGGTCAGGGTTGAGTCACCCCCACCGGTGAAGGGACCTACAAGACCGGAGGGAGCTGCCGTTAGACTCCAAACCGAAGAACCAGGTGTTTCTGAGACAAAGAGAAGAGCTGTACAAAACAGCTGTTCGTGGGGTTGTGAGTCCGGTGTGTCAAATTCGAGGGTGTCCCTGTGGACTCTTTGGAGAACACTGGTTCACAAGTAACAGCCCACATCAATAAGAAGAAGAAAGGAGAAGGGAGGGAGCTGTGCCCCCTTTATGAAGTCCAGATCTGGGGGGGTAACTGCTTCCAAATTACCCAGTGTTGAACCAGACTGCTGCAGAGCTATAGAAAGAGATGTAGGAGATCAGGTAGGAACTTTGAAGCGTAAGAGAATCTTTTATGGCTACTCTGGAACAGAACTCTGGATGGTGGTATGAGGAGTAAACAGAGAGGTGGAACACCCTCTTGTAGAACAATGCTACAGGTCTAGGTGCCCACCAGATGAATGCAGAGCTGAGTGCTGAACTTGCGGTGAAATGGGACATACGTCAAGGAGTTTTTCCACGCAAGTGAGTCAACAGAAAGGGCAGTTCCTGGAGATAAGTTTCTCAGTGCAAAGGAAAGACTCTGCCCTTGGGTGCCAAAGAAGAAAAGCATGAAGATTCTCCCAGCTCTCTGAAGATTGTATCTTAAGGTGGCAGTTTGGCACCCCAGAGTCCAGTTGTGACGATGACATTGCCCCCTTGGGAGGTTGTGCCGTGCTTGGAAGCAAGGGAAGGTATCCACACCAGGTAAGCCCACCACACACAACACCTTCCTGAGTTCAGGGGAGGTCCCCTATAAATTCTGGCCTGGGGGAGGGGATAGTAAGTTTAGTTCCTGGGAGGACTGTAAAGAGGACCTGTGGACTGGAGCGGTGCCAAGCTCATCCCAGGTAGAGCAGAGAGACACCCTAATTTCAGTTCCTATGAGGACTGTGAGGAGGTCCCGTGGGCTGAAGCAGAGTAAGGCTCATCCTGGGGCAGAGACTAGTCAGCATGAGGGACCCATAGGAGAGGGTCTGAAGAAGTGGAGAAGCAGGCCTGGGGAGTGGAGCCAGTTACCGGGCTCACACCAGTGCAAAGCACCAGTAGCGGTCACCGGAGTCCGAGGCTGTGAGGGGCTCTTGGCCCAGCAGACAACACCAGAGGGCGGGAGATTCCAAGTCTCCCGGCCACAATGAAGCCCAGGAGGCACAGCAGCACCAGAGAGCTCAGGGACAAAATCGAGAGGAGTAATACCCGGGAAGGGCTCAAGCTACCTGCCATATGGGTGAGAGACTGTACGCAAGAGGAGAGGGTCACAGCTAGCTACAGGCAGCCAGGGCATGCCTAGAGTAGTGCAATAGGGAGGCCACAGAACTCACCCGGTGAGGAGAACGCCAACTTGCTTCCAGTCCATCCAGACTCCAAACATCTTTTGTGGATGGTACCTTGGACTACACCTGCTACTTCTACCAGTAAAGGCAACAGAGACTTCAACCCTTGGGTATGTCGGTTATTCAACGCCCTCAGTCCTGCACCCCCAACGGCCTACCACCGCCATAGACTTTCCTAGTTGCCCTAGGGATCTGCTCCACCTGTGGGGAGCAAAACCATCACCGCTGCACTCCCATCATCCCCAGAAGTCCCACACCACAGCCGCGGCCACTAATAGACACATACCAGGGTTGGCGTCACAACAATTTTCCATAAATCACTACCCCCAGAACCTTTTAAGTTGACACCAAGGGCAACGGAGCCAGGTCTCAGCCCCTGTGACTCCCCCGGAAGCACCAAAACCCGATTCCGAGCACCCCATGGCCCTGGGGCACGTCAGCTGTCTGTGGGGAAGGGTGCCTGCTTCGTGAGAGAGACTTTTGAAAATGTGTAGAGATCCAGATGAGAGGGGAGGGCAAGCCCTATAAAGTAATTGAGTGAATGTATGCTGACTGTTCTGTCACTGAGGGGCAGGTTGAAAATGAGACGCCTGGCCAGAGGGTTCTACACCAAGATATGCTGCAGCCATTGTGAGGAGTCCTCAGCCCGCTGATATCAGTGATCCAGTGGGTGATTAACTACCACCAAGGGGAGAAGAAACACAGGATTGCATCACAGTTGCATGACACTCAGCCTATGCTCACAGCAGAACCTGAGCCGATCCTCACTAGCTTATCACATCCAATGCTTTCACATCTTTAGTCTGACTGTTGTCCAAGGCTGGGTTCACATTGCATATTTTTTCCTGTCCGTGGGATCCTACTTTTTGTAGGACCCCACGGACAGGAAAGGACATCACAGGGGGTGACCTATTCTGTGTCCGGGTCCATACTTATCACGGATCCAGACACAACGGGGCACTTTCACTTCCGCAATGTATAATATACAATTGTGGCCAAAAGTATTGACACCCCTGCAATTCTGTCAGATAATACTCAGTTTCTTCCTGAAAATGATTGCAATCACAAATTCTTTGGTATTATTATCTTCATTTGCTTTGTCTTCAATGAAAAAACAGAAAAAGAATTGTACTAAAACCAAATTAGATATAATTCCACACCAAACATAAAAAAGGGGGAGGACAAAAGTATTGGCACTGTTAGAAAATCATGTGATGCTTCTCTAATTTGTGTAATGAACAGCACCTGTAACTTACCTGTGGCACCTAACAGGTGTTGGCAATAACTAAATCACACTTGCAACCAGTTGACATGGATTAAAGTTGATTCAACCTCTGTCCTGTGTCCTTGTGTGTACCACATTGAGCATGGAGAAAGAAGAAGACCAAAGAACTGTCTGAGGACTTGAGAAAGCAAATTGTGAGGAAGCATGAGCAATCTCAAGGCTACAAGTCCATCTCCAAAGACCTGAATGTTCCTGTGTCTACCATACGCAGTGTCATCAAGAAGTTTAAAGCCAATGGCACTGTGGCTAACCTCCCTAGATGTGGACGGAAAAGAAAAATTGTCGAGAGACTTCAATGCAAGATTGTGCGGAGGGTGGATAAAGAAGCTCGACTAACATCCAAACAAGTTCAAGCTGCCCTGCAGTCCGAGGGTACAACAGTGTCAACCCGTACTATTTGTCAGCATCTGAATGAAAAGGGACTGAATCGTAGAATACCCAGGAAGACCCCACTTTTTACCCCGAGACAAAATAGCCAGGCTGGTATTTGCCAAACCTTACCTGAGAAAGCCTAAAACATTTTGGAAGAACGTTCTGTGGTCAGATGAGACAAAAGTAGAGCTTTTTGGGCAAAGGCATCAACAAAGAGTTTACAGGAGAAAAAAAGAGGCATTCAAAGAAAAGAACACGGTCCCTACAGTCAAACATGGCGGAGGTTCCCTGATGTTTTGGGATTGCTTTGCTGCCTCTGGCACTGGACTGCTTGACCGTGTGCATGGCATTATGAAGTCTGAAGACTACCAACAAATTTTGCAGCATAATGTAGGGCCCAGTGTGAGAAAGCTGGGTCTCCCTCAGAGGTCATGTGCCTTTCAGCAGGACAATGACCCAAAACACACTTCAAAAAGCACTAGAAAATGGTTTGAGAGAAAGCACTAGAGACTTCTAAGGTGGCCAGCAATGAGTCCAGACCTGAATCCCATAGAACACCTGTGGAGAGATCTAAAAATGGTAGTTTGGAGAAGGCACCCTTCAAATATCAGGGACCTGGAGCAGTTTGCCAAAGAAGAATGGTCTAAAATTCCAGCAGAGCATTGTAAGAAATTGTAAGAAATTGATGGTTAGTGGAAGCGGTTGATCGCAGTTATTTTGGCTAAAGGTTGTGCAACTACGTATTAGGCTGAGGGTGCCAATACTTTTGTCTGGCCCATTTTTGGAGTTTTGTCTGAAATAATCAACGTTTTGCTTTTTGCTTCACTCTCTTTTGTGTTTTTTCATTGAAGACAAATTAAATGAAGATAATAATACCAAAGAATTTGTGATTCCAATCATTTTAAGGAAGAAACTGAGTATTATCTGACAGAATTGCAGGGGTGTGAATACTTTTGGCCACAACTGTATATTGTGGAAGTGAAATATAGTATAAAAGAAAGAGTTAATAATAAAAGATCAGTATTCTCACCTATCCGCGATCCACCGCTGCCTCCCAGAAAGGTGCGGGTGCTTATTGGACCTACGGTGACGTCTCAAGCCAATCAGCTGATCAGGTCACATGACTGCAGTTACCGCTTTAACTGTGGTCATGTGACCCGATGACGCTGCCAGGTTGTGACATCACCGAAGGTCCTATAAGCACCCGGACCTTGCTGGGAGGCAACGGTGGATCGTGGATAGGTGTAATTTCACTTCTGCAATGTATATTATACATTGCAGAAGTGAAATTAGAAGGTTAGAAGCAATTTTAGTGTACTGAGCATGCCGAGGAAACAGCTGATCGTTCTCGGACCCGCGTTCATAGGCCCCCATGTTAAAGGCCACGGATCGGATCAGATTTGGCCTAATTGCCATCCAATTTTGTGGGATCCGATTTTTTTCTGTGCAAAAAATCGGACACAAACCGGATCCCACAAAATCGGATGGCAATTAGGCCAAATCCGATCCGACCCGACCACCATAGGATAACATGGGGGCCAATTTATATCGGACAGTCACGGATTGAACAAAATCGCAATGTGTAACCAGCCTAAGAAAGAAAAAAGGTTCAAAGTGGAGTTAAGCCCTCTATATTTGAATAGATGTCAGCTATTATACCATGCATGGCCCAAAAGATGACACTTGACCTCTTTTAGAAAAAAGTAATCCTTAATTTTTTATTCCTTAGCAAGCTTTTACATAGTGAAATTAGTGTAATACTGTGCATTCAGTTGACATTTTCCCTTTTCTTTTATTCAAAGCTGATGCAACTATAAGGGGTCTTAAGTCAGAAACATGTCTCTAAAAATCTTTTTAAGTAAACAATAATGCCTCCAAATTATATATTAATTGATCATTGATGCTTGTTAAACTTTAAATAAAGCAATATTAAAAGCAATTATAAAAAGTTTTGTAACATATTACCGTATATACTCGTGTATAAGCCGACCCGTGTATAAGCCGACCCCCCTACTTTTGCCCCCAAAACCTGGGAAAACCTATTAACTCGTGTATAAGCCGAGGGTGGACCCCAGCACAGGTATACAGCCCCCAGCAGTGTGGTATACAGCAGCCCCAGAGGTATATACAGCAGCCCCAGTGGTAGTATACAGCAGCACCCCCAGTGGTATATACAGCAGCAGCCCCAGTTGTATATACAGCAGCAGCCCCAGTAGTTAGTATACAGCAGCCCCAGTAGTTAGTATACAGCAGCCCCAGAGGTATATACAGCAGCCCCAGTGGTAGTATACAGCAGCAGCCCAGTGGTAGTATACACGCAGCCCCAGTGGTATATACAGCCCCAGTGGTAGTATACAGCCCCCCATCAGTATACAGCAGCCCCAGAGGTATATACAGCCCCAGTGGTAGTATACAGCCCCCCATCAGTATACAGCAGCCCCAGAGGTATATACAGCCCCAGTGGTAGTATACACGCAGCCCCAGTGGTATATACAGCCCCAGTGGTAGTATACAGCCCCCCCATCAGTATACAGCAGCCCCAGAGGTATATACAGCCCCAGTGGTAGTACACACGCAGCCCCAGTGGTACATACAGCCCCAGTGTAGTATATACGCAGCCCCAGTGGTACATACAGCCCCAGTGTAGTATACAGCCCCCCATCAGTATACAGGAGCCCCAGAGGTATATACAGCCCCAGTGGTAGTATATACGCAGCCCCAGTGGTACATACAGCCCCAGTGTAGTATATACGCAGCCCCAGTGGTACATATAGCCCCAGTGTAGTATACAGCCCCCCATCAGTATCCAGGGTCCCCCCGCCTTGTGCACAAACCTGTAAAGGAAGAGATTAGTATACTTATCACTGTCCCGCTGCCGCTCTCCTGCCACCGCCAACGCGCTCCTCCATCTTCTTCCGGTTTCCTCCTCGGTCGCGCCGACAATGACGTAATTGCCTGCGACGACCGGAGGAAGCCGGAAGCAGACGGAAGAAGACGGAGGACCGCGATGACGGCGGCGGGACAGCGGCAGGCGGACAGTGATAAGTATACTAATCTCTTCCTTTACAGGTATGTGCACAAGGCAGGGGGTCCTGTATACTCATGGGGGCGGGCCTGTATACTGTATACACTGTATACAGTGTATACAGTATACAGTGACTCGCGTATAAGCCGAGGGGGGGACTTTTCAGCCCAATTTTTGGGCTGAAAAACTCGGCTTATACGCGAGTATATACGGTATTTCAGCAAAATATGTATTTTCTGCACTCATCATTAAAAGGCTTCAGACAACTCCTTCTTGATCACTCTTTTCCCCCGCTTATAATATAATAATGCTTATACTCACCTTGGGGAGGTTTGCAGAATTTTTTCCACACCTCCCTAAAACATTCTCACACCACTGTATAAGTTTAAAAATGTAAACTTTAAAAGGAAGCCTACTGCCTGAGTCACAGGGAGCATGAATGCTAGCTCCTGCATCCTAAGCATCTATTTTTTAGGGTATGTGCTCACAATCCAGAGGCCCTGTGTGTTTGACACTGTGCTTCCAGACCTGAGGGAACCCGTAGGTGAATGCAGGGAGACAGAGTCCTCCCTGTTCTCATGATCTGCGGTGGGTGAAGGGTGGCTTCTCCTTGCATTCACCCGCTGGAGATCGCTTCCGACTCCACAGCATGAAATTAATCTGCTGCAGGGCTGCGGGTAAACAGCAACCCACACCGCAGCTGAAAACAGGCTGCAGTTGGGAGAAGCATAGTGAGGATCCCATCCTCTATGCTGCTACTGTACAGTGCAGCATTTTGGACGCAGCAGCAATACGCTGTGTCCAAAATGCTGCGTGTCCTGATCATAAGTATGCATCCTTACTCGGAAATGCTACAATATTTCAGAGAAAAAGTACAGCTGAGGAGGTGCTGACAAGCTGAAAAGGCAGGTGCCCATCAGCTTCTCTCTGCCAACTCAGCTGGATTGACAGATATCTCCCTATTTATTTTTATAGTGAAAGACAATTAAGCTGAGTGGAGGTGGGGCTCGAGCTTAAAGAAGCTAGCAAGGACTTACCTTTTGGATAAGTAACTATGCTGCATTCATTTCAGATTAAAACAGATGTTAGAATGCGTTGTTAAATCACCTATAATGATGGTACAGAAATATGCAGCTATATTTGTACATATTGTCTTAAAAATGATGGTGTGTATATTTATTTTGGTGTAAAACATTGGTGTAAATTAAGCTTGGAGGTGAAAGGAGCAATTGTATCTAAGATTAAGCTATGTCAAAGTTATCAAAATATAGAACACTTTAATACATTTGGCACATATTTTGCCTGCCTGGCATAGTTGTTTCAATTTAAGGCAATATAAATACATTTCCCAAGTATGTAGATAAACATGTATGGTCAAAATCAGATTTCATTTAGAACATTTCAAATAGGATTCACTGTAAATCATTTACTTGATGCAACCTATCAGAGGAGTGGAAAAAACTCACCAAAAAATTGCCAGGTAAATACCCATTGCACCTAGCAGCGGCTGCAAGCTCCCCTGAGAGGCAACACAGGTGTCTGTATACCGGTGCTCAATCACCTGCAACCCACAGTGGGGGCGGTTTGTTGCCCCTTATTTTATCTGCAGTTTGAGGCTGGGCCCTCTGGGGGGCGTCTGTCATTTTGTGAGGCATGCAATCAGTGCGGAGCGGCTCGCCTGACCTAATAGCAGGGCGTAATCAATAGGCTGCTCTGACACTATGCCTTGCATGCACCGTGAGTGGCAGAGCCCTATGGTAACCTTGTTTCTTTAAATGCCACCAGTCACCTACCTGACAGCATGGCCGGACACTGATGCCACAACCGCCCCCACTGTGGGTGGCAGGTGATTGAGCACCGGTATACAGACACCTGTGTTGCCTCTCAGGGGAGCTGGCAGCTGCTGCTAGGTGCAATGGGTATTTACCGGGCAAATTTTTGGTCAGTCTTTTTCTCTGTTTTTATGTCCTATTTCGGTAAATCACACTATCAGAGGAGTGGGTATCGTGGAGAATTGGGTCTTCTCCTTTCTAGCAACTGCACCTTCAACCCAATTCCTCATCCTCCTTCCCTTATACTCTCATCCTTCGAAGTGCACTCTGTTAGTATCAACTCCCCCAGTGACTGTCATTTATCGACCCCCGGGCCTGACCACTTTCTTCTTTGACCAATTCTCTGTCTGGCTTCTATACTTTCTCTCTGCTGACATTCCTATCATCATAATGGGCGACTTCAACATCCCCATTGACACCCACCAGCCAGCAGCCTCCAAACTCCTGTCACATGCCTCATTCTTTGGCCTCACGCAATGGTCCTCCACATCTACCCAAACAGATGGACATACGCTAGACCTCATCTTCACCCGCCTCCGCTCCCTAACTAAACCCACAACCTTCCCTCTTCCCCTCTCTGACCACCATCTACTCACTTTCTCATTCTTGTCCTCCTCACCTGCCACCCATGATCACCAACTCGCACACCCTTGCAGAAACCTCACACATCTTGACGCTCACACACTTTCCAGTGCCATTTTAACGCTATTATCCATACTCCAAGACACAGATAATGTTACAGCTTTCTACAACTCTGTGCGTACATCAGTTATTGATGCAGCTGCCCCTCTTGTTCACGGCAGAACACAACAAATCAACAGACAACCCTGGCACACAGACACCACTAAAAGGCTGCGGCAGGTGCCTAGGGTTGCAGAGCGGCGCTGGAAGAAAACACACTCGCAAGAACACTACACAGCATTCAAACAAGCACTTCTCAAATTCAAGTCAGCACTCACCACCACTAAACAGAATTACTTAATTATCCTCTTTGTCTCACAACTCCAGACAGTTATTCAACACATTTAACTCACTCCTCTGCCCCCACTGCTCTCTCACTTCTCGTATCTCTGCAGAAGACTTTGCAACACACTTCACCAGCAAAATTGATCAGATCAGACAAGTCTTTGCTGACCAACCACCACAACCCCCATGTATACCAGACCACTCCCCTCCCCCACTAACTCTCCTCTCCTCCATCACTGAAGGAGAACTTGCACACCTCCTCTCCAGATTTCAAATCACCACTTGTGCAATGGACCCCACCCCAGATGCCTGTACTTGGAAGCACTCAGCAGCGTCTCCAGCCACCCTGTTCCCTGCACTTCCTGGTTGGGGAGGACCTCAGCAGCGTGATCAGATCACCTGACCTCGCTGCTGATGTCACTCAGCAGAGGCAACAAAAAGCGGCAGAAGGATGGAGATCACCGCTCCACATACCGAAGGAGCTGAACTGCACATACATGTAATTAGGGGAAGGGGGACAGCGTGCAGGGAGAGGGTGGAGAGAGTGTGAGCATGGAACTATGGGTGGGGGGATGAAAATGAGCATGAAACTGAGGGTGGGGGGAGTATGAGCATGAAACTGAAGGTGGGGGGGAGTATGAGCATGAAACTGAGGGTGGGGAGAGTGTGAGCATGAAACTGAGGGTGGGGGGAGTATGAGCATGAAACTAAGGGTGGGGGGAGTATGAGCATGAAACTAAGGGTGGAGGGTGTATGAGCATGAAACTAAGGGTGGGGGAAGTATGAGCATGAAACTAAGGGTGGGGGGAGTATGAGCATGAAACTGGAGGGGAGTGTGAGCATTAAACTGGGGGTGAATGTGAGCATGAAATTGGGGGGAGTGTGTGCAGGAAACTGGGGGTCTGTGAGCAGCAAACTGTGGGGGGGTGTGAGAGCAGGAAACAGGGGGGGGGGGGTTGAGTCTGAGCAGCAAACTGGGGGGTGAATGTGAGCAGCAAATTGGTGGGAGAGGGTGCGGGGAGCATGAGGAGCAAACTAGGGGGTGATGATGGTGGGAGAATATGTGAACCAAACTGGGCGGGAGAGGGTGGGGGTAGAATATGTGAGCTAAACTGGGGGAGATGGTGGCAGGAGAATATGTGGACCAAACTGGGAGGAGAGGGTGGGGGGAATATATGTGAACCAAAGGGGGTAAATCTGAGGATCCAGTATAAAAGTGAGGGGGATCAGTGTGGACACAATATATGGAGTGAGGGGGATGGCTGCCACCACAGTATGTGGAGTGAGGAGGAGATTGGTGTGGACACAGTATGTGGAGTGAGGGGGAATGGCGGCGGCACAATATGTGAAGTGAGGGGGGATGCCTGCGGCACAGTATTTGGAGTGAAGGGGAAGGCTGCGGTACAGTATGTGGAGTGAGGGGGGATGGCTGTGGCTCAGTATTTGGAGTAAGGAGGATGGCTGCGGCACCAGTGTGTGGAGTGAGAGGGGGATGACAGCTGTGCAATGAGGCGGGTAACAGTGTGGACACAGTATGAGGAGTGAGGGGGATGGCTGCTAACACAGTATGTGGAGTAAGGAGGAGATCGGTGTGGACTGAGTATGTGAAGTGGGGATGAGAAAAATGTAAGGGGGCTCAGAATAGAGAGTGAGTAGTGTGGGGGTGTATGGAGAGGGGCCAGTGTGTGTGGACAATGTGAGGCCACAGCCAGGAGGGGACAGTATATCGAGGAGGGCGAGTGTGATGAGGGACAACAGCATAAACAGTGGGCAGTATAGGGGGACACAGTGTGAGAGGACAGTGTGACCAGGGAGCCCAGTATGGAAAGGCAAGGGCAGTGTGCAGGGCATGTTCCAGAAGAGGGACAGTGTGTAAATCATATTTTGTGCAGGGAACAGTGAGGAAGGGCAATTATTATTGCGGGGTCAGTGTAGGGCAGTTATTTTTACTGAGGAGAATTTTGATCATTCTGCTATTTTTAAGGATATCGTGCCGGGATGTCCTGCAGAAGACTGGAGAAGATAAATGTCTCCAGAGACGGGCTGGGGATATAAAATGTCATCATGGTGTCTGGACAAGATAAAGAAAAGAAAAAGACGACTCAGATCAGAGACAAGGTCATCTATAAGGTACCAGGATGTAAATGATTATTTGTGATACTATTTCTCATCAGTGTTGTGGTTCCAGTATGGTCTGATGGTGACTGGCAACAACAACTCCCAGAGTTGTAGGTTCATGCAGCACAAATGTGTATGGGTCTGAGCTGACATTACAATTGTTTTACCATGTACTGATGAATTTCTGTACTGGTGAGGGTTGTGATGCTGTGTTTCTACAGTGAAGAGGGGTTATATGGCTGTATACCTGAACTGATGGGGGTTCTACTTATGTATTTCTGCTCCCCTAGTGGTTCTGATGATGAATTTTGTTACCGATGAAGGTTGTGTTTTCTGCACTGATGGGGGTTCTAGTTATGCATTTCTCCACTTCTGGTGGTTCTGATGATGAATTTTATTACTGATGAGGGTTTTGGTGATGTATTTCTGCACTTCTGGTGGTTCTGATGATGTAGTTCTGTACTGTTGTAGGTTCTAGTTATGTATTTCTGTGCCTCTGGTGGGTCTGGTGATGTATTTCTGCACTGATGAGGGTTGTGATGCTGTGTTTCTGTACTGATGAGGGTTATATGGATGCATTTTTGTATCTGTGGTCGGTCTGGTGATGTACTTTTGAGCTGCTATTTGTTCCTGTACACATGTAACAATCAATATTTTGTAAGATTATGTTAGATATGGCTATGTTAATAAACGTTTTGTGCCATGGTTACTATGTTTATTTGTTAGAGGTGGTCCAAGTCTGTGATAAGTCTGCAGTCACTCCATGTGTCCCTCTATGTGACTGCAGACTTCTGAATTCTCACAGAGCGCACACTGCCTGCTATCAGGATTCTCTGGTGCTGGCGGTGAGCATGGTAGGTCATGATACTTTAAGTATGTGATTTACATACATGCAGTCTTGTGCTGACTAGACATGTGTAGCCTCGATCAATGAAAATGAATTGAGTGAGGCCGGACATGTCTAGTCAGAATGTGGCTAGAGGTATATAAATTGCATACTTGTGCTCAGACGACTGTCCAATCTTACCATCAGCATGAGAGAATCCTGACAGTGTGCAGTGCACGCGCTGTGAGAACTCAGAGGCCTGCACAGACTTTCATCTCAAACCTGGACGAGCCCTTTAATTCAAACATTAAGCACTGTAGCCCAATCCTATCAGCATGTAATATAATTTGTTTTTCACTGAACATTGAGAGAATTAGGTAGAGCAGCTCGTCGGCACGTAACTGTACGTGTGCAAATCGCAAATGAAAGATCGGTCACATGAAGGCTACTCAGACTGCATGGGGGGGTGCCAAACTGAAGTCTTTCCCCGGGTGCCAGAAAACCTAGATACACCTCTGCCTCGATCCCACTTCTACATCCAGCTACCGGCTCATATATCTGCTCCCGTTCGCTTCCAAACTTCTCAAAAAGCATGTTAACACTGTACTCTCATCCCACCTCTCAACCAACTCTCTCTTTGACAACCTTCCATCCGGCTTCCACTTCCACCACTCCACTGAAACTACCCTGAGCAAAATTACTAACGACTTACTCATGGCCAAAGCTAACAAACATTTCTCTGTCTTCCTCCTCCTAGAGCTGTCCTCTGCATTAGACACAGACGACCACTGTCTCCTATTACAGATCCTCTCCTCCATTGGTATCACTGACCTTGTCCTCTCCTGAATCTCCTCCTGCCTTTCCAACTGCACATTTAGCGTTTCACACTCCCACATGACCATCCCCTCTCTATTGGGGTCCCTCCAGGCTCTGTCCTGGGGCCACTCCTTTTTTCAATATATACTTTTGGTTTGGGACAACTCATAAAGTCCCTTGGCTTCAAGTATCACCTGTACACTGGCAACACTCAGATCTACCTTTCTGGCCCAGACATCACCTCTCTGCTGTCCAGAATCACAGAGTGTCTGTCAGCCATATCCTCCTTCTCCTCTCTCTTCCTAAAACTCAATGTAGACAAAACTGAACTCATTATCTTTCCTCCATCTCACACACCTTCCTTACCAGATCTATCTATCACAATAAATGACATCACACTCTGCCCTGAACCTGAAGTCAGATGCCTCGGAGTAACCCTTGACTCTTTCCTGCCTTTCAAACCACACATCCAAGCTTTCGCCACCTCCTGCCACCTCCAACTCAAAAATATTTCCAGAATCCATCCCTTCCTCAACCCTCAATCT
Organism: Allobates femoralis; assembly: GCA_033576535.1. Lineage (NCBI taxonomy): Eukaryota > Metazoa > Chordata > Amphibia > Anura > Aromobatidae > Allobates > Allobates femoralis. Next base: position 320,031,152 of record JARQOC010000005.1, read on the forward strand.
ACTAAGCTACTAGTGCATGCCCTCATGATCTCCCATCTGGACTAATGTAACCTCCTTCTCTGCGGCCTCTCTGCTAACACTCTTGCACCTCTCCAATCTGTCCTTAACTCTGCTGCTCGACTAATCTACCTCTCTCCTCGCTATTCCTCCAATTCTCCCCTATGCAAATCCCTCCACTGGCTCCCAATTCCCCAGCATATCCAATTCAAACTATTAACACTGACTTACAAAGCCGTCCACAATCTGTCCCCCCCATATATCTCTGAACTAATCTCCCGATATCATCTCATAATCTTCGATCCTCCCAAGACCTCCTCCTTTACTCCACACTTGTACGTTCCTCATCTGAGCATCCCCCATTCTCTGGAATTCTGCACCCCAAAACATCCGACTATCCCCAACACTCGGCACCTTCAAGTGGAACCTGAAAAGTCATCTCTTCAGAACAGCCTACAGCCTGCAATGACCACAGTGCCACCTCACCACCACTAGACCTGGCGCTCCACCACCACTGGGCCTAGCGCTCCACCACCACAAGAGCAGACCCAACCTACTGTCTCCCCCCACTGTCCTGTAGAATGTAAGCCCCCAATTGCAGGGTCTTCTCTCCCCTCTGTATCAGTCTGTCACTGTTAGTTTCTTCATTTTATTTTTAACTTGTTTGTATGTAACCCTGTCTCATGTACAGCACCATGCAGTCAATAGTGCTCTATAATAAATAAACAATAATAATCAGAGATGTACTCTTACATATTGTGCAATTATTATCATCTTTGTATCTGTAAATGATAAAAACACAAATAATATCATGTTGATTCTTTGTTTAATAAAATTGATTCCTTTCCATTATTACTTGGAATTACAACTGCATGCAATTAGTAACAAAATCCAACAGGTGGCACAAATGCATTTACATTTTACATCAAGTCACAAAACCTTCCCAATAACACAAAATAATCCACCACCTGACACATGAAACTGAATGTAGACTGCACGCAATGGAAAACCTGCCATTTCAGATAATATGTTCATCTCTAATGTATTTATGTCTCAATTAATTAATCCCACATTATCTATCCATGCATCTGTCTCTGTATATCTATTTCTGTCTGCATCTATGTCTGTATGTGTCTATGGGCCACGTCACACACACAGATAATTGTGCAGATATTGTTCACAGATCTCTGGTTTCAGTGAAATCATGGACACATTGTTACATTCGTACACAGCCACATAATGGATCAATTTGTCCATGATTTCACTGAAACTAGAGATCTGTGAACAATATCTGCACAGATATCTGTGTGTGACGTGGCCCTATCTAACATATAAAGCAGAATGTGTGTATGTGTGTATGTGTGTGTGTATATCCGGGATTGGCATCTACACCGTCGCAACTATAGCCACAAAATGTTGCACAGTCACACGTCTCGACCCCGGGAGCGTCATAGGCTATGTTGTGAGGCGAAATTTTAACCCTGTGCGTTCCAGTTCACCAAACAATTTTGGCCCTATCTACATAATGGGGAAAAAGTGAATGGAAAAATATTGGAGGAAAATCGACAGCTGTCAGCTATAGAGACAAAATTTTGCATAGTCACACGTCTGGACCCCAGGAGCGTCATAGGCTATATTGTGAGGCGAAATTTTAACCCAGCGCGTTCCAGTTCACCAAACAATTTTGGCCCTATCTATATAATGGGGAAAAAGGGAAAGGAAACGTGTGGGAGGAAAATCGACAGCTGCCAGCTACAGCTACAAAATTTTGCACAGTCGCACGTCTTGACTCCGGGAGCGTCATAGTCTATGTTGTGAGGCGAAATTTTAACCCTGCGCGTTCCAGTTCACCAAACAATTTTGGCCCTATCTACATAATGGGGAAAAAGTGAATGGAAAAGAGTTGGAGGAAAATCGACAGATGTCAGCTATAGAGACAAAATTTTGCACAGTCCTGCGTCTGGACCCCGGGAGCGTCACAGGCTAGGTTGTGAGGCGACATTTTAACCCCGCGCATTCCAATTCACCAATTTTGCCCCTATCTACATAATGGGGAAAAAGTGACAGTTACCAGTTGACAGTTGTGAATGAGAGGGGCTTAATGATAGCGCCAAAGACTAACAGCACATACCAGCATATAGTCACTAAGGTGGGGCCCCAACATGAGATATTCACCACGCACGGGGACATGTATACACAACACACGCACACAAAGAGTAACAGCAAGTGTATAGTCGCTAAGGAGCAGCCCCAACATTGGATACTCACCACGCACCCGAACAAACACACACACATCACAAAGAGACACACACAACACAGAGACACACACCCCCAAGGGGACACACACACACTCTATAGCGACACATGCACTCACCCCACAGGGGCACACACACACACACCACAATGAGACACACATGACACAGACACACACACCACACAGACCCCCCCCACAGGGACACACACACATAGCCACCCTATAGGGACACATGCACTCACCCCACAGGGACACACACACCACAAAGAGACACACACACACACCACACAGACCCCCCACAGGGACACACACACATACACACCCTATAGGGACACATGCACTCACCCCTCAGGGACACACACACCACAAAGAGACACACACAACACAGAGACACACACACCCCACACAGTCACCCCCCCCCCACAGGGACACACACATACACACCCTATAGGGACACAAGCACTCACCCCACAGGGACACACACCACAAAGAGACACACACAACACAGGTACACACACACACCACACAGACCCCCCCACAGGGACACACACACATACACACCCTATAGAGACACATGCACTCACCCCACAGGGACACACACACACCACAAAGAGACACACACAACAGAGACACAAACTACACAGACCCCCCCACAGGGACACACACATACACACCCAGGGACACACACACCACACAGACAGACACAGATGTGCACAAATCACCTCACACAACTCGCCTCACATATGTGCTATCTTTATTTTCCAAACATAAACATCTGATTAAAAACAGCCAATGTGCAACACATGTGCCACATAGGGAATTAAGGTAGATGTCAGTCACATGAGCTGTCTATTATGTGTATGTGTGAGGTAACATATACTGCCCGGCCAGGGGGAGGGTTTACTATTGGCTGGAGATTTATTAGGCTGCCTATAGCAATCAATCACAGCTCAGCTTCTGTTTTCCTACAGGTCATTAATATGACATATTCAAATTCTATTTTGTTATAGCTAACAGCAGTTATTTATTAACCCGGGCGTAGCCGGGTACTACAGCTAGTGTATTTATAATAATAATCTTTATTTATATAGTGCCAACCTATTCCGCAGCGCTTCACAATTCAGAGGTTCATATTCAAACAATCATAAGAAACAGTTATCAAAAAATACAATACAAAATCGAATACAAAGCATAATACAATATAGCAAAATAATGACAACCCTGCTCATAAGAGCTTACAATCTAACAATGAGGTGGGGGTGACACAAAGCACAGGTGCTTATTTACAATGATGGTATAGTCAACTTGAGGAGATGGGGAACAGATAGCAGCAGCATAAGTGGCCACCAACCATTATTTGTGATGCATGTGAGACTGGTGGAGGGGGATAGGCTATGTCTAAGTTACTTTGACTAGGGATCTAGTCTATATGTCTATCTGTCTATGGCGGCCGTCAGACGCTTCAATATCGTGAGCGATATTGTAAGCGATCACGTGCACGCGCGATCGCTAACGATATCGCTCACATCGCTGGTGAGCTGTCACACAGACAGACTCACCAGCGATGTGGGCCAGCGAGATCGCTGGTAACTATGGTACACATCGGGTTACTAGGCGCCGCGCGGCGCTTAGTAACCCGACGTTTACCATAGATACCATCTCCCAGCATAGGCTCTGCCGTTGGAAGATCGTTCATCGTGGTGTCACACACCATGATGAAGCAGATTGTTCAAGCGATGATCGCTTGATATGAGCTCCTGCTCTCATATCTGCGATCTAACGATCAAGCAATTTTACATTGTAAAATCGCTTGATCGCACGTAGCGATGCACAAACGATATCGCTTAAGCGATCAAAAAGCAGATCACTTAAACGATATCGTTCAAGATATTGCACCGTGTGACGGCCGCCTATCTGTCTATCCATCTATCTGTCTGTCTATCTGTCTGTCTGTCTATCTAAGAAAAATATAAGTGGAACAGCACAAAAAAGAAAATAATTTGGGTGCAAGCCCTCTTACCATAAATCCTTAGGTGTAGATATTAAGAAAAAATGAACAGCAGCACATCCTTTAAAAGTGAAAAATGTGGATTTATCCCCAGGACCGCAATGTTTCAAGCAGCACAGTCTGAGCTATAACGTGCACAGGTATATAAAGCCCACTACAGGGCAATTCAATTACAATTGTGATTACATAATTAGTGTAAAAAGTGACATTGATACAGTGAAACACATGTTACATACATACAAACATAACAGTGATGCAGGTAAAACCTTCCATACATCTAATATATAAAGCTGAACGTGTGTATGTGTGTATGTCCGGGATTGGCATCTACACCGTCACAACTACAGCCACAAAATTTTGCACAGTCACACGTCTGGATCTCGAGAGCGTGATAGACTATGTTGTGAGGCAAAATTTTAACCCTGCACATTCCAATTCACCGAACAATTTTGGCCCTATCTACATAATGGAGAGAAAGTGACAGTTACCAGTTGACAGTTGTGAATGAGAGGGGCTTAATGACAGCACCAAAGACTAAAGGTACTGTCACACGTAACGATATCGTTGCTGACATCGTTCAAAAGTCACGTGTTCTGTGACACTTGAACGATATCGAAACGACATTGTTGCGTGTGACACTACAAACGATAAACGATCAGTCGGCTGATCGTTCATCGTTTGATTTGAGGACAGAACCTCAAATCTACCGTTGGTTGCCCGGTGGACAGGCAGCATCGCTGCGTGTGACATCGGGAGATGACTGATAAGCCAGCTCCCAGCGCCTCTCTGCAAGTGCTGGGAGCTGGTATCCAAGAAAAACTGCAGGTAACTAGGCAGCGCGCGCTGCCTAGATACCCGAAATATACCTTGGTTACCAGCCTTCTCCACTCACTGGCTGGTATCCAAGGTACACAGCGGGTAACTAGGGTTCCTAGGAGGCACACAAAGAATAACAGCTAAGGTGGAGCCCCAACATTGGATACTCACCACAAGCCCGAACACAAACACACACACCACAAAGAGACACACGCAATACAGAGACACACACCACACAGACACCCCCCACAGGAACACACACACATACACACCCTATAGGGACACATGCACTCACCCCACAGGGACACACACACCACAGGGACATATACACATACACACCCCAGAGCGACACAGAAACACACACACCCCACAGGAACACACAGACCCCATAGTGATGGACTCACACCACAGAGACACCCCTCCCCCCACAAGGACACACACCACAGGGACATCCCACCCCCCAAAAGGACACACACCACAGGGACCCCCCACAGGGACACACGCACACCACTGGGACACGCACACACCCCAGGGACACACACACCCCAGGGACACACACACCACACAGACAGACACAGATGTGCACAAATCTTCTCACACAACTCACCTCATACGTCTGGTATCTTTAATTTCCAAAAATAAACATCTGATTAAAAACATCCAATGTGCAACACATGTGCCATATAGGGAATTAATAGGAACAAATGCCGAAATGCCCGCGCTGCCAAACAGGAATCACCAGGAAACGAAGCGTTAACTGGGCAGATTTTTTCTTTATTTCATCCTACGCGTTTCAGAGCCTCTATCCGAGCTCCTTCCTCAGGGATGTTCCCTGAGGAAGGAGCTCGGATAGAGGCTCTGAAACGCGTAGGATGAAATAAAGAAAAAATCTGCCCAGTTAACGCTTCGTTTCCTGGTGATTCCTGTTTGGCAGCGCGGGCATTTCGGCATTTGTTCCTATTACAGCATTCCTGTTTCCACGTTTATCGTGAAGGTGCGGCCCTGCAGCAGCCATCTTATAAGCCATCTTACAGGCGATTATACTGGTTGTGGGTGACACAACTGAATCAGGTGAGCAGTTCTTAATTTACACCGATATAACTTTTTAAAAAAAGGATAAGACCCTATGCGCATTTATCTCACGTTTGCAGGTTAATATAGGGAATTAAGGCAGATGTCAGTCATATGAGCTGTCTTTTATGTGTATGTGTGAGGTAATATATACTGCCCGGCCGGGGGGAGGGTTTACTGTTGGCTGGAGATTTATCAGGCTGCCTATAGCAACCAATCACAGCTCAGCTTCTATTTTTCTACAGGTCATTAATATGACATATTCAAATTCTATTTTGTTATAGCTAACAGCAGTTATTTATTAACCCGGGCGTAGCCGGGTAGTAGAGCTAGTTTTAAGATAAAGATCAACTATGACCGTTATAAAATTGAACAATAATATCCTTGATTGGTCAATAATAATCATAAGGTGCACCTGTGATAGAAGGAAGCGAGCACAAACACATGTTATCAAGCATGGGGCTCACCTATACCGTCTCAGTGTACTCCATTATGTTCACTACAGCTCATCTGAGCATGTCTGACAATGGTGACGCATTCCTACTGTTACTGAAATCCCGGGCATGCTCAGTAGCACTGCGGGAATCTCATCGGCCATTTTAGTTACCGTGGCAACGATGCAAACATAACAAAAGCCACGATCAAAAGCATGTCAGCTGTTTATTTCAAATATTGCATATAAGGCCATAATTATAGCCATATAAGGTCCCTTAAGGCCCAGTTACACACGCAGATAATTGTGCAGAGATTGTTCGCAGATCTCTGGTTGCAGTGAAATCATGGACACATTTGTACACAGCAACAAAATGTAACAATGTGTCCATGATTTCACTGCAACCAGAGATCTGCGAACAATCTCTGCACAATTATCTGCGTGTGTAACTGGGCCTCTAGGGTCATGCTCTATGGGATCATAGGGACACCAGTACAGGTCCAACCCAATTGCAGCTAGGTGCAGCATATCCATGCATCTCCCTATAGCACACCAGGGGATATACCTCAGTAAAAGACATCCCACATGCTCATATTCACTGCATACTGACATTCCTCACCCTCTGCAATCACCCTTAGTAATGGGACCACTTTTGTCAAGATATAATATGCTTTTTTATTGAGAAATAATAACATTAATGCCCAAAATGAGTCAACATCAAAATCAAATAGTACACTAAAACTGATCAAAAAGGAGCACCAGATGAAAAACATGTTCAATTGAGCCGAATCTGACTTGTCTGTGAAAACAATAATAAAAACTTAATTAATAAAATATCACTAAGATATTATTTCCAATCATGACAATAATATATTGGAACAATAATTTTTTTTAAGAAAGACCAGTTACACCTGTTCATTATAGAAAAGTACTCACAGTTTAGAAATTAATACATTCCTACAACGTAATCTGGTATTATATAATTTGTGTCACTTTATAGTCCACATTAGGGCACTTAGCTTGAGTGTATTTAGGCAATGTATCCACTCCAACTCACGTGAATCCCCTCCACGTCTTTGTACAGGGATTGTATTAATGATACGAAACCTAATGGTGGGTTTACACGTTGCGATATCGGCGTCCAACTCCGACCAAAAGTCACGTGGTTCGTGCGTAGGACCCGATATCGTTCGTGCGTTGTACGGTGTGAACGTCCAATACGATGCAGGAACGATGGCAAACCGATATCGGGTGTCGAATGAGCGTGCTATTCAACGGCCCGATATCAGATGCCGGTTGGAGCCGGATCGCGCTGTGTAAGCATCCAACTCCGATGTGAACTACAACGTCCCCCATTGACTCACATGTTAAATTGTCGTTCCTGGGTCGGGGGCGTAGACATCGTAGGGACGTTGTATCTCGATATTGGGCTATGTAAACCTCCGATGCGATTCTTTGAAAACCGGGCACAAAATGCGCGCTCCCGCGCCGTTGGATCCGATATCGGAACGATATCGCAACGTGTAAACCCACCATAAGATGATGTTCCGAATGCCCCATATCCAAAAAGTGCTTTGACACAGGTAGATCCTTTTTCTTCTTCCTTATAGTAGGCCAGTGGTGGTTTATCCTGGTTTTATAATCCCATGTGGTCTCCCCGACCTACCACAAGGAACAAGGGCATTTTATCAAATACATGCAAAATCAGAAGAGCATGTCAAGAAATGCTTAATCTCAAAACACTCCTGTGTTGCAGGATGTACAAAAGAAGACCCCCTTAATCATAAGGTTACAATTAACACAGGAAACCCTTTCTTTTTGTACCAGTGAGATATGTTTGTGTATCCCTTTTCAGAGACCCCAAGTCCAAACGAATCAACTTATCACCTAGATTGCGACTCTTCCTGTATGAGAGGAGAGGGGGCAGTTTGAATTCCTCAACATGGGGTAAACACTTTGTTAGTATACCCCAATGTTTTCTTACAATCCCCGCGATTTCGTCACTCTCATCACAGTACGTAGTCACAAACGGCACGCGTTTCAGTCCTTCCTTATTGGTACTCCTACAGAGAGCATCTTCTCGCTCAACCTGGTCTACCTTTCTTCTGTGTCTCCACAACAACTTTTTTGGGTTCCCTCTCGAGCCAAATTTCTCAATCATGGTTTTTAAAGACTCTTCCTGAACAACAGAATCACTCATAATCCTCTTTACTCTTAGCATCTGGCTAAAAGGAATAGAGTTACATAGTAACATAGTAACATAGTTTTTAAGGTTGAAGGAAGACTTTAAGTCCATCTAGTTCAACCCATAGCCTAACATGTTGATCCAGAGGAAGGCAAAAAAAAACCCATGTGGCAACACTAAGCTCCATACTGGGGGAAAAAAATTCCTTCCTGACTCCAGATATGGCAATCAGACTAATTCCCTGGATCAACGCCCTATCAAAGAATCTAGTATGTATAACTGGTAATATTATAGTTTTCAAGAAAGGCATCCAGGCCCTTCTTAAATGTTAGTAGTGACTCACTCATTACAACAGCATGTGGCAGAGAGCTCCATAGTCTCACTGCTCTTACAGTAAAGAATCCGCGTCTGTGATTATGATTAAACCTTCTTTCCTCCAGACGTAGAGGATGCCCCCTTGTCCCAGTCTCAGGCCTAAGAGTAAAGAGATCATTAGAAATGTCTCTGTACTGTCCCCTCATATATTTATACATTATTATAAGATCACCCCTAAGCCTTCGTTTTTCCAAGCTAAATAACCCAAGTTTAATAACCTGTCTTGGCATTGCAGACCCCTTAGTCCTCTAATGACTTTTGTCGCTCTTCTCTGGACCCGCTCTAGTTCAGCTATGTCTTTCTTATACACCGGAGACCAGAATTGTACACAGTATTCTAAGTGTGGTCGCACTAGTGACTTGTATAGAGGTAAAATTATGTTCTCCTCATGAGCATCTATGCCTCTTTTAATGCATCCCATTATTTTATTTGCCTTTGCAGCAGCTGCCTGACACTGGCCACTAAATGTGAGTTTGTCATCTACCCATACACCCAGGTCTTTTTCAGTGACAGTTTTGCCCAGTGTTTTACAATTAAGCACATAATTATACCTTTTGTTTCCTCTGCCCAAGTGCATAACTTTACATTTATCCCCATTAAAGCGCATTTGCCATTTAGCAGCCCAAGCTTCTAGTTTACATAAATCCTCCTGTAATATAAAATTGTCCTCCTCTGTATTGATTACCCTGCAGATTTTAGTGTCATCTGCAAATATTGAGATTCTACTCTGTATGCCCCCTACAAGGTCATTAATAAATATATTAAATAGAAGCTGGCCCAACACTGACCCCTGTGGTACCCCACTGTTAACTGTGACCCATTCTGAGTGTGTTCCATTAATAACCACCCTTTGTTTCCTATCACTAAGCCAGTTCTTAACCCACTTACACATATTTTCCCCTATCCCCATTCCCCTCATTTTATGTATCAACCTTTTGTATGGCACCCTATCAAAAGCTTTTGAAAAGTCCATATACACCACATCCACTGCATTTCCTTGGTCCAGTCCAGAACTTACTTCTTCATAGAAGCTTATCAGATTAGTTTGACAGGAACGGTCCCTCGTAAAATCATGTTGATAATGGGTCATGAGGTTATTTTTCTTCAGATACTCCAGTATAGCATCTCTTAGAAAACCCTCAAGGATTTTACCCACAGTAGAGGTTAAGCTTACTGGCCTATAATTTCCAAGTTCAGTTTTTGTCTCCTTTTTGAATATTGGCACCACATTTGCTATACGCCAGTCCTGTGGTACAGACCCTGTTATTATGAAATCTTTAAATATTAAAAATAATGGTCTATCTATGACAGTACTTAATTCCTGCAGCACTCTGGGGTGTATCCCATCCGGGCCCAGGGATTTGTCAATTTTAGTGATTTTTAGACGATGCTGTACTTCCTCTTGGGTTAAGCAGGTGACATTTAATTGAGACTTTTTGTTATCACTGATCATATTGTCTGTCATGGGATTTTCAGAGTTTTTTTGTGGATGATGGCTGTTAAAATAGACAGACAGACAGACAGTTCACAGATATCAATTGGTTAAAGAATTGATCTCAGGAAATGGTTTAAAGGGAACCTGTCACTTCATCTAGCCACTCTAGCCTATGAATACCTGTCCCTGCAGCCTCAAACTACTTTAGTAACCATCCCTGTCTGAGCTTTTAGTGCTGTCTAAAAGTTCAATAAATCGTTTTATCAACTTACAATATCCATGTCGGAAGGGCGTCCCTAAAGGCGTCTATGTCGATTATGCGGTGTCTTCAGGGCCGCGCTCCCCCCGCCTCGCTGGTGTAATGCTTGTTCTCTGAGCACGGTCATGATTCTATTTCTGCATCTCTATGGCGCAGATCACGTGATGCCTGCATGAGTGTCATTTCAGGTCCTACGCAATTCGATGACATTACTCGGCGCACAGGCCGCCTTCATGACGCGCACGCCGGCATCATGTGACACGCGTCATAGAGATATGGAAATAGGCGAGGAATTTGAATCATGACCGTGCTTATGGAAAAAGCATTACGCCCAATCGGGGCGTAATTTCAGAAGCGAGGTGGGGGGGAGTGCGGCCCTGGAGACACTGCCTAACCAACATAGACGCCTTTAGGAACGCCCATCCGACATAAATATTGTAAGTTGATAAAACAATTTATTGAACTTGTAGGCAGCAGTAAAAGCTCAGACAGGGATGGTTGCTAAAGTAGTTTGAGGCTGCAGGGACAGGCATTCATTGGTTAGGGTGGCTAGATGAAGTGACAGGTTCCCTTTAACTATTACATGTGTAATTAAAGGGATTATAATCAATCACAACAGACAAAAAAGGCCACATTTTCTAGTTATATAAATGAGTGAAAGCCGACTTGAAAGTGAAGTAATAGAGATCATTATGTGATTCAGTTGTTCTGTATGAACTGTTTATGAAAAGCCCACTTGCATTGCAGCATGATTTAGACAGACTTAGGGTACCTTAAAGGCCACTTTACACACACAGATATCTGTGTCCAACTTCTGAACAGATCTCTGGTTGCAGTGAAATCATGGACACATTGTTACATTTGTACACAGCCACAAAATGGAGCAATGTGTCCATGATTTCACTGCAACCAGTAAGTTGCAAGTGAAATTGCATGCAATGTTGCGACGTGTAAAGGTACCTTTAGATTCCTATGAGTATTTTTTTTTTTTTTGCATTTATTACATTTTGTGGAAATTAAGTTGTAGGTATGCTTTAACAAATGGCCACTTTACACACACCAACTTATCTGTCCAACTTCTGACCAACTTACTGGTTGCAGTGAAATCATGGACACATTGTTCCATTGTACACAGCCACAAAATGAAGCAATGTGTCCATGATTTCACTGCAACCAGTAAGTTGTTCAGAAGTTGGACAGATAGGTTGGTGTGTGTAAAGTGGCCCAAAGAAATATATTTAGGTCTGAGTATTTGTAATTTTTTGTCTTCCACTAGAAAAAAGCAAAAACAGTTTGCTGGACAGTTATGTTATTTCTCCTAAATCCATACATAATGAAGTGTCCTGTCAATGGAATGAATTCTGTACATTGATTTGCATTGTAATGATCTTCATTAATACACAAATCTCATTCTTTGCTGTGCAGCAGGTAAGTCTTGGGTTAAAAACTAATTTGCTTCATTTTCTTTTCCAGCTGTGCATACGCCCTCTGGTGTTGGAATGCCAGACTTCACTTGTCTGACAATGGAGTAATATTTTTCCAGGGTTGAAAATTTAGAATGATTTGTGAAGTGAAAAAAACAGAAATTTTTTACATTTTTTTTCCTCGTGCTCGATGGCTATGTAATAAAAATAGGTTCTGAATAAAAGATGTGAAATAATGTATTGTGGGATGCTTTGCCTTAACCAATTCAAGACATTATAGCTTTAAATATTAAAACTGAAGTTTAAAAATAAAGGAAATTGGTTCATAATAAATAATAATATTTTACAGAATGCTTTAAAAAGAGTCTTATGTATTCTATTGTATCAGAAAAATATGCACTGGTTAGGAAATAAGTATTAAAGCTATATACAGTTTTAAAACCTGCTTTCATTGTCCCATTAAATATAAAATTAAAAATTATATAACTTTATTAAAATTGTTTCTAAAGTGTTGTGTCAACATTTTCTGTATAGATGAGTCATTCGGTCATATTATACTTATTCAATCTGTTCCATTAAGTTTATTGGCACATATATGCACTAGGTTATCAAAAAGTATAAGGGCTGCTTTACACACACCAACTTCTGTGTCCAACTTCTGAACAAATCTCTGGTTGGAGTGAAATCATGGACACATTGTTACATTTGTACACAGCCACAAGATAGAGCAATGTGTCCATGATTTCACTGCAACCAGAGATCTGTTCAGAAGTTGGTCACAGAAGTTGGTGTGTGTAAAGCGGCCCTAAGGGTACCTTTACACATCGCAACATTGCATGCAATTTCACTTGCAACTTACTGGTTGCAGTGAAATCATGGACACATTGTTACATTTGTACACACCAATAAAATGGAACAATGTGTCCATGATTTCACTGCAACCAGTAAGTTGCAAGTGAAATTGATTGCAATGTTGCGACGTGTAATGGCCACTTTACACGTCCCAACATCGTTCCGTTATTGGATACAACGGCACGGGAGCGCGCATTTTTTGGGCAGAATTCCAAGATAGGAGCTGTTGCACAGCGCGATATCGGCGGGCAACGCCACTGCGATCTGTACGCCCCTTGTAGGGGCAACCCAGGAACGACCATTTAATATGGGCGAGAATAGGGGAAGTTGTACTACAAGTCGTTGTTGGGCTTTCACACAGCATGATCCAGCCACATCGTCCATCCAATATTGGGCCGTTGGAGAGCCTGCTCATTTCTTCGCCGATATTGGTTTGGCATCGTTCTTGCATCGCATTGGACATTTACATCATACAACACAAGAACGATATCGGGGCCAACGCACGAACCACGTGACTTTTTATCGGAGTTGGACGCCGATATCGGGACGTGTAAAGTGGCCATAAAGGTACCCAAGAATGGATGAAAATGAGAATGAAAAATGCAACAACAGTAAATACTTTTTGGCCTGTCCTTAAGAAAAGTCATCAATATGTGATCAGCCAGAAACACCCTGCACCCCCACCAAACAGCAGTCACTGGTGCCAGCGGCAGCAGCAGGTGGTTGCAAATGCTCAGTTCTGGAGGTTCTGGAGGTGCTTCGTATTCTGATAGTGACCACGACTGGGTAGTGCACTTTCGCCTTCTATTGATTTGAATAGGTCGCAGATGTGCAGTAGTACCCGGCTGCAGCCAAAAAACCACTATGGCTAAATAGAGCTGTAAGGGGCGCAATAAGGGACAAAAAGAAAGCATTTAGGGAATTAAAGCAAGTTGGTAGTGATGAGGCATTAAATATTTAAAGAAAATTAAATGAGCTCTGTGGAAAGCAAATCAAGGCAGCAGAGATTAAAGGCCACATTACACACACAGATATCTGTGACCAACATCTGAACAGATCTCTGGTTGCAGTGAAATCATGGACACATTTGTACACAGCCACAAAATGGAACAATGTGTCCATGATTTCACTGCAACCAGAGATCTGTTCAGATGTTGCTCACAGATATCTGTGTGTGTAACGTGGCCTTTAGAAGGAGAGACGTATAGCCAAAGAAAGTAAAAAAAATCCCAAAATATTCTTAAACCACATAATTAGTAAGAAGCTAAAAAATGATTGTGTTGGCCCCCTTAAAGAGGACCTGTCACCAAACCAGGCATGGTGATCTAATTACAGCACTGGATGCAGCATGTCTGCTGCATCCAGGCAAGGGGTCCCCCAGCCATTGAGCCCCCCTGTACCCCGAGTAAATACACTTAGAAAACTGCTCCTTGTTCCCCAATATCTGCATCTGAACATCTGCAGCTATGTCAGAAAAAACAAAAATTCCTAAAAAGGCTGTTGTGAAGAGACAGGGACACGGACGTGGCCGTGGGGTTGTCAGTGGTGCCCGACAAAGTTCAAAGACTGGGAGACAGAAGAAGGTTGATGCATCTTTGTTCCTGGCTAAAATTTCCCGGTCTGGAATGTAAATGTGTCTGGAATCCAGAAGAGCAAGACCAGATACTGTCTTGGATTGCTCATAAGGCCTCCACAAAATTTTCTAGCAGCACCAAATCGTCCTCAACTACACAGTCTCGTGTCCATACAGAGAATGTTGGGTCATCCTATTCTCAACCTGTTTCTACTTCATCACCCCGTCAGGAGTCACAGGAAACATTTGACCCCAACCTTGGCCACTCCGAGGATCTGTTTGGTCCATATCCTTCCGTTGCCTCTGGCCTCTCACCATTCGAGGAGGTATCGTCTGTTCATGGCCTAATATTTGAAAACCCACGGCCAGAAGAAAGCCACTTTCATCCATGTGATATACCTGGTGAAGAGGTGGAGGTTGATGGTGATGACACACAGTTGCCATCTGGCCAGCCGACAATATCAACATGGAAGGAGGATGACATGGATGACTAGGTGGTCGATGATGAGACCACTGATCCAACCTGGACTGCTGGCAGGCATTGCCAGCACAGAATCACAGAGGAAGAAGGTGGATACATGGCACCAACAAAGGCAGCAAGGGCTACTGGTTTGAGCAGAGTGCGAAGTGTGTGAACTTTTGCCAAGAGCAATCCCTCTGTGCCCCAAGTCAATGCAAGTGATGTGGCCAGGGCTAGGGGGGTACTCGGACACCCGGGACTGATGGCAGCTTGGATGGGAAGATCACGGGTGGTCGGGATCCCGGTTCCATGCTCTGGTTATCATTTGAGTAAAAGGTGGGGGGAGAAGGGAGTATTTACAGGGGATCGTGACGCCACCTATAGTTCCTGGTAATAAAGGTACTGGTGCTGCAAGCCGGCCGCTGAGGTGATGGTGGGTGCAGCAGAGTGTGGGACAGCTCCCTACAGGTGGAGCTATTGCCGGTGTTCCCCCAACACGACCAGCCGGTTCCAACCAGTCCTGGTCCGTTGCCTGCTGTCCCGAGCCCCCACTTGAAGATGGGGTTCCCTCCTGTCAACTGGGCTGTCAGGCCTGTCCTTTCTGACTGCCTACCCAGCACCGTCTGACTAACTAAGCTTTCCCTCCTACTACTCCATCCTAGGTTCCACCCCCACCCTCTTGGGACCTTCTAAATTACCGGCCCCCCTATTCTAAATGGTGTGGTCCTAAGTGGGTGTAAGTACAGACTCCACAGGTTTAACCCTGAACTAGCAACTCACAGGGAAAAAAGAACACATTATAGTCACAGTGTAATACTCCCCTGTGGTGCCTAGCCGCAGGGACGCCACACACCCCCTTGGTGAAAAACACCCGTCCGCGGGTGTTAAACCAAACCTGGAATAAATTAACATTTTTCTATACATAACGATGAACAGTAAGGTCATCTCTGCTTAGGAGGCCTGGCTTTACTTATACCTCCCCCAGGCACTTTCTTTTCCTATCTTGATGTGCATGGGGGCTAATCCAGTTCCTCCACCCTTACGTTTACTACCATCAATAACATATTTACATTTTTATTTGCAATTAAACGGGTAAACTTCAACATGTAAAACAAGAATATTTTTGATTCTTCCCTTGCGGGAGGTACATTGATTTTAATGTTGCATTAAACTTGACTATTTTCTAGTCCATACTGGCCCAACTGGGACCAGGTAACAGGTTTCTTGATTATTGTCTATCAAGTGCTGCAAAAGAAATAGGGCAATGCAAAGAAAATATGCATTTTAAACAAGTACAGTTCACACTTTAAACAGTGCAACACCGGGCTAAACTCCTTACTGCTAAACCTTACTGACCCGGATTGCGAACCACCCGCGGGGAGCTGCGTGGCGCTCGAAGGTGATTACATCCCCATAATACAGGTCCCAGTCCGGGTGGCCCTGTGGTAAATGTTCTTCTACATTTCTCCGACCGACATGGACTTACTTGTAGAGGCCCTCCTCTTTGGCGAACCCGTACCCGGTGCTAAGATTAAAGGTGGCGATCACCCCCCGCTTACGTTGGTCTAAGGGAAGTGGGGGCTGATTACGGGCTATGACACGGGCTTGGCGAGTCTCTAGTTCATTAGCATACCAAGCCTCGCGCCGTCGGTGCCGCTCAACCTCGTCGTCCGGTTCGGATCGGGTGAACCAGGGGCGACCTACTGGTTGCCAGGTGTGTCCAGTATTATCGGTGCAGAGTGCTGCTCTCCTCTCTATGGCCACTGCTACTGATGCTGGTACCGCGACCCTCCATAGCTCACGGGGCCCGGCCTCCTCCGTACCACCGATAGCTCCTTCCTCCTCCAGATTCGCCTCTTCCTCCCTCGACCTGGCCGCTCATGTTTGCAATTGTCTCCTCCTCAATCAACTCGGGCTCCTTCGGGAACTGGATGAAGTCCTCTGCCTCAGTGGCATCCTCCACTCCGAGCTCCACAGATAGTATGGCAACAGGTTCCAGGGTCTCAGCAACAGGGACTGCCATTGCCTCACAGCCAGTTACAGGTAATGGGTTCGGAGCCTGACCCGGTATCTCGTTTTGGCTTCCAGCCACATCCTGACCAGTTTTTATAGTTCCGAACCAGTGTGGGCTGGCGCTCGACCCACCCCCTTGGTTGATTAAGAGCAAGGGGGGCGGGGAGACTTTTTGGCACCTCTTCGATGGCCCATATATGCTGAGGGGCCGAGGCACGCCCCTGGGCCAGTACATAGACTCTTACATTTGTGAGCCCGCCATTATTCTCTTCACTCCTCAGCAGAACGAAGGGGCGAGGCTTATCTTCCCGCACTTTTCCTTCGCTGTGCCGCAGTTTAATTCTGTAATGGCAGACCGGCAGTTTGCAAACAGTTAAGAAAGTCTTTTGGGCACACTTTACCTAGTTCACCAGGCTGGTTCTATCCTGTTCATGACGCCATAAAATGATGTGGCCAGGGCTAGGGATTTACTCGGACACCGGGACTGATGGCAGCTTAGATGGGGAGATTATGGGTGGTCGGGATCCCGGTTCCGTGCCCTGATTATCATTTGAGTATATGGTGGGGGGAGAAGGGAGTATTTACAAGGGATCGTGACGCCACCTGTAGTTCCCAGTAATAAAGGTACCATCGCTGCAAGCCGGCCGCTGAGGTGATGGTGGGTATAGCAGAGTGTGGGACAGCTCCCTACAGGTGGAGCTATTACCTCAGGGTAGCGGTGTTGAAATGTGGATGAGGGAATGATGGAGGTTGTAGGTGATGCAGTTTTTACCCATCTGCTGAGCTTTTGGTGGTGCTGAGCCTCCGGGCACTGGTGGAAAGAATAACGGAAACTAGTTCAAGTTTAACTCCACTTTACTGGGTACCGGTAGATGGCAAAATGAGACACAGTACAGTTTGGTTTACAGGGTGGATGTTGCCAGCTCAGGGTCCCCCTTATGGAGTCTCTAGATGTTCACATTCTGTGTCTTTCAGGGTTTCCTTTCTTACTCACTTCTACCACCCTCGCAGAGCTCTCCCGCCAGTCCCACGGTCTGTATCTACCAGGCAAGGTTTGTGCCCCACCGGTCCGGATAGGAAGCCCGAGCTAGTAAAGCCTCCTTCCGACATCGCAATTTATGGTCCTTCTACTGTAGTGTCTTGAACCGATTCTCGGTCCTGAGGGGCGAGGTACCTTGTGGTGCTGTCAGCAACCCGGTTTCTATGGGCCTGCAGCTCGTCAGTCTGCAGATAGAGCTGAACTTCTATCTGCCTTTGCTTCCTGCATTGCCGGTGTTCCCCCAACACGACCAGCTGGCTCCAACCAGTCCTGGTCCATTGCCTGCTGTCCTGGGCCCCCACTTGAAGATGGGACTCCCTCCTGTCAACTGGGCTGTCAGGCCTGTCCTTCCTGACTGCCTTCCCCGCACCGTCTGACTAACTAAGCTTTCCCTCCTACTACTCTATCCTAGGCTCCACCCCCACCCTCCTGGGACCTACTAAGTTACCGGCCCCCCTATTCTAAGTGGTGTGGTCCTAAGTGGGTGTAAGTACAGACTCCACAGGATTAACCCTGAACAAGCAACTTACAGGAAAAAAAGAACACATCATAGTCACAGTGTAATACTTCCCTGTGGTGCCTAGCCACAGGGGCACCACACAAGGATGCATTCAGCCTCTGTCTGGAAATTCTTGTCAGATAGTCCTTCTGAACCAAAGGTTGTCATCTGTAGTGTCTGGCATACGAAGCTGAGCAGAGGCCAGGGCAAAGGCAACCAAAGCACCACCAGTATGCGGAAACACATGGAAGCCCAGCATCCTAGTCAGTGGGCGGAAAGCCAGGGTACCAAATCGGTATCTGCGGGTCAAACTACTGCCATGTCACCCATGATCCGTCCTTCCCAATCTTCTTGGCAGAAAGCAGGACACAACAAGCTCATCCACTTGTTTTTCCCAGCCAAGCGTCCAGTTGTCCATGCCCCAGATATATGAAAGGAGGCGTAAATACCAAGCCACACACTCACAAGCACAAATACTGAACGCGCTCATTGCCAAGTTGATAGCTGTGGAGATGTTGCTGTTTAGGCTTTGGGGACACAGTCTTTCCGTGATCTGTTGGTTGTGGCTGCCCCATGATATTCGGTTCCCACTATTTTTCTCAGTGTGCCGTCCAGGCGTCACACCAGCACGTCTTAAACAATCTAAAGTGTGCTCTCACCAACGCTGTAACTGGAAAGGTCCACCTTACAACAGACACGTGGACACGGACGATACACCTCTGTCACAGCACACTGGCTCAGCCTGATGGAGGGTGGGACAAAGTCTCAAACTTGACCATCACATATCCTAACCACGCCACGAATAGCGGGCCCAACCTCAATCAAGGTTTCCACCTCATCATATACCTCCTGTCTCTCCTCTTCCTCCTCTTCCACTGCCTCATCATCCTATGCTGAATTACCCTCCACATCACTCCCAAGTTGGGAGCTGTGCAGCAGCGCAGCGACAAAGTGGTAACATGCTCTGCTGAAGCTCATCTGCTTTGGTGAAACACCACACACTGCAGCAGAGCTGTGGTAAGGGATAAAACAACAGACCGATCAGTGGCTCTCCCCACTGCAACTCCAACCCGGTCTGGTTGTTTGCGATAATGGGCGTAAACTGGTGACAGCTTTAAAGCTCGGGAAGCTGGTACACGTGCCATGCATGGCTTACGTGCTGAACCTAGTGGTACAGAAATTTATAAAAATATACCTGACTTGCCGTACCTACTTGAGAAGGTGCACCGTATTTGCACCCATTTCCGCCATTCCTCAACCACTGTTGCCGATCTTTCAGCGCTTCAAAAGCAATTTACTTTGCCAAAACATTGACTCATTTGTGACCTGCCAACACGGTGGAACTCAACATATGATTAGGGATGAGCAGGTATACTCGCTACTATTCGGAACTTGCTGAAAAGTATCGGTATTCAGGTACTCGTAACTCTCCGAGTATCTTATGATTACTCTGGAGTAGCGAGTAATCCAATTACTATAGATACACTGCGAAAGTACCCTAAAAGTGAATAAAAGTTGTTAAAAATAATAAAATTACATACTCACCTGTCCGACACCTGCACCGGGACCGGCAAAGAAGACACCGGGACCAGCAAAGAAGACACCGGGACTGTCCCAGAAGACCTGCGATCACCGTACATGGACCTGTGACTTCCAGCCAATCAAATGGCCATTAGCGATCTGGCCAATCAGATGGCGACACGTCACAACCACGTGATCGCTAGCGGCCACCTGATTGGCCAGATTGCAAGGTCCTGGCAGTACACCTAGGACCTTGCAATCTGGCCAATCAGGTGGCCGCTAGCGATCACGTGGTTGTGACGTCACAGGTCCTTGTCCGGTGATCGCAGGTCTTCTGGGACGGTCCCGGGGTCTTCATTGCCGATCCCGATGCAGACGTCGGACAGGTGAGTATGTAATCTTATTATTTTTAACAACTTTTATTCACTTTTAGGGCACTTTTGCAGTGTATCTATAGATACACTGCGAAAGTAATCGGACTCGCTATACTCACAACGAGTACCGAGTAACGGGACCTACTCGTTGCGAGTATAGCGAGTCCGAATATTGCGGTCCTCGCTCATCCCTACATATGATATGTTGGCAAGGATAAGTGAGCAGCAGAGCGCACTTTCTGAATACCAGCTTAAACATGTATGGTGCCCCACTGGTCAGTGTGCCACAGTAGGGGTACTGCACCCAAAACAGAGTGTGCAGTATCCCAGTCATTGGAGGGGATAATGTTGAACTGAGGCTCTCATCCCAGCATCCCTACACCTAGACTAGGGGATCAATTGGCTAACCCATTACCAAGGTAACCGGTCCCTGTGGGAGGAGTGTTAGGGTAGAAGGAGTGGGAAACACACAGACAGATCTAGTCTAGTCTGAGGAAAGAAGCAAGGAGCAAGTCCTAGAGGGACACCACAGGGAGGGCACCTGAAAAGGAGTGGTGAGCTAGACAGAAAGGGGAGACCCAGTGCCAGACTGTCAGAGTAAACGGTCTGGGGGAATACCGGTCCAAAATGGGGTACCGGCTCCGAGTCGCAGTGTAGGCGAATCCAACCCTGAGCCGCCAATACCGATGGGTCGCAGGTCTGCCAAATAGTCCCTGACCTCGTCAACAATGTACAGCTCCACCAGGTGCCCTCAAACCGGGTCACCTCATCACACCCGAGAAGGGTAACCTCATCACACCTGACGGGCCTGGTAGAAGGTGGGTTTGTACAGGGCAGCGCACGGATAGAAAGGAGGTGCAAGGAAGACACAGAGGACAGTGTAGAAGGAATACTTGGAGAGCCTCAGAAAGACTTTGTACCTTCCGGTGACTACCCGGCCAGCTGCCCGCAAAGACTGCGTGACTGTAAACTGAAGTGTTACCGTGAACTGTTACCAGTAAAGTACCCATACAGAGTCAGCAAGCCTCCTGTGTTTTATTCTGCTTAAGTTAAGAAGTAGCTCCTGCCACATCAACCAGGTCAGCAGCAGCACTGCCCCGGGGACCCCGCTCCGCCTGCAAGGAGCGATATCAACTGGCTGCAATACCACTATCTCCGGCGGACGGATAGTGGCGCTGGTGAGATCTCCAGAAACTGCAGGTGGCGTCAAGAGACTTTATTCTTTATTCTATTATTTCTACTTATTCTTTTCCCCTTTTATCCACTGACCTCCAGGGTTATGGGCCCGGGCACTGGCCACCGAGACATCACCCAAGCACTCACGCTCGGGTACCAAGTTCCCAAAGACCCCTGGGCGGGTCATCTTTGGTGTCATGAAAAGGATTTCATGCCCGGTGTTACCGGGTACTGTGTGCCTTACAAACTTTTACACTCAGCTCAAAAAGAACTCAGAATTGTCAGTATATGGTGCAAAGAACTGTTTCCCGCCATTTCCAGCGAACCCCAAAATGGCGGCCTGAAAATGTGAGAAAGAATGTGTTGTCCCAGGGGCATGCCTCGACCCCCTTGCCATAGGAGGACCATATCAGAGGCGCAAAACTGTTTGCCCGCCCCAATTGCCACCAAACAACCAAGGGGGTGGGCCAAAGAAAGGAACTCCAATCAACTTCCTCAAAGAGCAACAAGAAGGGTGTGGTTACAACTCCACGAGGCAAGGGTGCGATGAGGGGAGTCATTGTTCTTACCCCTCTTGGCGAAGCAGAGGCCCTCTGGACGCCGGCGAGAAGGAGGACAGACACCGTTTCAACTCCAAACGTTACTTTACTGGTACCAGCAGATGTTATAGTACACAGTTACAGTCTGGTTCAACGGGAACGAAGCCACGGGTTTCAGGTTGCCTTATAGATTCCATCGGTGTACCTTCTTTTATGGCTTTCAGTGTCCCAGTCTTTCCTTACACTGTCCTTAACCTCCTTTTACAGAGCTCCTCGCCAGTCCCCTGGTCTGTTACTGGTAGACACGGTAGACAAACAAATCCTCCCGCCACCGGAATTTGGCCCGTTAGCTAGAGTATCCTGGACCTATTTTGGGACTGAGGTGGAGGTACATCCTTGTGGCACTACGGCTCCCTTATTCCGGTCCCGCAGTTGTACGGTTTGCAGTGAGAGATAGACTGCTCACTGCCTCAGCTCCGGTATGACGGTTGTGTTGAGCCCCAGGCCCTGGGGTACTCGGGTATCAGGCTCGGTGGTTGTTCTAGGGATGTCACGGGTGGCAGCGCCTGATCCCGTGGCCTGGGTGACACTTCAAAAAGGGTGTATTTACAGGGGTTTAGAGCTTTTTGTCACGTGACTCCACCTGTAGTATCTGGTGATGGGTCACCAGCGCCGCCACGAAATGTGGGACAGGGAGGAAAAGGAGGACAAGGATGTCAACGTTAGGACTCATCAGACCTGGGGTCACCTTGTTGCAGTTGATGAGCAAACGGACATTGGCCAATGTGTGTACTAAGAACCCCAAAAAAAAAAAAAAAGAAGAATTTGAGTTTTTTGAAAAAAATGTAAGTTTTTAAATTTTTTTCTCATACATATATAGCTTGTTAGCATCTGTGCATCATTTGTAGTAGCTGAGTGCTGCAGAGAATTTTTTTCTAGTTCGACCCAGTGCTCCTGCTGGCACCAGTTCACATTGTGTCTGTGAGTGCTGTGCAGTTTTTTTTGTTTAGTTTTATACATATATATGTGTATATAGTGTGTGTATATATATATATATATATATATATATATATGTGTATATAGTGTATATATATACACACATACAGTACATACATATGTATATATATATATATATATACACATGAAATAGAATATATATAATGAAGACTGCAGCACTCAATTTCTGGATGTTGTTGCCTTTAATGGCTTTCAGGCATGGTACAGCGACGTTTCGGTCAGCTTGTGACCTTCTTCCAGCAGTCACTTATGGTCAATGCTGGGTATTTTATACATCCTCCATCATTCATTGTTATTATCTAGTTACAGTATAAAAAACATTTTGTGCAGTGCTCTGACATCTTTCATCTTATTCACACAATGTGCTATAGTGGCTCTATACATATACAGCTTCTAGTTACATTATTACTGATTGCAGGAAGAGGGGAGGGGAGACCTGCAGCCAATATACTCACAAGCCCCTATGGGGAGAGTGAACCCTGCAAATCGGGATTTAAACATATATATATATTTATTTATTTTTTTAAATGCTGGGAAATTTGCCTTAGAAATATATCGGTTTACTATTAAGCAGTGCAAGTAAATAAATAAAAAATATAAAATATATAAAAAATAAAAATAACAAACACAAGACACCATATGCTACTTGTAGAGTATATATAATAAGTGCAAGAATCCCGCTGGTGTTTTCTCCATGCATTCCAAATTGAATGTAACTTGGGGATTAGCACCTGCCAGCCATAGTAAATAATTAATAATAACAAAAATAATAAAATAAAATAATAAATAAATAAATAAATAAATAAAATAATATAAATAATTATAAATATTCATATCAGATGAATAAGGGTATAAATAATATTCACACTAATAGAATATTAACCATTAATTTAATAATATTATTTACTGCATATTATAATAATAAAGATTAAGTACATAATAATAATAGATCTTTGGCCATATTCCCTTTAATGGGGTTGTTGGACCATATTGTCATTAAAATACAGCCATATAGAAAAAAAGGAAAATTTTCTCTCTCCTTTTACCATCCATATTGCAGTTTCTTGTAGAAAGAGTCTTGAGTATAACATCACTTTATAAGAAATAAAATTGTATTTTTATGTGTCTATACTGGGTCATTCTCTGGGTCAGGCAAGCAAATAGTTAAGATCCTTCACTGATTGGTATCATCTGTGCACGGGAGTTCATTCTTTGTTTTAATTGTATATATGTCTGTATTTTTATTTTGAATGTTGCTGATGATTAAGGAGGTCTGTTCCTCCGAAACGTGTCCAGCGGCACCCCTGTGCGCTGTGATGATTTTATAACTTCACAATAAAAGGAATATGAAGCATGCCACTGGATCGTCTCTACAATTTCTTATGTTTAGTTACATTATACCAGCATTTGTGTTACCATTTACTGTAAATATTGATGAGTGTGGTAATTATAACTCAAGTGTCTGCCTAATTATAATTGATTACCTTAAAATCATGCAGCTATGAGCGTGCCTCATGTGCAGCCTGGTCGCCGCCATATCGGTGTCGTTGTTGTTTAACCGCGCATGCGCCGCCATTTCTGCGTCCCTGGATACTATGAGTAACAAGAAGTAGGTCCGATGCCATATTACGACTCCCGCGCATGCGCGGTGATGGATATATGCCCGGCTGTGTTGCACATTAATCTTTCCTTCCCTCAACTTTTTTTTATTTAAAAAAAACATACTTTTTAAACCAAAAGATGGCGATTAGTGTTATTAGTGTCTTGCATATATATTAAACAATAACTTATGGTGAAATTTATATGTTTAAAGAAAACTGTTCTTAAAGTGACAGTATTCAATTAGGTGATAAACACCCCAAAAAACCTTATTGTTTTATATAGTACTAGCTGTGAGCCCGATTCTAAAGAATCAGGAGTCTAGAATCTGTATGTAATTTTTTTAAGAGTTTTAAATAATAGACTTAAGCACCAGATATATGACTAAGTAGGCGATGTAGGCAGAACTGTGAGGGTAGCAATATAGTGGAGGTGTAGAAAGAGTTAATGTCCGACTAACAGGACTATAACAGAGTAGGAACTTATAATGATATCAAAAATGTTATTGAAGGAGTTAATGTCCCACAGGCACTCCCACAACAGACTCAGCGCTGTAAATTATATCCAAAATGGTGTTCAAGGGGTTAATGTACCAGTGGCAGTAGTTATAAACACTACCAAATATGCAGTTAATGCTGAACTGGTATATAATGGGTTAATTTCGCAGTGTCATTACAACTATACACTGTGTAATAGAAATAACAATAATGGAATATAAGGGGTTAATTGTTCCTACTGGCAGTAGTAATAGAGACTACAAAGTATGGAGTTAAGGCAGAAATGGTATATAAGGGGTAAACTTCGCAGTGGCAGTACAACTACACACTGTGTTATAGAAATTACAGATAAAACAGAATGTAAGGGGTTAATGTCGCTACTGTCATGAGTACAATGAGAGAAGCGCCTCACTGGCCATTGAGATACATGGAGGACTTTGAGTTTGACTTTGAGTAAATTTGAAACTCAAAGTCCTCCATGTATCTCAATGGGAAGTGAGGCGCTATGCTCATTGGTCGGCACCAGCACACAGCGACCAATGAGCATAGCGCCTCACTTCCAGCGGTAAATTTGAAACTCAAAGTCCTCCATGTATCTGAATGGGAAGTGAGGCGCCATGCTCATTGGTCGGCGCCAGCACACAGCGACCAATGAGCATAGCGCCTCACTTCCATCGGTAAATTTGAAACTCAAAGTCCTCCATGTATCTGAATGGGAAGTGAGGCGCTATGCTCATTGGTCGGCACCAGCACACAGCGACCAATGAGCATAGCGCCTCACTTCCAGCGGTAAATTTGAAACTCAAAGTCCTCCATGTATCTGAATGGGAAGTGAGGCGCCATGCTCATTGGTCGGCGCCAGCACACAGCGACCAATGAGCATAGCGCCTCACTTCCAGCGGTAAATTTGAAACTCAAAGTCCTCCATGTATCTCAATGGGAAGTGAGGCGCTATGCTGATTGGTCGGCGCCAGCACACAGCGACCAATGAGCTTCGCGCCTCACTTCCAGCGGTAAATTTGAAACTCAAAGTCCTCCATGTATCTAAATGGGAAGTGAGGCGCTATGCTCATTGGTCGGCGCCAGCACACAGCGACCAATGAGCATAGCGCCTCACTTCCAGCGGTAAATTTGAAACTTAAAGTCCTCCATGTATCTGAATGGGAAGTGAGGCGCTATGCTCATTGGTCGGCGCCAGCACACAGCGACCAACGAGCTTTGCGCCTCACTTCCAGCGGTAAATTTGAAACTCAAAGTCCTCCATGTATCTGAATGGGAAGTGAGGCGCTATGCTCATTGGTCGGCGCCAGCACACAGCGACCAATGAGCTTCGCGCCTCACTTACAGCGGTAAATTTGAAACTCAAAGTCCTTCATGTATCTGAATAGGAAGTGAGGCGCTACGCTCATTGGTCGGCGCCAGCACACAGCGACCAATGAGCTTCGCGCCTCACTTCCAGCGGTAAATTTGAAACTCAAAGTCCTCCATGTATCTGAATGGGAAGTGAGGCGCTATGCTCATTGGTCGGCGCCAGCACACAGCAACCAATGAGCTTCACGCCTCACTTACAGCGGTAAATTTGAAACTCAAAGTCTTCCATGTATCTGAATGGGAAGTGAGGCGCTATGCTCATTGGTCGGCACCAGCACACAGCAACCAATGACCTTCACGCCTCACTTACAGCGGTAAATTTGAAACTCAAAGTCCTCCATGTATCTCAATGGGAAGTGAGGCGCTATGCTCATTGGTCGGCGCCAGCACACAGCGACCAATGAGCTTCGCGCCTCACTTCCAGCGGTAAATTTGAAACTCAAAGTCCTCCATGTATCTGAATGGGAAGTGAGGCGCTATGCTCATTGGTCGGCGGCAGCACACAGCGACCAACGAGCTTCGCGTCTCACTTCCAGCGGTAAATTTGAAACTCAAAGTCCTCCATGTATCTGAATGGGAAGTTAGGCGCTATGCTCATTGGTCGGCGCCAGCACACAGCGACCAATGAGCATAGCGCCTCACTAGCCATTGAGATACATGGAGGACTTTGAGTTTCAAATTTACCGCTGTAAGTGAGGCACGAAGCTCATTGGTCGCTGTGTGCTGGTGCCGACCAATGAGCATAGCGCCTCACTGGCCATTAAGATACATGGAGGACTTTGAGTTTCAAATTTACCGCTGTAAGTGAGGCGCGAAGCTTATTGGTCGCTGTGTGCTGGCACCGACCAATGAGCATAGCGCCTCACTTCCCATTCAGATACATTTAGACCTGTGCATGGCCAGGCACTTGGTTCTGTTTTCGGCCACGGCGCTCGGCTCTCGTCGGTCGGAGCTACGAAGTCTGTAGCTCCGGCCCGCTGTACTCTCCTTGCCTGGCGCTTGTAGCCACCGCCAGAGCTGGCGTTCTGGCGGGGTGTACGTGGGCAATGGCTCACTGCAACGCCTCGCAATGCCCGCTGCACGGGCAATGCTTCGCAGGTCGCGTGGGCGCCGCGCGCCCACGGCCACAACGACGGAAGCAGCGCCGAAACTTACGGAAGTGCGTTAGGGGAATTATATATTAGATAGTGCGCTTTTATGAAGTGTTTTATATATACAGATTACACTTCTTTTGCAGAAGATACGTTTACACAGATATACACCTTTACTTTTAGTTTATCTTACTCAGTTTATCCACATTCAAAGTGCTACCCATTTATAGGTTTGAAACACTTCCCTGTCAGTACAGTGCTTTGGGTGATACCTCTTCCCCTTCGCACTACCTGCTCAAGGATTACAACAGATACTGAGTATTTATTACTCCAATTGTTATCGGTGTATAATTGTGCCTTTTTTGTAATCTATAACCATTTTTTTGAAAGGGCATGAAATAAAATATACCAAATATTATTTCCAATTTTAATTGTGAGGTTTTTCACCAATAAAGTGCATTTTTTTGTGCAAAAAGTATTAATTAAATACATTATATATTATATGTTAATTAAGTGCAAAATGTTACAAAAATGAATAAATTAATAAAAAATTAATAGAAAAATTTTTTAAGAGAAAAAGGGAATTTTTCAAAGTGTCCTATATTGGTGAAAAACCTCACAATTAAACTAATTTCATTGGAAATAATATTTGGTATATTTTATTTTATGCCCTTTTAAAAAAATGGTTATAGATTACAAAAAAAGCACAATTATACACCGATAACAATTGGAGTAATAAATATCTCATACTCAGCCTCCAATCCTGGACAAACTCATCTTCATGCTTCAAACTTCTCTAAAGCATCTTTGGTGCCTCCCTCACACCTGGGAACTTCGGACACTGTAATTAATTTTTAAATAGTCCACATGTCATGTATGTTGCCATGCGACATCATGGTGTCAGGATGCTATTTTGAGATGGAATATCCAAAGATAAGAAAGGGAGAGTAATGTGAAGAACCTGGTGAAGTAGTATTATGCAAAGGGACCAATAAGTCACTCATCTATTGGGGTTGGGCACCCCAGCACAACCCCAGTTACAGCACGTTGGTGGTGGGTGGCACGATTGCGATTGGACTGGGCTGGTGAAAACGTTGGTCTCTACTGCCACCGCTCCAGCGGCACTTTCGGGTCTTGTCATGTGATCGGTTCCCCTGAAAATACATCACCGCAGGTCTTATAGCGTGGTGCTGGGTTGCCGAGTAACTGCATGTCCTTCAAACAGCGACGGAGGATAGTTAAATACCCAGAGCTGCTCCTGCCGCTGTTCGCTCAGTAAGTGATAGGAAATATAGGTATCTAAAAAAAAGGGGTAGACAAGGGCGCAATGGGTCTAAAACGTTTATAGGATATGTATGTGCAGTGTAGGAACTGCTCACCTTAGTCACTTGTGAGACCCACAACTGGTATTAGCATGTCAAAGCTGCAGCAGGATCCTCCACCACTTGGATGGTCATCGATATCTCCAGAAAATGGACAAAAAGTTTCTGATCTGCGCTGTTGTTTAATGACAAGACTTCCTCTGTGCTTTAAATAGTATATCTTTATTCCTACACGTTTCGAGATCCTCCTGATCTCTTCTTCAGGGATGCATACAACAAAGTCAGGAGGATCTCGAAACGCGTAGGAGTAAAGATCTACTATTTAAATCACAGAGGAAGTCTTGTCATTAAGGAGAAGCGCAGATCAGAAACTTATTGTCCATTTTCTGGATATATCGAGGTCTCCAGGTGACGTTATATCCTTCACTGCAGCCTTGGATTTCCCCCTGGTTGCAAATAAAGACTGGCCTGACTTTTTAGTGGGGACTAAGGAGGGTCTACACCAAAGAATTTAAAGGAATGTCCACCATCAGGGTGGGAAAGAAAGGGAGGGATTCAGGTAACTGGATGGTGTGATGGGCAAAGAGATTCAAGGGGAACTAATCTGACTCTTTTACTGGGGGTCCCTGGCTCGCCCTGATCTCGGAGGTACCTCTGATGGTGAGGAGGTCCAAGTCGCCACCCTTTTACCTAAGCTCCTGATTAGCACTTGGCTGAGGGTCTCTGCCTCCAACCACTGATAAAGAATCACAGCTACTCCCAAAACAAGGAAACTTCTGGAAAGGCTTCAGCCCAGCAGCAAAGTGTCTTCATAGCTCAGTGACTAAGAGTAAGTAACTCTATCATCAGTGTTTGACAGGGGAAGGATATTTAAAGGCCAGGGGGAGGGGAATCCAGCTGAGTCACACCCAAGCCTCACATCAACAAGCAACTGAGTACAAGACATTCACACCCTTATACTAACATCACCAGCTGCTGGGAACAAGACCTTCACACCCGTACCAACATCACCTCATGCAGCTTCTAAAGAAATGCAACCACAAACACACACAGCAACATCCAGCAAAGTCAGTGCAATCTAAGCACATGACAGGTATGGAAGTGAGTCTTTCCATTGGTGTCCTGAACCCCTGTGATCCCTGATTTCCAAAGTTTGATGTATATGTTTTATCCTAAGGTAAGTATTACTTCTTACTGATAAGAATATTTAGAGGGTTGTTGCTAGCCCTCCCCTCTGTGACATTGCAGTTGATTCTTAGGGTACCGTTATATATCGCAACATTGCATGCAATTTCACTTGCAACTTACTGGTTGCAGTGAAATCATGGACACATTATTCCATTTTGTTGCCGTGTACAAATGTAAGAATGTGTTCATGATTTCACTGCAACCAGTAAGTTGCATGTGAAATTGCATGAAATGTTGCGACGTGTAACGGTGCGCTTAAGGTTTGGTTGAGTGCTCTTTTAATATTGTGTGACCTCCTGTGGGAGTACACCTGAATCCTCCTCCCCTAAAAGGTACATGTAATTTTCTAGACTGAATTCTGCTATCCCGGTCTGGGGCAGTGAGCTTCTTTATGAAAAGCATACCCCAATCAGGTTACATGTCACATTGTTAGTAACGTTATTTTAATATCCCTCATGATAGTAAATATAGGTTAATGTAAATAAGCTCATACATATATTGGTAAATTGGGGTATAATGTTACCCTGCTTCTTCTTTCTTCTTTTCTCACCCTCACTAGCTTTTCTTCTTGTTTCTCATTTGTCTTTTTCCTCCTGCTTGTATCTCTTACTTTTTCTTCCCTGCCATTTCTTTGCAGTCCACTGAGCCCTAACTCTCTGTGGGGTGCTGGTGTATCTCCAATAATTGTTACTTTCTCCTAACCTCCTGATTGGCCTTTCCTTTCTCTCTTTCCTAGCTTCACCCATCCCCCTCCTGTAGGCTTTCTATCCCAAGATGACTTAGATTCATTGGGGTTCCTTCAATGCCAGAAGCCTGGTGTTGAAGGAACCCCCCAAAAAATCCCACTGAAAAAGATGCCAGGTTTACAGATTTTATATGACATGCACAAAAAATGGGTTAATATCTTATTATTTCAGGAGACATATTTCAAGATGGGCCATCTTCCCAACTTAAGAGAAAAGTATTACACTTCATGGATACATAGTAATAACCCTAAATCAAAATCTAAGGGGGTCTATATAACCATACATAAGTCTCCTGTTCATTTGGTCTTGGATACACTGATAAACCCAGAGGGAAGATTTGTATTTTTGAAAATTAGTGTTAACTCCACCACTTTTATTGTAGCTGACTGGTATCTGCATACA
Source organism: Allobates femoralis (assembly GCA_033576535.1). Lineage (NCBI taxonomy): Eukaryota > Metazoa > Chordata > Amphibia > Anura > Aromobatidae > Allobates > Allobates femoralis. Next base: position 320,062,688 of record JARQOC010000005.1, read on the forward strand.
TTGATTTGCTGCTCCCCCCTGTCCTCGCTGGCTGACTTTGTGGAGAGGATTCTGGTCACGGGCAGCACCTTTAACTTCACTCTTGACTCAAAAGACAATACATCCTCAAGCCACCATCCTCTATCCCACAGAAATATTAACACTATTAACTGATCCATTCAACATCTCAGTCTAGTCCATGTGTGTGGGGTATTGCACAACATGGGCCAAGACTGCATTTAGTACTCTCCCACCCACTCTTCCTATAGTCGATATGTTCTTAATTAGCCAACATGCTCTGTCTTGACAAATTCAGACCTCCATTGGTCATATCTCTTGGTCAGACCACACCCCCATCTTTCTGCATCTCACCATCCCGGATAGGTTTGTGAGACCATGGATGTGGCAACTTAATGACAACTTACTTAGGGATCAGACTTGTATTACAGGAATTCAGAACAATATCAACACATTCCTAGACATACACTCTATAGACTCAACGGCTCTCCCAAAAAAGTGGGAGGTCCTTAAATGTGGGGAAGCCCTGAAATGTGTGATGAGAGGCATACTGATCAAACACGATACCAGGCTTAAGAGAGAGAGAGTAATAATGGTTTCCTTGCTGATGAAGACCACAGATATCGAATGCGCCCACAAAGAGTTACTTTCACCACCGGTCCTTGCTGACCTTATTAAAGCTAGTGGGGAGTGTAAATCTCAAAAAAACAGACTACATAGATTTTTATATGAAAATGCAGACAAATGCGGGAGACCGTTGGCTAGGGTCTTAAAACCTAGGAGCGACCTTTATCACATCCCCTTATTAAATGATCAGACGGAAAGTCGACTTTCCAGCTCAATTTACCAAACAGTTTTGCAACTTTTACAGAGAACTATACAACATTAGGGGCCAATACAATGACATGTCTCCGACTTCCTTTGAGCACAAAATTAATGAGTATCTGAAACAGACTGCCCTTTCAGCTATCCCCAAAAAATTAGTAGACCATATAGAGGAAGATTTCTCTGAAGAAGATATCTAATCGATTAATAAAGTCTCCCTGGCAGGAAAGACACTAGGCCCATGTGGGATCACTCCCATATTCTAATAAAATATCAATGCTCAGCTTACACCATTCCTAAAAAGAGTCTTTAGTTTAGTGTATGCTTGGGATTCCCAGTGCCTGGAGATGCATATTAGTGTTATCCCTAAACCAAGTAAAGATCAGCTAGGTGGTGGGAGGTTCCCTTCCCTGTCTTCCTCCTTTGCCTCTCTAGGCTGAGGGTGGAGATAGGTATTGCCTCAGCAATGTCAGGTGATCTTTGAGAGGCAGATATAAATCTGCAATATCCTCTGCGTAGTGCTGATTATTTCAGTTGTGTTTGGGTTGTAGAGGTTAGTAATTAGGTTGTGTGTTTCTCAGGTGGCTTCTTTGCTCTGGCTCCTGGTCTTTGCTTTGCCCCTGGTTTTCCTTATTTGGTTTTGTACTGCACTACTTTGTTTGGTTCACTGTTTTGTTTGATATGATAGTTGCCTGTGTGTATGGTCACCAGTAGCTGTGCTACTTGCCACCTGGGAAGGGCTCTGCCAACTGTCTCCCTTTCCAGGATCAGGAGGTGGTTGAAAAGTACCTCGGCACTTAAGGGTGCGCAGTAATATGATGACTAGCACAAAGTGTGAACAGCATACTGTGCTTGCTGGCTTGTAGTCCTTTCATTCCACCCCACCCAGCATTTCATAATAATCAGCCCAGATTAAATGGATCCAGCCAAGCAGCTGGTGGAGCAGATGCAGGACCTGTTAAGTATGTTTCAGGATTTAGCTGCTACTGTGGGGCACCAAGCTCAAACTTTAGCTCAGTTTACCCCAATAGATACTTTATCCACCATGTCAGATCCCAGGTTTGGGGCTGAGGCATCTCCTGAGCCCAAGGCCCCATCACCAGAATTTTTCAGCAATTTTTACATTTTTGTGAAATTTGCAAATTATATTTTCAGCTCAGACCCATTTTCTTCAGGGAACAAGAGGTCTAGGGTGAGCCTAGTTATTTCTTTGCTTATGGGGAATTCTCAAACATAGGTCTTCACTTTAGCTGATGATTCCCCAGCCCATAACTCAGCTAAGGAATTTTTTACGACATTGGGACTTATTTATGATGAGCTAGACCAAGCCTCTATTGCAATTAAAGAATTAAAGGTCTGGCTCTAACCCCTTAATAGGGGAGGTGCTCAGGAAACAAAATTACAAATAATATGATATATCCCGGCACACTACTTATGTACAATGATAATCAGGAGACGTCAACTCAAACCATCAGATTGTTTTAATCGGTATCATTCAGGGTACAGTTGCACATGCTCATTCCATACCGGCTCGACCAAACTGGTCTTCACAGTGGATATCGGAGCTGTGACAGTATATGCAAAATAACATAAATAAAAAGACAGTCAGCACTAAACCTTCACCGACACACAACGCGCTTGCGCGGGACACTAATCGCTTTGCGCATGCGCCGCTTGCTTTCCAGCCACCGGATGTCTGCATTCCGGAAATAGGAAGCAGGCTGGCGTGGTCCTGCCCCTAAGAGTCATTAGGACGCGCACTTCACACACGCACTGCACTCGCTCACACCCTGCTTGACACCAGGAGGTAATGTACCCTGCAGCTTCAAAGGAATTAACACCTGATGCACCGCTCTGACCCATAAGGTTTATCTGGCATTCTTTCTTTCCAGTAGATTTCTCTCCAGAATTAGGTCTCCATTATTTCCAGGTAAAGACACGGGCTGTTAACAACTGTAGATGACATGCACCATTCACTGTGGACTACATATATAATATACCCCTTTGCGATATTCTTTTATAGTAATCACCTCAGTTGAAATCTATACTCACGAGTGGCCAATTGTGGACACGAATATCCACGCTTACCCTAAGGTATCATATGTGCCTTTTGCAAAGATTTTGTTTAATATGGGGCTAATGATAGCCACCTTTGATAACTCTTTTCTCATTATCCCCAGGTGCTGTTTATCTTCCATTGATTGTGGAGGACCGTCACTGGTTCTTTCTTACTCTTATGCGCTACAGGTAGTTTTCATGTCCTACAGCACGTACACACTGCCTAGTAGATTCTACCTTATGGGATAGCACTAACGTTGCATACTCCCCTACACGATTAAGCATGGCACAATTACAAGCATGTCTAACCTTTATATTCTAACTTCTCCCTTTAAGAATATAATCAAGGGTCTTTCTCCTAACTAACAAAAAAGAAATAATTCTGTGCATTATTTGATTTCATAGATTTCCATTATCTTCTTCTATATGAGACTGAGACTTTAATCATCTTGTAAGAGAAAAAATTCCTTAATCACTTGTAATTAGGATTCTTTTATTTTATTTTTGCCTGTAACATTAGTCTAGAACTGACTGTCTTTTTATTTATGTTATAACTTATATATACTGTCACAGCTCCGATGTCCACTGTGAAGACCAGTTTGGTCGAGCCGGTATGGAATAAGCATGTTCAACTGTACCCTGAATGATACCGATTAAAACAATCTGATGGTTTGAGTTGACGTCTCCTTATTATCATTGTACATAAGTAGTGTGCCAGGATATATCATATTATAAGCTTCTATTGCAGACCTAAACCTCTGAGTACTATTTTAGGGTAACCTTTCTGCAGAGGAGTATTGTTCTCTGTTTAGGCAGTGGTCTTTTGAGGTGGGGTAAAATGATGCTGCTTTGTGGAGAATGTTTTTGGATGGATTGGCAGATTCCTTGAAAGACATGCTTGTGCACCACTCTCCACCTCAAAGTCTGGAGGTCGCTGTGACTCTTGCCATGTGCTTTTAAAGAAGGAGATAAGATTAGCTATTACATAATACCCCTGCTAGAAGAGTTTTGCCTTCTACAGAGTTGCCTTCTTCTCCAGGGGAGGAGCCTATGCAATTGAGAAAACAGGGCCTTCTGCATAAACACAGAAAATGACATTGGAAGTGAAGTTTATCCCTTCTCTGTAGGTTGAATAAACATCTGGTGCAAGATGAACAAAATTTGGATTATCCGAGAAATGACTGCGCCTACTTGAAGCAGGGGCTCCACGACTAGGTGCATAGGTACCTTTGTTTATAAAAGTGTTTTTTTCCCATTGTATTGGATTTTTGGTGAAGGGAGATGAAGGGGCATGCTATTGTTTATTGTCGGGCAGAAGTAAATTTTTTTAGACTTCTTCATGGACAAGACCCTGGGAATTCACCTTACAGCTTTGGAATAAGCCATTAGGCTTACTTTGCTAGATAACTCCCTTCTTATCAATTGTATAGAAATTAGGCTGGGGTTACACATAGAAATCCGTTTTTGGAAGTCCTTTTCATCACCAATCCGTTTTTTATAGGGTGCTTTTTGTGTCTCCTGCACTCCTGAACGTTTTTGGACTTTTCATTAAAAAAACGCATGCGCGAACGCATGCGCAAACGCAAGTGCCAAATATGGCATGCGTTCGCGCATGCGTTTCCCATAGGGCCCCATGTTAAATAAACCGCATAAAAACGCATGCGTTTTTTAACTGATGCCAAAAACGCTGTTTACTGCGTTTTTGGCTCAAAAACGGACAGGGCAATGTTTTGAGCTCCAGAGAAAAACGCACAGGGTGTTTATTACACCCAATGCGTTTTTCTGTCAGTTTTTGGACTTAGAAAAAAAAAATGACAAAACTGAAGCCAAAAACTGACTGAGGGCTTATGTGTAACCCCAGCCTCAGCACCGATTGCTCAGTATCCCTTGGAGCTGGGTTTTCCCTGGTTCAGACAATGCAATTCCCATGTTGATTGGGTTAGTTTGGATGTCATTGGTTGGAGTGATGAGTGTCGGGGTAAATGTTTTCAGGAAATCTCTTGTGTTGACTGTTCTACTACTCAAGCCCCTTGGTACTTGGATGAGTTTCCTGAGGTATATTTGACGCACCCCAGGGCAGGGTACTCAGATCTCAGGCTCAGTCTGGGGTGTCACGGGTGGCTGCCTGAGGCTGTGGCCCTGGTGGTCAATGAATAAGGGAAAATAAAGTATATTCAAGTTCGAGATGCTCACCAGCGCTGCTACAGTCCTCCGGTGGTCATTGGTACTGCGGCAATGATGGTGTAGTCCCCCGCAGGCGGGACTGGACCGCCGGGGCAGCGACTCTGTGGGAGAAACAATTTATGCAGGAAGAATGCAGCAGAGTCAATAACTCACTTCACGGGTACTTTACAGGAAAACTCTCAATCAGCATTACAGTCTTTCAATGCAGTAGATGGTATAACGACAAATGGCTACGGGTGCTGCAAGTGGAATTTCTGGTTGGTAGATGGATCCCTCAACACTGTCACTCTCTGGTTACTCTATTCCCCACTAGAGTGAACTCCTGCCTTTGAGTTCCTTCCTCTCTTTCTTCCTCCTGGGATCTCTTCTTGCTTTCCTTGGCCCCTCAGCCGAGGAGACCCTCCTTTGTTCTTGCTTCTCGACTCTCACTGGTCTCTTCTGAACTCCTTCCTCCCCGAGTCCTAGACTCCTCTAGACCATAGACTAACTCTAGTGCCCCCTGGAGGTCACTATATACCCTCCCGGGGTCCCTCCCACTTGCTGACTAGTGTGGGATGCGAGTTCCAGGGTTCCACCTACTGGCCATAGTTCCACTTGCAGTGGGGTGACTACACCGCTTTTATGAGTGCAGTACCCCTTTTGTGGCACCTACATAGTGGGGTGCCACATATTCTGAAGAGGAAGTTTATTTTTACAATTTCATAAGCCCTAAGATTATGAAATACAATTGATCGCAAATGGCCCCCAGAGGGCAGAATTTTTAATCTTTCTGAACTCAAGAGGGTAGCTATGAAAGATTATGTGATGAAAAATATTGGAAAATGTTTCATTCGTCCATCTAAATCTCCAGAGGAAGCTGATTTCTTTTTTATGGCTCAAAGAGATGGAGGTTTAAGGCCATACATTGATTACTGGGACCTAAATAAAATTACTGTTACAAATCAGTATCATCTTCCTCTCATCCCTAACTTCATTAACCAACTTATTGGGGACAAAATCTTTACTAAACTGGATCAGACATTATGAAGTTTACAGGTATGTCACGGCAAACCTCTCAGTGGGTCCTAATTATAAATTGCCTTAATGTGCGGCACCTTGTGCCGATCACCACTGCAGCCACAATGCACAGGTCGGATCGCTATCAGGATCGCTGGTGCATCACCAAGTTTGACGGGACCTTTACATCAACTTTGCTGCAAGGCTGAGCTCCCATGACTCAAGGCCACACTGCTGCAGAGGCACAAAACCACAGCAACAATGGCAAACACATAGCACCAAAATCAGAAGACTGCAAAAGGGGTTCCGCCTATTGTTGCACTCAGTTCATTCTGAGAGCTGGTGGAAGGTAGGTTTTCGAGCTTAATTCACTAGGTGTTGGTGCTGTGTATTGAACATTGTAGCTGTGGGTTTGTGACTCTGACCTAAAACCATTGAAGCTTAACCGTGCAACATTGGTGCTGTGGGGTACCAGGTCACCTGCTCTGCTGGTGCATTGTCATTGTGGCAGTGGTTGGCCCATGGTGCAGCACATTTAAAGAAATGTATAATTAGGGACCCACTGAGAGGTTTACTGTGACGTGGCACTGGGCTTCATACAGTCTGATCAGAATGTTAAATTAAGAACCTAAATTTCAGTTTTATAAATTTTGCCTAGCAGAACTAGATCAACCTCTGATTTTGAATATGTGGTCTATGTCTTTTTCTACAATGTTGATATATATTGCTGATCAGCCAGCCTGACCTTATAGTATGGGAGTCCCCAATAGGCAGTATGTCAGACACTGTGCATCACATGTACCTGGGTGACTGGTGTCCTATGCAAGCCTCATCTGTGTGTATTTAATACTAGGTAGACACCCCCTCAATGAATTGGTAGGCTATGAGTGGTTGTTTCATTGGTGTTTTGTAACTGTGCTGCCCCCACCTTTATCTTGAGGTATCTGTTCAATTCCGCTAGTGCATTTTGAATCTAAGCTGGTTTTAGAAATGGCAGGGTTTTTTTACCTGTGATTTTTTTTTTATAATTTATTTAGTTTTCTGTAAGGCTCAATGTATTGTTTAACCAACTGGTTCTACATTTCACCACCTTCTTGAATGAGCTAAAGTGCCCGTTACACACTATGATATTGTTAACAATATTGTTGGTACGTCATGGGTTTTGGGGCGGAGCAACGACATCGTAAGGACGTCGTTGCATGTGACACGTAGATACGACCAACAATAAGTCGGCTGATCGTTGATCGCCGGTTTATGAACAGGACCATAAATCAGTCGTTGATCGTACGTTCGATCTGCTGCATCGTCGTGTATGACACCTTGATAACGATTTCGTTTACGACTTCGCCTATTCAGAACTGAAGGACATAGGCGACCAAATGACTGCAAGTATTGTTCGCTTGTCGCGGAATTGTTGCTGTGTCGTTCAAGATATCTGTACGTGTGACACCTTGCCAGCGATCAATGAACGACATTCAAGCATTCCAGGTCAATTCGGATCATTGGTCGGATCGCTGAGACATTGAAGCGTGTAAAGGGCCCTTTTTTCTACAAACAGTGCATGACCCAGGCAAGCCCGTGTTGTCTATTAAATGGTGAATAGTGCAACAAGCTTCTTAGCATATTTTATTAAACTTCATCTTATTAAGAATGGTGCCAGCAATTAGAACACTAAAGGTGTGAATTTTTTGTAGGTGCAGTATCCCCTACAAGACCATGAACTCTGTTTACCCTGTCTGTTTGGGCTCACCATGCACAAAAATAATGTCATTTTTTTAAGCATTTATGAATGTTTTGATAAAAACCGTGTCCGCTCTTTCTTACCTTTTTCTGTGCTTACAACCATACTCTAAAAAGACTTTACTATGGAAAATATACAAAAAGATGCTATTAAGTGATGAAAATAGGCTGTGCAATGTTTGTAGCTTTTGCTGTGTATCTAGTGATGCAGCCATGATAATGAGATTTTCCAATCTTATGTCTTTTTTATGCTGAATATAAATGAAAAGTTCTGATGACATAATGATTGATGTTTCTTCAAATGACTGACAGTTAAAAAAAAAAAGCTTCCTCTCCACATCCCATGTGGAATGATGATCAGTTGGTCTCAGCATGACCCCCTATTCATTTCATTACTATATTTAAATGAGGCACACAGCATAGTGAGTAGTGTTGTTTGTAAACCTTCTTTGACTCTTATGCATGCATCAAAAATATATTGTGGGGCCATATATGAACTATCAAGTTAGTCCCAACAAAATTATATCAAGTTTTCTGATATTAAATGTTATAAGCATAAGCAATTTTACAATACAAGAATACCATGTAATTAGCTAGAATTAAACATTAAACTCCAGCTAAAGAATATATCCTCCATAGCTAAAACTCTAAGACTAGAAATTGGAAATAAATACAATATTGAAATATTATCTTTCACCAGGCAAGAACCAAATTTCAATCTAACATTTCTAATAGTAAAATTAAGTAATGATGTCTTGCTAATCATCATGTATCTTGTGATTTAAAACATTCAGTAGATAGAGGTTATGTGCATGAAATAGCACTCTACCTACTACTCTACTCTAGGCCTCATTCTCATTTTTTGTAAATGCATTGCCATAGCCTTTAATAAATTGCACATGAACACACAATCTGTGACTTTTTCATATGTTTTTTTGGTCTAATTCCTAAAAAAAATCATATGTTTCCATAAGTGGTAGTGGGGTGAACGGTCAGTAAACGGATGCCATTGATTGTTTATTAATGTGCTACCAATTCCAAACATGGACATGTAACTTCAGCTTTAAAGAAGTGCTCTGATTAACTTTGATTTTATCTAAACCTGTGTAAATATTAGTGTAGTATAATATAGGTGTGTTAATATACTCACTGATTGTCATCTTCTATGGTATCCACCCTCTGCAGCTTATTACAAATACCAGCTAAAAGTTGTACTTACCCTGGTCTGATGCTTAGTTTGCCTAATTAGCTGCCTGAGTTTTCCAGCATTGTTCAACCTGCCTGCAGTCACCAGTATGTCTTCCTATCTGTTTGCTGCTTCAATTTCTAGAGCTACCTACTTGCCTGCAGCTTCCAGTATCACAAAAACTGCTGGTAGTCTCTAGCATATTATCTGGCTGTAGTTTCCAGTTCCACAGCTACCTATGTGCAGTCTCCAGGACTTTTTCCTGGCTGTCTTCAGCTAGTTTCACACCCACCAGTCTGTGGTTTTTCAGGTTACATCCTGCCTGCCAGCAGTCTCCAGTCCCTCAGCTGTGTCCCGTATGCTCCACCCACCTTCTGCACCGACGCCAATGGGCCCACCCAGCCTTTCGGCTTGGATGATCCACCTCACCTAGTGAATACCCTAACAGTAATCTTTTTTCTTTAATCCATCTTCCACTATAGTCCATTGTGGAGTTTGTGCACCATTAAAATAAAATAAAAGCATAAAGACTTTTTATCTTTTAAAGTGTTTACAGTTAAAAGTTTAAAAATCTGTCAGAATCTCCACTTTTAAAATGTGTTGATTAGAATATTCATTACTTGGATAGCTATTTAGTGGGGAATATAAGTATTTGGTACACTACACTGCAAATTTTTCAAGTTTTCTCACCTACAAGAATGGCAAAATAAAAAAAAACTGAAAATCACATTCTATGATTTTTAAATAATTAATTTGCATTTTAGTTAATGAGAAAGGTATTTGATACAATAAAAAAATAACTCTTAATTGATATTTTACTACTAAAAATAGTATATTGAGGTGCGCTACTTTCAACTGCCCTATATCCTCTAAGGCCGGCTTCAGACTGCGTTTCAGATCCGCTTGAAGCAGACAGCCGCGGACCCGATCAGCACACAGGACCGGGGGGCTATTATGCCCTCCGATCCTGTGTGCAGCCGTACGTAATTCCCACTGCTGATTGGTGAGGACCGCGGGCGCCGCGGTCCTGACCTGTCAGCAGCTGCAGCCTCGTGCGGCTGCACACAGGATCGGAGGGCATAATAGCCCCCGGTCCTGTGTGCTGATCCGGTCCGCGGCTGTCTGCTTCAAGCGGATCTGAAACGCAGTCTGAAGCCGGCCTAAGTATATTCTTACAAACTAGAAACTGTTTTGTAAATCACAATTCATTCATAAATCAATGAATCATACATATAGTGTTCAAACCTGCAGGTCCCAGCCGGACAGCTGCAGGATTGTCTACCAATTTACATTGTGCATAAAACCACACATAAAACACACATGAAACACATAAAAAACGCAAAGTTTTTTTTTACCACCCACTTGATATTTAAAGTGTTCCCCCGGGAAAAAGGAGCTTGGAGAAAACAACAGAAAAAAAAAAAAAAAGCTCCTACTTCTCTTTGCTTTCGGTTAATTCTAAGTCGCAATATTTAGTAGTAAAATATCGATTAAAAATCCTTTTTTCTGGCTAGAGAGGGTGAAGACCAGGGTGATGTGTGGCAACTTGTAGGATTAAAGCGCTAATCAAGTAAAAAGTTAACAATTGAAAAACAGAAGTTAATATTTCGTAAAGAATTCAAGAATTCTTTGCAATTACAGAGGTCAGACATTTCCTGTCACTGCAGCGGGGATTTAGCCCATTCCTCCATACAGGTCTTCTCCAAATCTCTCAGGTTTTGGGACTGTTGCTGAGCAAACCTGAGTTTATTTCTTTCCAAATATTTTGCATTGGGTTCACTTCTGGAGATTAGTTAGGCTATTCTAGGAAATTGAAATGCTTCTTAGGCTGGTTTCACACTACGGATTTTTTAAATCCGATGCTGTCTGATAAAAATTGGACAGCATCGGACTGATTTTGGGCCCCATGCAGCCCTATGGGCATCGGACCGAATCGGATGTGCACTAAATGCCATCCGATTTGGTCCAATCCGATTCTGTCCGATTTTTTTATCGGTGCAAAAATCGGAGCATGCTCCGATTTTTGCACCGAAAATAAAATCGGACAAAATCGGATCGGACCAAATCGGATGGCATTTAGTGCACATCCGATTCGGTCCGATCAATTTAGCATGGGGCCCTATGGAGCAGGGTCCGAGGAAACATCTGATGTCTCCTCGGACCCGATTTTACTGTACTGAGCATGCTCAGTACAGTAAAATTGCTCCAAACTGGAAGGCAGGGGTTAAAAAAAAAAAAAAAAGTTTATGCTGACCTCTCCCCGAGCCCCAGCCGTCTCCCGCCGTCTTCCTGCAGGCTCCCGGTGGCTCCCGCAGGCTCCCGGTGTCTGCAGAGGTCTTCTACTGCAGTACAGGACCTGCGGTGATGTCAGTCACGTGACCGCAGGTTACCATGGTGTAACCTGGTGTCACGTGACTGTGACATCACCGCAGGTCCTGTACACATGAAGAAGAACTCTGCAGACACCAGGAGCCTGCGGGAGCCACCGGGAGCCTGCAGGAAAACGGCGGGAGACAGCGGGGGCTCGGGGAGAGGTGAGCATAAACTTTTTTTTTTCTTTTTTTCAGCCCGGAGGCTACGATTTAATGCCGGAATCGGATGCCTATTTGGCATCCGATTCCAGGCATCAGAAGGGAGCCGATGCTGTCCGAATTTATCGGACAGCATCGGCTCCCTCATAAATCGTAGTGTGAAAGTAGCCTTACGGAGCAACTAAAGAGTTGGTTTGGCTGTGTGTTTAGGGTCATTGTGATGCTGGAAGACCCAGACACAACCCATCTTCAATGCTCTTACTAAGTGAAGGAGGTTGTTGGCCAAAATCTTGTAATATATGTCCATATCCATCCTTCCTTCAATATTGTGCCGTAGTCATGTTCCATTTTCAGAAAAGCACCCCCAAAGGATGATGATTCCACCCCATGATTCACGTTTGGGATGGTGTTCTTGGGGTTGTACTCATCTTTCCTTTTCTCTTAGTACAGTGAATAGAGTTGTTAATGGCCAGGGTCACAAATACCATCCGTTTTTGGCTTAAATCCGTTTTTGGGAACATTTTAGCCATTTTTTTTCAAAGTCCATTAGTGCATATGAGTTAACGCATGTGCGTTTTTCAAAAGACGCATGCTTTTTTTTTATGCAGCAGCCCAAAAACGCTGCTAGCAGCGTTTTTGGGGTGCTTTAACAAAACGCATGCGTTTTTTTAACATGGGGCCCTATGGGAGACGCATGCGTTAACGCATGGTACTTATAAGTACCATGTGTTAACGCATGCACTTTTGAGAAAAAATTACCCCCCGTATCAATGCACTGGTACCGAGATCCCATAGACCCCTGGGCGGGTCAGAAGCACATAATTATACATTTTATTTCGTCTGCCCAAGTGCATGACCTTACATTTATCCCCATTAAAGCTCATTTGCCATTTATCACACCAAGCTTTTAGTTTACATAAATCTACCTGTAATAGCTCCAGTCTTACCTCTTCATTAGTGATGGGCGAATCCTAAATTACTCAGAATCGCTTGACTCTAGCGAGTCCGAGCCCGGGACTCGCTACTCGTTGCGAGTCTAGCGAGTCCAATGTTAATGAATGGGGAAGCGAGTAATAGCGAGTAATGTGCGATTTACAAATCACAGATGTGTCTCGGAAGCTTCATCTAGGATTGCCATTGATTTGCATTGGACTCGTTTACTGTGCAAGTAATCGCTGGGAAACTCGCAAAGATAAGAGTCCGGCTGTCTGCTCTGTGTGCTGGCTGCCGCAGCTCCAGGGTCCTAGAGCCCGCCTGCTGCCTGATGTAGCAGAGCTGAGATTGTTCTCAGTCTGCTCATTCCCTGTGCATAGACATCTATATCTATGCAAAGGGATGTAGCAGAGAGGACATCGCATTTTGGACTGCGTCGGACGGAAGAGGATTTTTTTAATTAAAGATGAAGTCCCTAATGGCTTTTTTTTTTTATTTCTAATTATCCCCACGCATTTTTTTTTTCATTATTTCATGAAATTCATGAAATAATAAAAAAAAAGGGCTCACCTATATTCTTGTGTCTGGCCAGGTACAAATAGGCACCTGGGGGTTGGGGGCAGCCCGTCGCTGCCTGCTGGATCCGGCTGGTTCCAGAAATACGGCGAAGCCCATGTAATTTTTTTCTGAAAAATCAATAAAACAGTCCTAAAAAAGGGACTGCATCTTTATTAACCCCTCGCCCATGGTCCAGGGGTTAATAAAGATGCAGTCCCTTTTATTTACATTGTTTTATGGATTTGTCAGAAAAAAATTTCGCGTGGGCTTTGCCGTATTTCTGGAACCAGCCGGATCCAGCCGGCAGCGACGGGCTGCCCCCAACCCCCAGGTGCCTATTTGTACCTGGCCGGACACAAGAATATAGGGGAGCCCTTTTTTTTATTATTTCATGAATTTCATGAAATAATAAAAAAAAATGCGTGGGGCTCCGCGCAATTTCTATGTCTAGCCAGGTACAGCTAAGCAGCTGGGGGCTGGAATCCGCAGCGCAGGGAGGCCCAAGCTTTCTGGGCACCCCCCGCTGCAAATTGCAGCCCGCAGCCGCCCCAGAAGATGGCGCGTTCATTGAAGCGCCATCCTCTGACACTGAACCCCGCTCTTCCAGCGGCCCTGGTGGCAGTGGCACGCTGGGTAATAAAGGGGTTAATACCAGCTTTATTATACAAGCTGGTATTAAGCCCGAGATTCTTAATGTCAGGTCACGTTTGACCCGGCCACTAAAAATCTCCAATAAAGGGTTAAAAAAACACAACACAGAGAAAATTTTTTATTAGAAATAAAAAAAAAAAGCCATTAGGGACTCCATCTTTAATTAAAAAAATCCTCTTCCGTCCGACGTAGTCCAAAACGCGATGTCCTCTCTGCTACATCCCCTGTGCATAGATATAGATGTCTATGCACAGGGATGAGCAGACTGAGAACAATCGCAGCTCTGCTACATCATCTCTGTGAGCAGGTGGGCTCTAGGACCCTGGAGCTGCGGCAGCCTGTACAGAGCAGACAGCTGGACTCGGCTCGCAAAGTAACAGCAGTTACTTTGCAAGTTTCCCTGCGATTACTTGCACAGTAATCAGACCAATGCAAGTCAATGGCAATCCTAGTTTTGTCAGCGTCTCTGACAAAACTAGGATTGATATTGATTTGCATTGGACTCGTTGCTGTGCGAGTAATCGCTGGGAAACTCGCAGAGTACCGAGTCCTGCGAGTCCCTTACTACTCACCGAGTAACGAGTCCTAGTGAGTAGATTCGCCCATCCATACTCTTCATGGAAGCTGATCAGAATAGTTTAACAGGATTGGGCCCTCGTAAACCCATGTTGATACTGGGTCATGAGTTTGTTATTCTTCAGATACTCCAGTATAGAATCTCTTAGGAAACCCTCTAGGATTTTACCCACAGTAGAGGTTAAGCTTACTGGCCTATAATTTCCAAGATCAGTTTTTGTCCCCATTTTTAAAATTGGCACGAATTTGCTATACACCAGTTCTGTGGTACAAACCCTATTATGGAATCTTTAAAGATTAAAAATAATGGTCTATCTATGTCGGTACTTAATTACTGCAGTACTCTTGGGCGTATCCCCTCCAGACCTGGGATTTGTCAACTTTAGAGATTCTTTAGATGGCGCCATACCTCCTGCATGGTTAAGCAGGTGACCTTTAATGGAGAATTTTTTTTATCACTGATGATGTTGTCTGTCATGAGATTTTCTTGCGTAAATACTGTTGAAAAGAAAAATAATTTAGCATGTTGGCTTTTTCCTCATCCTCATCCTCCACCATTTCACCCAGACTCTTTTCAAGAGGACCAGCACTATAATTTTTTACTTTCTTACTATCTATGTATTTAAAGAATATTTAGGGATTATTTTTACTTTCTCTGGAAATGAGTCTCTCTGTCTTAATCTTTGCTACCTTGATTTGCTTTTTACAGAATTTATTTTATTTTCTGTATTTATTTAATACCTCATCACTACCTGCCTGTTTTAATCCTCTAAATGCTTCCTTTTTGTATTTTATTACGCCCCTGTAGTGTAGTTTAGGGCTGACTCCTGAACTTTCCCAGATTCATTACCTAATGAGGCGAGATCTTGCATGAAACAGGATCAGAAACAATAAGAGCACAATACTATATCACCACCAGTCCCACTTGTGGTACCGAAATACATCCATTTAACCCCTTCAGTGCAGAAACACAGCATCACAACCTCCGTCAGAATGGAAATACATCACCAAAACCCTCATCAGTACAGAAATGCATCACCAGACCCTCATCAGTGCAGAAACATAGCATCAAACCCTCATTAATACTGAAATGCCATCAGTACAGAAACACTGCACCACTACCCTTATCAGTATATAAATAATTCACCAGAACCCTCATCAGTGCAAAAACACAGCATTAAAATAATCATCAAGGCAAAAATTCATCCATATAACCCCCATCAGTACAGAAATACCTCATATAACCCACATCAGTACAGAAACACTATGTCAAAACCCTCATCAGTACACAAATACAACACCAGACTCACCAGAGGTACAGAAATATATACCGTATATACTCGCGTATAAGCCGAGTTTTTCAGCCCAAAAATTGGGCTGAAAAGTGCCCCCCTCGGCTTATACGCGAGTCATACGGTCCCCCTCAAAGTTTGGCGCCCCCACCTCAGTTTCTGGCCCCCCCCCGCATGCAGCGCTGCGCATATACATTACCTGTCTAGCAGCTGTCACCCTCCGGTGGCGGATCGCGGCTCCCGGCTCCGGGCTCCATCTTCCTCGCTGACTTCCTGCTTGTCAGGTGACCGGCCGGCGTCGCGATGACGTCATCGCGCTGAGCCCCGGTCACAAAGCAGGAAGTCAGCGAGGAAGATGGAGCCCGGAGCCGGGAGCCGCGATCCGCCATCGGAGGGTGACAGCTGCTAGACAGGTAATGTATATGTGCAGCGCTGCATGCGGGGGGGCCCAGAAACTGAGGTGGGGGCGCCAAATTATGAGGGGGGCCCTGCTGGGGCCCTGTATACTACCACTGGGGCTATATACTACCACTACTGGGGCTGTCTGTATACTACCACTGGGGCTATATACTACCACTGGGGCTGTATACTACCACTACTGGGGCTGTCTGTATACTACCACTGGGGCTATATACTACGACTGGGGCTGTATACTACCACTGGGGCTATATACTACCACTACTGGGGCTGTCTGTATACTACCACTGGGGCTATATACTACCACTGGGGCTGTATACTACTACTGGGGCTGAATATACCACTGGGGCTGCTGTATACTACCACTGGGGCTGTATACTACTACTGGGGCTGCTATATACTACCACTGGGGCTGAATATACCACTGGGGCTGCTGTATACTACCACTGGGGCTGTATACTACCACTGGGGCTATATACTACCATTACTGGGGCTGTCTGTATACTACCACTGGGGCTATATACTACCACTGGGGCTATATACTACCACTACTGGGGCTGTCTGTATACTACCACTGGGGCTATATACTACCACTGGGGCTGTATACTACCACTGGGGCTATATACTACCACTACTGGGGCTGTCTGTATACTACCACTGGGGCTATATACTACCACTGGGGCTGTATACTACCACTACTGGGGCTGTCTGTATACTACCACTGGGGCTATATACTACCACTGGGGCTGTATACTACCACTGGGGCTATATACTACCACTACTGGGGCTGTCTGTATACTACCACTGGGGCTATATACTACCACTGGGGCTGTATACTACTACTGGGGCTGAATATACCACTGGGGCTGCTGTATACTACCACTGGGGCTGTATACTACTACTGGGGCTGCTATATACTACCACTGGGGCTGAATATACCACTGGGGCTGCTGTATACTACCACTGGGGCTGTATACTACCACTGGGGCTATATACTACCACTACTGGGGCTGTCTGTATACTACCACTGGGGCTATATACTACCACTGGGGCTATATACTACCACTACTGGGGCTGTCTGTATACTACCACTGGGGCTTTATACTACCACTGGGGTTGTATACTACCACTGGGGCTATATACTACCACTACTGGGGCTGTCTGTATACTACCACTGGGGCTATATACTACCACTGGGGCTGTATACTACTACTGGGGCTGAATATACCACTGGGGCTGCTGTATACTACCACTGGGGCTGTATACTACTACTGGGGCTGCTATATACTACCACTGGGGCTGAATATACCACTGGGGCTGCTGTATACTACCACTGGGGCTGTATACTACCACTGGGGCTGTATACTACTACTGGGGCTGAATATACCACTGGGGCTGCTGTATACTACGACTGGGGCTGTATACTACTACTGGGGCTGCTATATACTACCACTGGGGCTGAATATAACCACTGGGGCTACTGTATACTACCACTGGGGCTGTATACTACCACTGGGGCTGTATACTACTACTGGGGCTGAATATACCACTGGGGCTGCTGTATACTACCACTGGGGCTGTATACTACTACTGGGGCTGCTATATACTACCACTGGGGCTGAATATACCACTGGGGCTGCTGTATACTACCACTGGGGCTGTATACTACCACTGGGGCTGTATACTACTACTGGGGCTGAATATACCACTGGGGCTGCTGTATACTACCACTGGGGCTGTATACTACCACTGGGGCTGAATATACCACTGGGGCTGCTGTATACTACCACTGGGGCTGTATACTACCACTGGGGCTGTATACTACTACTGGGGCTGTATGTATACTACCACTGGGGCTGTATATACTACTGGGGCTGCGTGTATACTACCACTGGGGCTGCTGCTGTATACTACCACTGGGGCTGCTGTATATACCTCTGGGGCTGCTGTATACTACCACTGGGGCTGCTGCTGTATATACCACTGGGGCTGCTGCTGTAACACTGCTGGGGCCTGTATATACCACTGGGGAGGCTGCTGTATACCACACTGCTGGGGGCTGTATACCTGTGCTGGAGTCCACCTCGGCTTATACGCGAGTCAATAAGTTTTCCCAGTTTTTGGGGGCAAAAGTAGGGGGGTCGGCTTATACACGGGTCGGCTTATACACGAGTATATACGGTAAGTAGAACTCTCATCAGTACAGAAATCATAACCTTTATCAGTAACAAAATTCATCATCAGAACCAACATAAGTACGCGGTAAAACAATTGAAATATCAGGTCAGACCAATACACGTTTGTGCTGCATGAACCTACAACTCATACGATATCTTTAAAAATGGTAAGGGGATCCTTGGATTTGTTGTTACCAGTCATCATCAGACCATACAGGAACCACAATACTGATGAGAATTAGTATCACAAAAAATAATTGACATCCAGGTACCTTATAGATAACCTTGGGTCATCTTTTTCTTTTCTTAATCTGGTCCAGAAAGCATGATGAGTTTTCACATCCACAGTTCGTCCCCACACTTCCATCTTCTCCAGTCTTGTTCAGCACATCCTGAAACGATACCCTTAAAATTAGTAGAAATTCTTCTAAGTAAAAATATCTGCACTACACTGTGCCCCTGAATAAATAATTGCTCCTCTTCACTGTTCTCTGCACAAAATATGATTTACATACTGTCCTTCTTATGGCACATGCCCTCCACATTGCCCTCTCCTCTTCCTACTGGGCTCCCTGGTCACACTGTCCTCTCACACTGTGTCCCCTTATATTGCCCTCTACTTATACTGTTATCCATCATCACACTTCACATCCATGAAATACTGTCCCTGACTAGCCCAGGGGTCTATGGGAACTCGGGTATTTGGGCCCTGCTGTAGTTGGGATATCACTGGTGGCCTGCCTAGACCCTTGGCCCGGGAGGTCAACTGAAAAGGGGTTAGGGAATGATAGTAAAGAAAATAAAAGTTTGTTGTGACGCCACCTGTGGCTTCTGGTGATTGCACCAGCTCTGCTTTGGGCCTCCAGGGATGATGTACAGGCAGCTAGGTGTTGAAGCTCCCCACAGGTGGAGCTGGATCCCCAGGGGGCTCTGGTAGTAAATGGTTAGGGATGAAAGCAGGGAACTGGCTTTGCTGGCAGGCAGCTGGAATAGTCTCTATAAGTGGCAAGGTCAGGGGTAGAGGAATAGATACATACGCCGGAGCTTGTTTCTTTACCTTTTACTGGTGGAATTGCAGGTAAAAGTCCAGTACACTGCCGGGTGTTCAGGTAGTACTTCTGGATCTCCACAGTGAGTGGGTATATGGCCTCCTCGTCTCTTTCCCCTTGTGTGAAGCCCCTGCCCTGTATGGAACTTGGCTGGCCTCCTCTGCTCTCCTCTCACCTGTGCGGTGTTGGGTAACCCTCGTTGGACTGCCACTATAGACTCTCTGTGGTGCTCCCTTGTTGGTGACTGCACAGATGCCCGGTAGACTGAAGTCTCCACGGAAAACTGGTATTCTCTGCTGGGCTGGGTGCTCTCCTGCAGACTCGGACTCCGGTGTCCGGGGTGCTTTCTGTAGTGAACCAAAACGACTCCTCGGTCCCCAGGCTGTTACTTCTCCGTTGTTCCTATGACTCGCCTTTGACCCCACTGTGGAAACCCATCCATGCTGTAGGTGAGTCTGTGGTTACCTGTATGGGTAGGGCGCCACATCCCCTCCTAGCTGTGGCCTCATACTGTCCACGTATGCTTCCCCCTCTTCATACAGCCCCTCACTAATATTTTTCTATTCTTTGCCCCTTACATTTTTTTCATCCCCTACTGTTTGTTCACTACTTCACTACCCTCACTCCACATACTGTGTTAGCAGCCATCCCCCTCACTCCAAATTCTATGTTCACACCCATCTCCCTCTCACTCCACATACTGTGTCTACACCCACATCACTTCAAGTACTAAGTAGGCAGCTATCCCCCAACATTCCACATACTGTTTTCTCATCCATTCCCCTCTCACTCCACATACTGTGCCGCAGCCATCCCACCTCCTTGCCTTACACTCTATCCACAACCATATAAGCCCCCACTCCACATACTATGCCTCAGCCATCCCCCTCACTCCTTATACTATGTCCACAATGATCCCTCTCACTCTGTATACTGTACTGCAGCCATCCCCTCTCACTCCGTATACTGTATACACACCCATATAAACCAACCATCTCACTTCACATATTGTTCCACAGCCATCCCCCTTACTCCTCATACTGTTGTCAAACCGATCCCCCTCACTCTACATACTGTTCCACAGCCATCTTTCCCCACTGTTTATACTGGATCCTCATAGTCACCCCCTTGCTCCCTATACTGTCCTCCACATATTGTGTTCATATCCATCAACCCCCTCACCCGTAAACTATGTTCTCAAATCCCCCATTTGCTCCCCATGCTGTCTCCACATACACTCTCCCGTTTGCTCCCCATGCTGTCTCCATATACACTTTACAACCCCTCCCCCATTTGTTCCTCATACACCTCCCCCCTCTTCACCAGTATGCACCTCATAAAACCTCCACCCTCTCCCCCATTTTCTCCTCATACACCCTCACCCTCTACCCCAGTATGCTCCTCATACACCCCCACTCTCTCCTCTAGTATGTTCCTAATACACCCCCCACCCTCTCCCCCATTTGCTCCTCATATACCCCCACTTTCTCCCTGTTTGCTCTTCATGCACTCCCCCACCTTTTCCCCCAGTTTGCTGCTCATACATCCCCACCCTCTCCCTGAATATGTTCTTCAGACACTGCCATCCTCTCCTCCAGTGTGCTTGTCATACACCCCACCTTCCCCTCTGTTTGCTCCTCATGCACCCCCATCCTTTCCCTGTTTGCTCCACATACGCTCCCCCACCCTCTCCTCTGTTTGCTTCTCATATGCCCACCACCCTCTCCACCCATTTACTCCTCATATACCTCTGCCTTCTCCTCCATTTTGTCCTCATACACCCCCACCCTCTCCCCCATTTGCTCCCTTACACCCCACCCACTTTCCTCCCCATTTGTGTTCATATACTCCCCACCCTCTCCTCTGTTTGGACCTCATACACCCATACCTTGTTCCCCATTTGCTCCTCATACACCCCCACCCTCTTCCCCCATTTGCTATGCTTGTACTCCCCACTCTTTACCCAGTTTGCTCCTTATATGCCCTCCCTGTTCCCCTTTTCCTAATTACATTGATCTTTGGAGTCTTCTGTATGGAGCACGTTACACCATCCTGCTGCCTCAGCGGCACTGTCAAGTGACAGCACCAGCTTGATCAGCTGATCTGATCATGATGTTGATGTCTCCCTGACCCAGAAGTACCGGGAATCAGGGATTTGTTTGTGTGTGTCTGATAGATGCTTGCACAATGTATTGCAGGGCAGGACCAGCTCCAGGTTTTTGTGGACCCTGGGCGAAACAGTCTAAGTCCACAATTCATGAATATAATACAGAAGCTGTGGGCTGTATATATAATATAGAGACTTGAGGCTATGCAGGGCTGCATATATAATATAGAGGCTGCAGGACTGTATATATAATGAGACTGCTAGACTGTATATATAATATGGAGGCTGCTGGGCTGTATATATTTGGAGGCTGTGCTGGGCTGTATATATATTTTTGGAGGCTTTAGCAGCCCAGCAACAGCCTTAAAATAATATATACAGCCCAGCACAGCCTCAAAATAATAAATATAGCCAAGCACAACCTCCATATTATATATACAACACAGTATAGCCTCCATATTATATATACAGCAAAGCTTTGAAATACTACAGCACAGAAACAGTCTCCAGATAATATGTATAGGCCAGTACAGCCTCCAAAAAATATATACAGCACATCAGAGCCTCCAAATTATATATACAGCACAGACTCCATATTATATATACATCATAGTCTCCAAATAATATATACAGCACAGCCTTAAAATAATATATACAACACAGCCTCCATATATCCAAGCAACAGCCTCCAAATAGCCCAGTACAGCCTCCATAACACAGAAGCAGGCTCTATATAGTCAAGCAGCATCTATATCACAGAACAGCCTCCATTGCTCAGGAGAAGCCTCCATATAACCCAGCACAGCCTCCATAGCCCAGCAGCAGACTCTATATAATCCAGCAGCAACCTCCTTAGCCCAGAGGCAGTCTCCATATAGTTCAGCAGCAGCCTTCATAGTCCGCAGCAGCCTCCATATAGTCCAGCAACAGCCTCCACAGCCCAGCAGCAGCCTCAGTAGCCCAGCTGCAGCCTCCATAGCACAACAGCAGCCTCCATAGCCAAGAAAAACCTCCAAAGTCCAGCAGCAACCTCTATAGCCCAGAACAGCCTCCATAGCCCAGCAGCAGCCTCCATAGCCGAGAACAGCCTCCATAGAGCAGCAGCAGCCTCTATAGTCCAGAACAGCCTGTATATCTTAGCAGCAGCCTCCATAGCCCAGAAGAGCCTCTATAGCCCAGCAGCAGCCTCTATAGCCCAGAACAGCCTCCATAGCCCAGCAAAAGCCTCTATAGCCTAGAACAACCTCTATAGCCCAGCAGCAGCCTGTATAGCTTAGGACAGCCTCCATAGCCCAGCAGCAGCCTCTATAGCCCAGAACAGTCTCCATAGCTCAGCAGCAGCCCCTATAGCCCAGAAGCAGCCTCTAGATACTATATTAAATGGTGATTCTCCTCCTGCTACATCTGTCCTCTGGCCTTATCTTGGTACATATCATCCCCCATTGTGCTGCACACAGTAAAAAATAAATAATTGATCACTTAAATCAGCGCTGGGCACCGCTGTGATCCTCGTCCCCTTTCCTGGGGCCCACGATTTAGTGAGAGTGCTCCTCCTGTGGCCGCCTGTCAGCACCGCTCACTGACTTGCTCGGACGCCGTATGGTGCACTTCCTGGTTCAAAAGTTCATGCAGTCATAACAATGAAAACAAGCGGCTGCACTTACCGGTCTTGGTGAGCCTGGAGAGAACCGCTGCTTTTTAATGCATAAAGAGATTTTGGAAGACCGGTGAGTGCTGCTGCTTGTTTTCATTGTTATAAATAATTGATCATACTCACTTTCCCTCCGCTCCCCTGTGACCATTATCTTCCTCAGATGCTGTCCCCAATGGTCTGTGCTTCCTTCCTGCACAGCTGCACTAGTGTTATAGGTCGCAGGATGATGACTCATCACTCTGCTGCAGTCAGCAAAGGAGGAAGCTCCTCATCCCTGGGAGCAAGCACATGGCAAATTTGCATTGTATGCAAATTAGCCATGTGCACTGACAGCCCTGGGGGCTGAGTAACCCTGATGGGCTCCTCCTTATCAGGGCTGCCTTTCCCTGATGGGCCCCTGACTATCAGAGCTGCCTGTCCCTGATGGCCAGTGGTCCTCCCAGCTGTTCAGGGCACCGGGACTTGCCGGGGTATGCCGGGTGCTGATGCCGACCTTGCTGCAGGGAGCCAATGTGCTACTGATTCTCTACTACCACTGTTACCTTGACAGCGGGTCAGAGAATAGTGAGCTCTGGGCTACGGGGAGTGGCAAATTGAGGCGCCGAGACTTGTGAGCTGAAGCAGGAGGACTGATGGTGCCCCCCCACTTGCTGAGCCCAGGGCAGATGCCCTGCCAGCCCCCTCCTAGACACGCCACTGCAAAAATTAATTCATTTATTTTTTATGCTTTTCACTGTATGGTATAAGTGATACGATATCTCTATTGTTCAGGTGAGTATGATTACAAGCAGTATCAGATTTATGTACTGTAGCTTTTTAGATTTTGCTACAGTCACACACTAAAACTTTTTTTCCCAAAAAAAGTTGTTGCATCGGTATATTTTTAGGAGCTATCATTTTTCTACATTGCTGCTGACAGAGTCATGTGAGGACATTATTTGTAGGACAAGTTGAAGATTTTTGCACATAATATATTTTCATTAATTTCAATTCTGATTTTTGGGAGGCAGAATGAAGAAAAACAATAATTTAAAAATGTTTTTTGGTTCATTTTATTGCCATTTCCAATGCTTTATCCTTCAGATCAGTACAATTAGTGATACATTTGTTATTATTTTATGCTTTGCTACTTTTACACAATAAAAAAAGGACAAGATGCCATCTTCAGAGATACAATTTTCATTAAATTTTGACTGTGTTTTATTCCACCTTTTTTCAGCAGTATGATGAAAATAGTATCGCTATATATATATTTGTATCAAAATGATGGCAGCACACTGGTTAAGCCAATACATGCAAACAATAATGTTTTTAGGTGTTACTATGAGAAAAAACAAAAAAGCTTTTTCAAAAAGACTCATATAAATTTTTTTTTTATTTTTTATGGTTCTTAGGGTGCCTTCACATTTACGTTCCCATTTGTACGCAAGCATGCGCATGCGTACAAATCACACAGGCAAATGAATGGGAGTGCACGGTCAAACGCAGCCAAACACAGCACAGTGCATCCCCATTATAAACATAGGCACTTGTGGTGGCTGCGCTCACATTGCGGTTCCCCTCCGCAGAATGCTGCGGATGGGAATGCAAATGTGAAGCCAGCCTTAGGGCATATATTGGCCAATATATGCCTGCCCTTCAACGACTTCACGGTGACCATAATTCTGAAGGATCCATGTCTACACTAAAAACCTCTTTCATACGCTACACATAATAAATGAAGAAAAAAGCCAGACAGCACTTCCTTAAGCTCTTTAGCCAAAGTGAAAATCTATATAGCTGAGTTACATATGTATCAAAATGATAGTAGCCCACTGGTTAAGCCAATACCTGCAAACAATGATGTTTCTCGGTGTTACTTTGAGAAAAAATAAAAACTAAAAAGTTTTTTCAAAAAAAACTCAGATTTTTTTTGTTTGTTTTTTATGGTTTAGTGCATGCATTGTCCAATATATGCCTGCCCTTCAACCACTTCAAAATGACCATAATTCTGAAGGGCCCTTGTCTACACTAAAAACCTTTCTCCTACCCTAGGGGTCTCTGTTGCAATGGGCAGTAGCAGGAGACATACCCCTTCAGATGGACGCTATGGTAGGGAGGCAGGAGTGCAAGTCCAGCAGTAGAACCAGCTTGTTCCACACATAATAACTGAAGAAAAAACCCAGACAGCACTTCCTTAAACGCTTCAGCCCAGGTGCAAATCTATAAAACTAAAAAGATTTTTCAAAAAAAATCAGATAATTTTTTTTTTTTATGGTTACCGTGAAGTGGTTGAAGGGCAGGCATATATTGGCCAATGCATGCACTAAGAATCATAAAAAATAAAAAATAAATTTTTTATCTGAGTTTTTTGAAAAATCTTTAGTTTTTATTTTTTCTCAAAGTAACACCGAGAAACATCATTGCTTGCATGTATTGGCTAAACCAGTGTGCTGCTATCATTTTGATACACATGCAATTCAGCTACAGTGCCTACAAGTAGTCTTCAACCCCCTGCTGATTTATGTGGTTTGATAAGATGCAAATAAGTTAGAGCCTTCAAACTGCAAACGAGAGTAGGATTTATTAACAGAAGCATAAATCTTACAAACCAAAAAGTTATGTTGCTCAGTTGAATTTTAATAAATTTTAAACATAAAAGTGTGGGTCAATTATTATTCAACCCCTAGGTTTAATATTTTGTGGAATAACCCTTGTTTGCAATTACAGCTAATAATCGTCTTTTATAAGACCTGATCAGGCCGGCACAGGTCTCTGGAGTTATCTTGGCCCACTCCTCCATGCAGATCTTCTCCAAGTTATCTAGGTTCTTTGGGTGTCTCATGTGGACTTTAATCTTGAGCTCCTTCCACAAGTTTTCAATTGGGTTAAGGTCAGGAGACTGACTAGGCCACTCCAACACCTTGATTTTTTCCCTCTTGAACCAGGCCTTGGTTTTCTTGGCTGTGTGCTTTGGGTCGTTGTCTTGTTGGAAGATGAAATTACGACCCATCTTAAGATCCTTGATGGAGGAGCGGAGGTTCTTGGCCAAAATCTCTAGGTAGGCCGTGCTATCCATCTTTCCATGGATGCGGACCAGATGGCCAGGCCCCTTGGCTGAGAAACAGCCCCACAGCATGATGCTGCCACCACCATGCTTGACTGTAGGGATGGTATTCTTGGGGTCCTATGCAGTGCCATTCAGTCTCCAAACGTCACGTGTGTGGTTGGCACCAAGGATCTCAATCTTGGTCTCATCAGACCATAGAACCTTGAACCAGTTTGTCTCAGAGTCCTCCAAGTGATCATGAGCAAACTGTAGACGAGCCTTGACATGACGCTTTGAAAGTAAAGGTACCTTAAGGGCTCGTCTGGAACGGAGACCATTGCGGTGGAGTACGTTACTTATGGTATTGACTGAAACCAATGTCCCCACTGCCATGAGATCTTCCCGGAGCTCCTTCCTTGTTGTCCTTGGGTTAGCCTTGACTCTTCGGACAAGCCTGGCCTCGGCACGGGAGGAAACTTTCAAAGGCTGTCCAGGCCGTGGAAGGCTAACAGTAGTTCCATAAGCCTTCCACTTCCGGATGATGCTCCCAACAGTGGAGACAGGTAGGCCCAACTCCTTGGAAAGGGTTTTGTACCCCTTGCCAGCCTTGTGACCCTCCACGATCTTGTCTCTGATGTCCTTGGAATGCTCCTTTGTCTTTACCATGTTGACCATGTATGAGTGCTGTTCACAAGTTTGGGGAGGGTCTTAAATAGTCAGAAAAGGCTGGCAAAAGAGATAATTAATCCACACATGTGAAGCTCATTGTTCTTTGTGCCTAAACTACTTCTTAATACTTTAGGGGGACCAAACAGAATGCTGGTGGTTTGAGGGGTTGAATAATAAATGATCCTCTAAATTAACTTTTAACGCTTTAAAAAAAAAAAAAAAAAAAAATATTTTAGGCTGCAGTGCATTTCCCACTTCCAGGCTGATCTACAGTCCAAATGTCACAATGCCAAGTTAATTCCGCATGTGTCAACCAGCTAAATCTGCTAGGGGTTGAAGACTACTTGTAGGCACTGTATATAGATTTGCACCTGGGCTGAAGAGCTTGAGAAAGTGCTGTCTGCTTTTTTCTTTATATATATATATATACAATTCCAGGTTGTATTTAATTAATACTTTGCATTTATTTTTACTTATCATTTCTGTCTGGTGCAATCCCCATTAGGAAATAAGCTCCACGATTGGCAATGCCATCCAGTGTACATCTTGTCACATGTATGCATTCCTTCAACAGCCGGTCGAGGGTGCATACTGCTGTGTGAGATGTGAGTACGTTGTGCATTTGGAAGCCCAGATACTGGATCTAAATGAACAACTGACAACGCTGAGATCCATAGACAATATAGAAAGGAGTCTGCTGCTCACTGAACAGCTGCTCAATGGGATAGATGTGGGGGAGGATGGTAGTATGGAGCTGCAGGACCGTGAGGTATCTAGTTGGGTGACAGTTAGAAGGCGGGGTAGAGGGAAGGGTGCCAGGGAGGCTAGCCCTGATCTGGCACACCCCAATAAATTTGCTATGTTGGCAGATCAGGGGGGTGTGAGTTCAGGTACAGCACTGCTGCAGCAGGGCATGACCTCTGAAAGCCAGAGGAGTGTCTGCTCCAGTAAGAGGGAAAACAGGAGAGAAGGGCAGGCCAGACAGGTGCTGGTAGTGGGGGACTCAATTATTAGTGGAATAGATAGGGCAATCTGTCACAAAGACAGGGATCATCGAACAGTGTGCTGCCTACCAGGCGCTCGAGTCCGGCACATCGCTGATCGGGTTGACAGATTACTGGGAGGGGCTGGTGAGCACCCAGCGGTCATGATGCACATTGGCACAAATGACAAAGTTAGAGGTAGGTGGAAGGTCCTTAAAGATGATTTCAGGGAATTAGGCTGCAAGCTTAAGGCAAGGACTTCCAAGGTAGTATTCTCTGAAATACTGCCTGTACCACGTGCTACACCAGAGAGGCAAAGGGAGATTAGGGAGATAAATAAGTGGCTCAGGAATTGGTGTAGGAAGGAGGGGTTTGGGTTCCTGGAGAACTGGGCCGACTTCTCTGTTGGCTACAGGTTCTATGCTAGGGACAGGCTGCACCTCAATGGGGAGGGTGCAGCTGTGCTGGGGGAGAAAGTGGCTAGAAGGTTGGAGGAGTGTCTAAACTAGGGATTGGGGGAGAGGGTATTCATTGTATAGGAGGGGAAGATAGTGTAAATAGTAACCTGGGCACAAGTAATAAAATTGGGGGTGGCATGGGGGGTGGGGTTAGAACAGTCAATATAGTAGGAAGGAATAGAGGTAAAGAGAGATGCATAAAGTGCATGTACACTAATGACAGAAGCCTCACCAACAAAATGGAGGAATTAGAATTGATTTTGTTGGAAAATAATTATGACATGGTGGGGATTTCGGAGACTTGGCTGGACGAGAGCCATGACTAGGCTGTTAATTTACAGGGCTATTGTCTGTTCAGAAATGACCATACAAATAAGCGAGGAGGAGGTGTATGTTTATACGTAAAATCATCCTTAAAACCCATCCTGCGTGATAATATAGGTGAATCTAATGGAAATGTAGAGTCCCTGTAGGTGGAGATAAGGGGAGGGGGAAAAAAATAATAAATTACTGATAGGGGTTTGTTATAAGTCGCCAACAATAATGGAAGTGGAGGAGAATATCCTCATAAAGCAAATAGATGAAGCAGCGACTCAGGGAGAAGTCATTATTATGGGGGACTTCAACTACCCTGAAATACATTGGGGATCAGAAACCTGCAGTTCCAGCAAAGGTAATAAGTTTTTGAAAACTATGAGAGACAATTACCTTTCACAACTGGTTCAGGACCCAACAAGAAGGGGGGGCACTGCTGGACCTAATATTAACCAACAGGCCGGACCGCATATCAAATATACGGGTTGGAGGTCACTTGGGTAATAGTGATCATAACATAATAAGCTTTCAAGTATCCTTTACTAAGATGTGTAGTAGAGGGGCTACAAGGACACTAAACTTCAGGAAGGCAAATTTCCAACGGTTGAGAGATGATCTTAGTGCAATAAACTGGGACGATGTCCTGAGACATAAAAGTACACAAAGCAAATGGGAGATGTTTATTAGCATCCTGAATAGGACCTGTGCACAATATATACTCTATGGGAATAAGCATGCTAGAAAGAGGAGGAAACCACTATGGCTAAATAAAGCGGTAAGAGGTGCAATAAGTGACAAAAAGAAAGCATTTAGGGAATTAAAGCAAGTAGGTAGTGATGAGGCATTAAATAAATACAGAAAATTAAATAACATCTGTAAAAAGCAAATCTAGGCAGCAAAGATTGAGACAGAGAGGCTCATTGCCAGAGAAAGTAAAAATAATCCCAAAATATTTTTTAACTACATAAATAGTAAGAAACTAAAAAATGATGGTGTTGGCCCCTTTAAAAATAGTCTGGGTGAAATGGTGGATGAGGATGAGGAAAAAGCCAATATGCTAAATGACTTTTTTTCAACAGTATTTACACAAGAAAATCCCATGACAGACAATATGATCAGTGATAACAAAAAGTCTCAATTAAATGTCACCTGCTTAACCCAAGAGGAAGTACGGCATCGTCTAAAAATCACTAAAATTGACAAATTCCCGTGCCCGGATGGGATACACCCCAGAGTGCTGCAGAAATTAAGTACTGTCATAGATAGACCATTATTTTTAATATTTAAAGATTCCATAATAACAGGGTCTGTACCACAGGACTGGTGTATAGCAAATGTGGTGCCAATATTCAAAAAGGGGACAAAAACTGAACTTGGAAATTATAGGCCAGTAAGCTTAACCTCTACTGTGGGTAAAATCCTAGAGGGTTTTCTAAGAGATGCTATACTGGAGTATCTGAAGAAAAATAACCTCATGACCCATTATCAACATGGTTTTACGAGGGACCGTTCCTGTCAAACTAATCTGATAAGCTTCTATGAAGAAATAAGTTCTGGACTGGACCAAAGAAATGCAGTGGATGTGGTGTATATGGACTTTTCAAAAGCTTTTGATACGGTGCCACGCAAAAGGTTGATACATAAAATGAGGACAATGGGGATAGGGGAAAATATGTGTAAGTGGGTTAAGAACTGGCTTAGTGATAGTAAACAAAGGGTGGTTATTAATGGAACACTCTCAGAATGGGTCACAGTTAACAGTGGGGTACCACAGGGGTCAGTGTTGGACCCGCTTCTATTTAATATATTTATTAATGACCTTGTAGGGGGCATACGTAGTAGAATCTCAATATTTGCGGATGACACTAAACTCTGCATGGTAATCAATACAGAGGAGGACAATTTTATATTACAGGAGGATTTATGTAAACTAGAAGCTTGGGCTGCTAAATGGCAAATGAGCTTTAATGGGGATAAATATAAAGTCATGCACTTGGGCAGAGGAAACAAAAGGTATAATTATGTGCTTAATTGTAAAACACTGGGCAAAACTGTCACTGAAAAAGACCTGGGTGTATGGGTAGATGACAAACTCACATTTAGTGGCCAGTGTCAGGCAGCTGCTGCAAAGGCAAATAAAATAATGGGATGCATTAAAAGAGGCATAGATGCTCATGAGGAGAACATAATTTTACCTCTATACAAGTCACTAGTGCGACCACACTTAGAATACTGTGTACAATTCTGGTTTCCGGTGTATAAGAAAGACATAGCTGAACTAGAGCGGGTCCAGAGAAGAGCGACAAAAGTCATTAGAGGACTAAGGGGGCTGCAATACCAAGACAGGTTATTAAACTTGGGGTTATTTAGCTTGGAAAAACAAAGGCTTAGGGGTGATCTTATAATAATGTATAAATATATGAGGGGACAGTACAGAGAACTTTCTAATGATCTCTTTACTCTTAGGCCTGAGACTGGGACAAGGGGGCATCCTCTACGTCTGGAGGAAAGAAGGTTTAATCATAATAACAGATGCGGATTCTTTACTGTAAGAGCAGTGAGACTATGGAACTCTCTGCCACATGATGTTGTAATGAGTGAGTCACTACTAACATTTAAGAGGGGCCTGGATGCCTTTCTTGAAAACTATAAAATTACCAGTTATATATATTAGATTCTTTGATAGGGCGTTGATCCAGGGAACTAGTCTGATTGCCATATCTGGAGTCAGGAAGGAATTTTTTCCCCAATGTGGAGCTTAGTGTTGCCACATGGTTTTTTTTTTGCCTTCCTCTGGATCAACATGTTAGGCTATGGGTTGAGCTAGATGGACTTAAAGTCTTCCTTCAACCTTAAAAAAAAACAAAAAACTATATATATATATATATATATATATATATATAAAATGAGTAGTGATGAGCGAGTACTAAAATGCTCGGGTGCTCGAAGCTCGGGCCGAGCATCCCGAGATACTCGTGTACTCGGCCCGAGTAACGAGCCAATGTTATCCTATGGGAGACACGAGTATTTTTATGAAATGACTGCCGGCAGCATGGAAAAACCCTAAAAATGTCACAAAAGTCTCAGAAGAGTGCTTAAATGACATGGCAACACCATGGGGAAGACCCCTGGAAGCATTTCTCACTCAAAAGTCACAGCTGTGAACAATGTTGTCCGAGTTTCACGCCAATTTAACGGAGTCTCCAGAAAACCTTCCAAAATGACACCAAAATGAATATTTAGGGTGGAAATGTTAAGGGCACATACCCAATAGTGAGATACAGCTGGTGTATGTCACTTTTTGTGATTACATGAAAGATTTTACGTGAAAACATTGTGCGACACTCCGATGACCCTGACAAGAGACGTACATGAAGCCCTGTCTAGAAATAAAGTGCCCATTTTGAGGAACTGGGTCTATTGTAGTATCTTCCTTTGCAAGGGCAGTCCAAAATTGGGAGGTTCACCAATGCCCCTGAATACAGACATGCAGGATGGCCTGTAAACAAGAACTGGGTGTATTGTAGTATAGCCCTTTGGCCAGGGCATCCAATAATTGGGAGGCTCCACATTGTCCCTGGATAGAGACGTGCAGGAGGGCCTGTAAAGAAGAACTGGGTGTATTGTAGTTTAGGCCTTTGGCCAGGGCAGGCAAAAATTTGGAGGTTCAACAATGAGCCATGCATACAGACATGTAGTAGGGCCTGTAACCCTCAAGTGGGTGTATTGTAGTATAGCCCTTTGGTCAGGGCAGCCAAAAATTGGGAGATTCAACAATGACCCATGCATACAGACATGTAGTAGGGCCTGTAACCCTCAAGTGGGTGTATTGTAGTATAGCCCTTTGGTCAGGGCAGCCAAAAATTGGGAGGTTCAACAATGACCCATGCATACAGACATGTAGTAGGGCCTGTAACCCTCAAGTGGGTGTATTGTAGTTAGCCCTTTGGTCAGGGCAGCCAAAAATTGGGAGGTTCAACAATGACCCATGCATACAGACATGTAGTAGGGCCTGTAACCCTCAACTGGGTGTATTGTAGTATAGCCCTTTGGCCAGGGCAGCCAAAAATTGGGAGGCTCCTCTTTGTCCCTGGATAGAGACGTGCAGGAGGGCCTGTAACCCTCAAGTGGGTGTATTGTAGTATAGGCCTTTGGTCAGGGCGGCCAAAAATTGGGAGGTTCAACAATGACCCATGCATACAGACATGTAGTAGGGCCTGTAATCCTCAAGTGGGTGTATTGTAGTATAGCCCTTTGGTCAGGGCAGTCAAAAATTGGGAGGTTCAACAATGAACCATGCATACAGACATGTAGTAGGGCCTGTAACCCTCAAGTGGGTGTATTGTAGTATAGCCCTTTGGTCAGGGCGGCCAAAAATTGGGAGGTTCAACAATGACCCATGCATACAGACATGTAGTAGGGCCTGTAACCCTCAAGTGCGTGTATTGTAGTATAGCCCTTTGGCCAGGGAAGCCAAAAATTGGGAGGCTCCTCTTTGTCCCTGGATAGAGACGTGCAGGAGGGCCAGTAACCCTCAAGTGGGTGTATTGTAGTATAGGCCTTTGGTCAGGGCGGCCAAAAATTGGGAGGTTCAACAATGACCCTTGCATACAGACATGTAGTAGGGCCTGTAACCCTCAAGTGGGTGTATTGTAGTATAGCTCTTTGGCCAGGGCAGCCAAAAATTGGAAGGTTCAACAATGACCCATGCATACAGACATGTAGTAGGGCCTGTAACCCTCAAGTGGGTGTATTGTAGTATAGCCCTTTGGCCAGGGCAGCCAAAAATTGGAAGGTTCAACAATGACCCATGCATACAGACATGTAGTAGGGCCTGTAACCTTCAAGTGGTTGTATTGTAGTATAGCCCTTTGGTCAGGGCAGCCAAAAATTGGGAGGTTCAACAATGACCCATGCATACAGACATGTAGTAGGGCCTGTAACCCTCAACTGGGTGTATTGTAGTATAGCCCTTTGGCCAGGGCAGCCAAAAATTGGGAGGCTCCTCTTTGTCCCTGGATAGAGACGTGCAGGAGGGCCTGTAACCCTCAAGTGGGTGTATTGTAGTATAGGCCTTTGGTCAGGGCGGCCAAAAATTGGGAGGTTCAACAATGACCCATGCATACAGACAGGTAGTAGGGCCTGTAACCCTCAAGTGGGTGTATTGTAGTATAGGCCTTTGGTCAGGGCGGCCAAAAATTGGGAGGTTCAACAATGACCCATGCATACAGACATGTAGTAGGGCCTGTAACCCTCAAGTGGGTGTATTGTAGTATAGGCCTTTGGCCAGGGCAGCCAAAAATTGGGAGGCTCCACATTGTCCCTGGATAGAGACGTGCAGGAGGGCCTCAAAACATTTTTCACATTGAAAAGATGCGGGTATCCTGTCTTTGTAATGCCCATTCAAAAAGAATGGGCGTAAAAATTTACCACTGGGGGTATACCTGAAACAACAGCCAAACTATTGTAATGGTCATCATGGTGGCACATGAGGAGAAGGAGGAGCAGTCCAGCGATTAGCCAAGGAATAGGATGGATGATCCAGTAGCTGACCCAACCTGGCATGAGTATATGCAGAGCGAGGACAGCAGTGCACAGGGGGAGGGAGGCGTAGCGTCCCAACAGGCAGTACGAAGCAGGGTCGGGTACGCAGGCAGAAGGCAGGCAACCGTTCCCCGGAACAACAACACGACACAAGGTGCCTGTGCAAATGTGAGGTCTTCCCGAGTCTGGCAGTATTTTCAGTTGGCTCCAGATGACTCTAAAAAGGCCATTTGCAACACCTGCCATGCCAGCATTAGCAGGTGTACGAAAAGTAGCAGACTGACCACCACCAGCATGATCAGGCACATGTCAGCCAAGCACCCGACTTTGTGGGAAGTACAACAGAGTCGAGGAGCGGTGCTTGCTGATGTCACTGCTACGTCTTCGCCTGTTGTGCGTGCGAGCCAATCCCCTCTCCATGCTGGCCGCGAACAAGCCTCCGACCCTGCACCTGAAGTTGCCCACGCACAAATTACACCACCATCAAGCACGTCCTTGTCCCAGCGCAGCGTTCAATTATCCATTCAGCAAACATTTGAACGCAGGCGCAAATACGCTGCCAACCCCCACATGCCACAGTCCTGAATGATCACATTTCGCGACTCATACCGATACAAATGTTGCCTTTCCGGCTTGTGGAGACAGAAGCATTCCGCGACCTGATGGCGGCTGCTGTCCCACGTTACTCGGTCCACAGCCGCCACTATTTCTCCAGATGTGCCGTCCCCGCATTGCATAACCACGTGTCCAACAGCATCACACGTGCCCTGAACAACGCTGTTTCAGCCAAGGTCCACCTAATAATAATAATAATAATACAGCTTTATTTATATAGCGCCAACATATTACGCAGCGCTTTACAATGTAGGGTTAGAGTACAGAAAATATAATACAGTAAGTAATTACAGTAGAGAACAAATACAGTAGAATAATTGGATACAAAACAATAGGCATAGAATCAATGTAAAAAAAAAAATACAAAAAATAAAGCAAGAAATGAAGGTGACCCTGCTCAAAAGAGCTTACAATCTACAATGGGATAGGGGTTGCACAAGGTACAGGAGCTTATTGCACTGATGGTCCAGGCATCTTGAGGAAATGGGGCATAGAACTAAGCTTACATGGATGGTCATTATACAGTCTGTGTGGACCTTTTTGGTTTGGTGGAGTTTGTCGAAGAGTAATGTCCAGAGGGATAGCCCATTCACT
The DNA here is from genome assembly GCA_033576535.1 of Allobates femoralis. Lineage (NCBI taxonomy): Eukaryota > Metazoa > Chordata > Amphibia > Anura > Aromobatidae > Allobates > Allobates femoralis. Next base: position 320,097,825 of record JARQOC010000005.1, read on the forward strand.
ATCTACAGTACAAAGGACTTCTATTAGGGAGTATGATAGGCCGCCTTAAAAAGATGCGTTTTTATGGATCGTCTGAAGCCGTGCAAGTTGTGGATAGTCCTGATTTCTTGGGGTAAAGCATTCCAGAGGTTTGGTGCAGCTCTGGAGAAGTCTTGGAGCCGGGAGTGGGAGGATTGGATTATTACAGATGTCAGTCGAAGGTCATTTGAGGAACGTAGAGCGCGAGTGGGGTGATAGACAGAGATGAGGCAGGAGAGGTAGGGTGGTGCTGCACTGTGAAGAGCTTTGTGGGTGAGAAGAAGCAATTTGAATTTGATCCTGTAGTATACGGGCAGCTAGTGCAATGACTGGCACAGAGCAGAGGCATCTGAGTAACGATTGGCCAGATGGGTGATCCTGGCTGCTGCATTAAGGATGGACTGGAGAGGAGAAACTCTGGTGAGGGGGAGGCCGCTTAATAGAGAATTGCAATAGTCAAGGCGGTAATGGATTAGGGCCACGGTGAGGGTTTTTGTTATTTACAGGGTGAGAAAGGGACGGACTCTGGAGATATTCTTCAGGTGTAAGCGACATGAGCGGACGAGACATTGTGTGCGGGAGGAGAAGGAGAGATCGGTGTCAAACATAACACCCAGACAACGAGCCTGCTGCCTAGGCGTTATCGTGGTGCCACAAACTGAGAGAGAGATGTCCGATTTAGGGAGGTTAGTGGATGGGGGGAGCAGAAGAAGTTCAGTTTTGGAAAGGTTTAGTTTCAAATAGAGAGTGGACAAGATATTGGAAACTGCAGCTACACAGTCATTGCTGTTCTTTAATACCGCAGGGGTAAGGTCAGGGGCTGAAGTGTATAACCACAGACACGTGGACAAGTGCTTGTGGGCAAGGCCGCTACATCTCCTTGACAAAACACTGTGTTAATATTGTGGAGGCTCTGACACAGTCTGAGCGAGGGACAGAACACGTCCTTCCCACACCAAGGATAGCAGGCCCTACCTCTGTCAGGGTTTCACCGACACTCTACAGCTCCGGAATGTCATGCTCTTCAGCCTCCTCCTCCTCCTCCTGCGCATCCTCATCCACTGTACCCTCCACACCAGTCCCAAGCTGGAAGCACTGCAGCACTGCCTCTGCGAAGTGGCAACAGGCTGTGCTGAAGCTAGTCTGCATAGGTGACAAACCCCACAATGCAGAAGAGGTATGGACAGCTCTGAAACAGCAGGCAGTGCACTGGCTCACACCTCTGAACCTAAAGCCAGGAAAGGTCGTGTGTGACAATGGCCGGAACCTGGTGGCAGCTTTGAGGCGAGGCCAGCTGACGCATGTTCCATGCGTGGCCCACGTGCTCAACCTGGTGGTTCAGAGGTTTCTAAAGTCATACACAGAGCAGTCTGAACTGCTGGTAAAAGTTCGCCGTCTGTCTGCACATTTTCGCAAGTCACCTGCTGCTTCAGCCGGCCTTGGCGGATTTCAGCGCCGTTAGCGTCTTACGGCCCACAGACTGGTGTGTGATGTCCCCACGCGTTGGAATTCAACTCTGCACATGTTGGTCAGGATATGTGAGCAGAAGAGGGCAGTTGTTGACTACCTGCATCACCTAAGCCGTCGGGAAATGGTTCAAACTCCACACATAACACCTGAGGAGTGGAGATGGATGTCCGACCTATGTACCATCCTCCAAAACTTTGAGGACTCCACCAAGATGGTGAGCGGCGATGACGCCATTATTAGCGTCACCACACCATTACTCTGCCTTCTAAAACGGTCTCTGCTGAAAAACAAAGAGGATGCATTGCAGGCCGAGCGCGATGACTTGGAGCAAGAAACAGTAGTGGGTGTGGGTGAAAACACACAGTCCAGCCTCATCTCATCACAACGTGCAGTGGAGGACTATGACGAAGAGGAGGAGGATGAAGACATGGAGCAACTCTCTGGCCAAATTGAGGATATGACATGAACACAAGTCATACCCTCGATTCAGCGTGGCTGGCCAGAGGACAGGGGAGATGAGGAGGAGGAGGAGTAGGAGGACAGCATGTTCAGTCATCGTGTTGGTCTGGATACTGAAGTGATGGCTGTTAAGAGTCTGGCGCACATGGCTGACTTTATGGTAAGCTGCCTGCCTCGTGACCCTCGCGTTCAGAACATCTTGGCCGACAATCTGTACTGGTTGGCAACACTGTTAGACCCACGCTACAAGGAGAACTTTATGTCTGTCATTCCTGAGGCGGACAGGTCAGCCAAAATGCAGCAGTTCCAGAAGGCCATAGTCACGGAAGTAGGCAAATCATTCCCCTCACAAAACGCTAGCGGCATAGGTCAGGAATCGATGGACAACCAAGACGTACGGCCGAGAGGGGCACAAGTCCAATCCGCCAAAGGTAGGGGAACAGTCTTTACGAGGTGGGACAGTTTTCTCAGCCCCTCACGTACCACAGCCCCTGAGGTGCGGGGTAGTGACACAAGAAATGCTAAGTTTGGCCAGATGCTGAAGGAGTACCTTGCCGATCGAACAACTGTACTGCGAGATTCCTCTGTGCCTTACAATTATTGGGTCTCCAAGCTGGACACGTGGCATGAATTGGCTCTCTACGCCTTGGAAGTCCTGGCCTGCACTGCCGCTAGCGTTTTGTCAAAGCGTGTTTTCAGTGCCGCAGGTGGAATCATTACTGATAAACGCAACCGCCTGTCAACTGAAAATGCTGACAGGCTGACTCAGATCAAGATGAACAAGGGTTGGATTGGGCCAGACTTCACCACACCACCAACAAATGACAACTGAATTAAAATTTTGTAATTCGAATTTGCCATGTACCTCCGCTGAACCATGGGTACACACTTCTGGACTTCCGAGTGTCCAAGTGTAGGATCAGTAATGTCCGTGGACGTGTACTCGGCCTGTTGGTAGGAAGGAGGATCAGGTTGAGAAATGTGCGGTGCAGTATCACGGCTGCTGACACTTGACTGTGTGGAAGACAGGGTGTTTGTGGAGGTGCCAATCAGACTTGAAGCATTATCCGCTATCTAAGTAACAAGCTGTTGACACTGGTGTTGGTTCAAAAGCGGTGTACTGCAGCGGGCCCCAACAATTTGGGACAGGACGTGTGGAGCGAGTAGATGTGCCACTTTCTTGTTGCGAAATGAGTGCTTGCACATGACCTCGGCCTCTGCCTGCACCACCATCACGTTCACCTCCTTGTTCCTTGCCAACGCCCTTGCGCATTTTGCTTGTATACAGCGACAACAGTCACAGGAGAGGATTTTAGTCCCTAACCTGTATCAAGTTATGACGTACACCAGTCTGGTGACTGTTCAGATCACAAGAGATTAGGATTTTAGTTCCCTAACCTGTATCAAGTTATGACGTACACCAGTCTGGTGACTGTTGAGATCACAAGAGATTAGGATTTTAGTTCCCTAACCTGTATCAAGTTATGACGTACACCAGTCTGGTGACTGTTGAGATTACAAGAGATTAGGATTTTAGTTCCCTAACCTGTATCAAGTTATGACGTACACCAGTCTGGTGACTGTTGAGATCACAAGAGATTAGGATTTTAGTTCCCTAACCTGTATCAAGTTATGACGTACACCAGTCTGGTGACTGTTCAGATCACAAGAGATTAGGATTTTAGTTCCCTAACCTGTATCAAGTTATGACGTACACCAGTCTGGTGACTGTTGAGATCACAAGAGATTAGGATTTTAGTTCCCTAACCTGTATTAAGGTAGTACATACACCTGTCTGGTGACTGTAATGGTTTCAGGAGAGGATTTTAGTCCCTAACCTGTATTAAGGTAGTACGTACACCTGTCTGGTGACTTTAATGGTTTCAGGAGAGGATTTTAGTCCCTAACCTGTATCAAGTTATGACGTACACCAGTCTGGTGACTGTTGAGATCACAAGAGATTAGGATTTTACTTCCCTAACCTGTATTAAGGTAGTACGTACACCTGTCTGGTGACTGTAATGGTTTCAGGAGAGGATTTTAGTCCCTAACCTGTATTAAGGTAGTACGTACACCTGTCTGGTGACTTTAATGGTTTCAGGAGAGGATTTTAGTCCCTAACCTGTATCAAGGTATGACGTACACCAGTCTGGTGACTGTTGAGATCACAAGAGATTAGGATTTTAGTTCCCTAACCTGTATCAAGTTATGACGTTCACCAGTCTGGTGACTGTTGAGATCACAAGAGATTAGGATTTTAGTTCCCTAACCTGTATCAAGTTATGACGTACACCAGTCTGGTGACTGTTGAGATCACAAGAGATTAGGGTTTTAGTTCCCTAACCTGTATTAAGGTAGTACGTACACCTGTCTGGTTACTGTAATGGTTTCAGGAGAGGATTTTAGTCCCTAACCTGTATTAAGGTAGTACGTACACCTGTCTGGTGACTTTAATGGTTTCAGGAGAGGATTTTAGTCCCTAACCTGTATCAAGGTATGACGTACACCAGTCTGGTGACTGTTGAGATCACAAGAGATTAGGATTTTAGTTCCCTAACCTGTATCAAGTTATGACGTACACCAGTCTGGTGACTGTTCAGATCACAAGAGATTAGGATTTTAGTTCCCTAACCTGCATCAAGTTATGACGTACACCAGTCTGGTGACTGTTGAGATCACAAGAGATTAGGATTTTAGTTCCCTAACCTGTATCAAGTTATGACGTACACCAGTCTGGTGACTGTTCAGATCACAAGAGATTAGGATTTTAGTTCCCTAACCTGTATCAAGTTATGACGTACACCAGTCTGGTGACTGTTCAGATCACAAGAGATTAGGATTTTAGTTCCCTAACCTGTATCAAGTTATGACGTACACCAGTCTGGTGACTGTTCAGATCACAAGAGATTAGGATTTTATTTCCCTAACCTGTATTAAGGTAGTACGTACACCTGTCTGGTGACTGTAATGGTGTGAGGAGAGGATTTTAGTCCCTAACCTCTATTTAGTTAGTACGTACACCTGTCTGGTGACTTTAATGGTGTCAGGAGAGGATTTTAGTCCCTAACCTGTATTAAGGTAGTACGTACACCTGTCTGGTGACTTTAATGGTTTCAGGAGAGGATTTTAGTCCCTAACCTGTATTAAGGTAGTACGTACACCTGTCTGGTGACTGTAATGGTTTCAGGAGAGGATTTTAGTCCCTAACCTGTATTAAGGTGGTACGTACACCTGTCTGGTGACTGTAATGGTTTCACGAGAGGATTTTAGTCCCTAACCTGTATTAAGGTAGTACGTACACCTGTCTGGTGACTGTAATGGTGTCAGGAGAGGATTTTAGTCCCTAACCTGTATTAAGGTAGTACGTACACCTGTCTGGTGACTGTAATGGTTTCACGAGAGGATTTTGTCCCTAACCTGTATTAAGGTAGTACGTACACCTGTCTGGTGCATGTAATGGTGTCAGGAGAGGATTTTAGTCCCTATCCTGTATTAAGGTAGTAAGTACAAGAGTGTGGTGACTCTAATGGTCACAGAAAAGCTTGGATTCCAATCTGTATCACTCTGCCTATATCCTCCTAGATTAGTCCTGAGAAGGACTGTTCTGGTCACTGGAAAGCTTGGACTCCGATCTGGATCACCCTGCCTATATCCTCCTAGATTAGTCCTGAGAAGGACTGTTGTGGTCAGCAGCAGCAGTTTGCAGCCCTGCTCCGGATCTACCTATGAGGGCCGCAAATCTGTCCCTAAGCAGCAGCAGACACTCTCCCTACACTCACTGTCTGGATGCCTGTGTGCCGAGCACAGCGCGCCGGGAGTTATAAAGGCTCGGTCACGCTGTGCAGGGCGGCCAATCACTGCTATGCCACAACTAACAGGGCTGTGGCATTGCAGTGGTCTGCCAGCCAATCCCTGCACGTGGGCTGGCTCTCAAAAGAGCGCCAACATGCAGAGATGACGACCACGAGCACAGCACGAGTATCGCGAGATTACTCGGTGCTCGGCGAGTCGCCCGAGTACAGTGATACTCGTGCGAGTACCGAGTAGTGGCGAGCATGCTCGCTCATCACTAATAATGAGCCACTGTAACTTATGTAAATATATAGGGCTATGTAGAATTTCAAAGTGTATTCGATTTGTAATCAAAAAGTCTTTTCAGAAAGGAAGAAGGCCTAAACTCTACCACCACCTAATGAATGTAGCTATCCTGATAGTCAATATCTACCTTTCAACAAGACTTGTCACTTGACTTAGGATAAGAAGTATATTAAGTAGGTCTGTTGTCAGAAAATACTGTTTTATTAATAGCATTGCAAATAACCAACCTAAAAATCCCCATTAAACTGTATAAATATAATCCTAGATTTACACAATAAGAAGATATTACTGACTCCCAAGCTCACTGCATACTGCTATCTTACAGACCCGGTTTGACCCTTTAAAAAAATAAAAAATCGAAGTTAGACAATGTCTATTTTTATGTTACGGGGTAAGGAATAGCAGGGACTGAGTCTCCTAGACTGACCCTCAGGCTAGGGGTGGCCCTAATTGTCCCTTATCCCAGAGTTACCTCTGATGGTGAGGATGTCTGAGCAGCCATTCTTGCCCTGATCCTGACCAATTCTGGTCTAATTCCCCCTCTCCCCCACAAGGGGGGGGGGGCAGAACAAAAGTGGTAAAACTCTACACAAATAGAACAATAGGGAAACCAAAGATATTCACTCACATCAATACACACAGAGGTATTAAACACTAGTGCATCTCAATGAATTAGAATATCATCAAAACGTTAATTTATTTCAATAATTCAGTACATAAAGTTAAATGCATATATTATATAGAGTCATTACTGTAGTGAAATAACATATTTCACTACAATTACAAGCACAGTGATCTATTTCAAGTGTTTATTTCTGTAAATGTTGATGACTATGGCTAACTCAAAGGTCATTATCTCAGAAAATTAAAGTAGGGAGGATGAAGGGTTAAAAACCATGCTGTCATATTCCACGAAACATCAAGGGGTGAATATAATATTGATTTATTAGTCAACGTGTTTTCGGGGCTCCTAGACACGTCCTGAAACATGGCAATATGAGACTGATTTTTAATAATATGCTAATTTATTGAGATGCACTAGTTCATGCACAGGTGGAAATAAAGAGCAGGGAGGGAAAGCTGATGACAATATGATTTTGACAGCACACCAAACAGCACTTCAATTGATCTCCAGCAACTGGATGACAACAAAACATGGACAGGTATTGAATAAGCTATATTTGGCATTTGTAGAGACGTTCCACCATCTTAAAAAGGCAGTGACTATTATAGGTTTCCCAAAACATGTGATACAAGAAGCCTGCTGGCAGAGATTAACTCCTGCTAACCCGATCACTAATGAAAACACAGCTGGCCGATGTCCGAGCCTGCCTGTGTAACAAAGAAGCACCAGCGAAACCATAGTGTGGAGTGTCAGAGTGAGTAGTGTGAACAGCGCCAATAATCACCATGACACTCAGCGAGGTATGAGCTAAACACTGTATGACTATGTACATAGATACAAATATCAGGTTAATAGATTTAGTAGAACACAGAGTAATGCTAATACCTCCCTATTGAGCAAGGATAGTTTGGCTTGGGAATCTTCTTTCTTTCAGTGCCTTCTAGTACAGTGAAAGAGGAAATACTCCACCTTAGGTACGGACACACATCCGAGTGAAAAAATTGTCCGATTCACGGATCCGAGAGTTGGATGACTTTTGTCAGAGTTTTGGTCAGTTTTGCATCCAACAGTGATGCTACTGTTCAACATTATCTGAGATCACATCTGAGAGCTATCCAACAGTAATCAGAGTGTGGTCCGAGTGCAATCCGAGAGTTGCATGCGATTTTTGAATGAAATCAGCTTGGCATTTGTTTCAGCTGTGAAAACTCTGATCAGAGTTGGAAGGTCCGGGTGTGGTCCGACAGTAATCCAACTGTGGTCCGTGATTTTTGTCGGACCCATAGACTTGCATCGGCGAGTCTCGTCCGTGACTTGCATAGAATCGCAGCATGTTGCGATTGACTTGCAATCTGAGAATCGGATGAGAAAAATGCGTACGAGACTCGGAAATGTGCTCTCGGACATTAGTTAACATTGGTCCGAGAGCACTGCAATTTTTCCGCACAGTAAACTCGGACGAGTTTCACTGATGTGTGTCCGAGCCCTTATGATATGAAACTTGAGGAGAAGGTTAAAAAGTATACAACATGGGCAATGTTATGAAGAGGTCTTCACAAGGTAACATCAGCTTAGCATTACATTGATGGTACCTCCATTTCTCCAAAGTGGTCCAGGAACCAAAATGACAATGCCAGGCCACATATTGTTCATACTACTGTGAGCAAGCTGTATAACCTAAATACGCTACAATAGTCATCTCCAAGCTTGTTCCCCTTAGAGCACATCTACGACATTATTGGTTAGCAATTGCAAATAGAGCTGCTCACAGTGGATTTTGATGATTTTGGATGCCTAAGTACTTTCAGCATGGCAGAACATTCCTCAACCTGTCACCCCCCTGGTGCATGGCAAACTAAATGCAGCACTGAATGCATCATGTCTGCTGCATTCAGGGAAGCGTTCCCCCATGGCTCTAGCCCCCTGTAAGCTTTAAAAAAGACTTTAGAAACCTAAAGGTACCTTTACACGCGGCAACTTTTCTAGGAATTTCACTGGCAACTTACTGGTTGCAGTGAAATCATGGAGACATTGTTCCATTTGTACACAGCAACAAGATAGAACAATGTGTCCATGATTTCACTGCAACCAGTAAGTTGCCAGTGAAATTCCTAGAAAGGTTGGCGCATGTAAAGGTACTTTTACAGTTAAGAAGTTGTCTGGGTTGCCAGCAGGGAGGACCTGGAAACAAACAAAATTGGGGCAGTGCAATAATTTTACAGATAATTTATGGGGGTGCTCACCGTGCCAAGGAGGAGCTTATGTCATACAAAGAAAAGACATGGCACAAATGGGAGCAACACACAACGTAATAAGATCCAACCCAGGCAACTTCTTAACTGTTAAGGTACCTTTACACGCCGCAACTACGGTGTAGCAACTGAAAGGCAATCGTGATTTCCGTCACCGTTGCCTTGAAATTGCTATGAAATTGCGGTGTGTAATTGGGGAAAGTGATGGTGATTTTCGAAGTTACTCCCGGTTGCGGTTTCAGAGCATTGTTCAAAAACCAGAGGCAACCCTGAAGGTGAATTGCCCTGGTTTTGGCGTGTGAACGGGCGATAGGGATGGAATCTGCGTCGCCTAGGGATTTCCCAGAGGCGTGCCACAGCGTGCTGGAGTCCGCGCCCCGTCAGCGATGATTGGTGGGAGCTACTGTGTTTCCATTGGCTGTCCCTTCACAGGGCGCGATATTTCAAGAGCTGTCCATTCACACTACACAATTGCAATGGCATCATGTATTAGCCAGCCTTCCTGTGCAGGCTGGCCAATCATGACGCTATTGCGTTGTCTAATCAGCGTGTTTGGGGCTCGGAATACAAAATTCTGTCACGCCTATGTTCTTGCGGCGCTGAACATGTACGCCCACATTCCTTTGTGGATTGCGGTATGTGAAGCGGCATCGGGACTCAACCAGATGTTTCCCGCAGGTTCTGATTCAACTTCCGGGGAGCCATATTCCCTTAGGTTGACGACGCAATTGCAGCGTCTAAATGCGGCATCGGCGATCGATATCAACCATCAAAAACGTGCACGTGCACGTTCGGTTGCCACCGATCACCGGTGATAGTTGAGGCGTGTAAAGGTACCTTAAGGTTTCTAATGTCTTTTTTAAAGCATACAAGGGAACCAGAGACAATGGGGACCCCTTCCCTGAATGCAGCAGACATGCTGCAATCAGTGCTGCATTTAGTTTGCCATGAACCAGGTACTGACAGGTCCTCTTCAACCAGATGGAGTTATAACCTACTAAATATTTAGTCATTTATTGTGTAATGACACCTTCTGTCTTTTATAAGTTTTTGAGATATTATGTTTTTTAATGGAGATATAATAAAGTGTTAGTTTAAAAGGGAAGATGACACTCTGTAAAGTAAGCTAATAGATTTCTAAGTGAAATCGTATAAATTAATAAATGGATAACAGATTGTTAATGCTGCAATTTGTGATACGTTATGTCCTTTAAAAGGGTGCAATTGGCATATTTCTGCTCACAAGTACATTGCATATTGTGGTTATTTTGCATCTTGTTGTTTTGGAAAATTATATTTTAATACAGGCAATAACATTTGTAATGACTTTCAAGAATAAAACACAGAATAATTATTTATCACATAGTTATTACATACCTTTGCGTATATAAGTGTTATCTTAAGATAAATCACTAATGGTGGGTATGGCACCTGGGACACTCTACGATCGATAATGAAATGAGTAGAACCCCCAATTACACATATTTCAGCTTGTCATGCCTGAGAACTTTCTTGGGGATTAATAACTATAACGAGTGGCTCTTCTTTGTGCATTTGAAAGAAGTCTTTTCTCTAGTGACTTATAAGAGCTCTGTTGATCTTGTGATTGGCTAGAGCTTGTGAAACCAAGCACTGAAACAGATTGTCCACTAAGAGACGAAATCCCCTAGTTGCTCTTTAGATTTCAAATTCAATTTTGCTGATGTATAGGTCTCCAGTTAATGATTTTCAGAGGAGCATTTTCTTGCAGAAACTCATACATTTAGCTGTGATCTGAAACTTTTTTGTTCATTTAAATTCCCAACTAAAGTTTACAGCTATGGGGAAAGAACAACAACCAGATCATTGACCCACTGATGTTCATAAGACATCAAGTCTAGCATCTCTAAACTGATCCAGCTAAGGAGCTATGGTAGCACAATTAGCTATACAAATAATGCTGGATATCATAAACATAGTACATTGCAGCATGATTTGTAGCTGAACATTTGTCAAATTCACATTGCTGGCTCCTTTCGGATATTTAAAGTGCCTATAATAGAAACATAAGCATCTGAACTTGGGCATGGAGCAACGAAAGAAGGTGGCCTTGTCTCATATATCATATATTTTTTTAAATCAATTTGCTGCATAGGTATGTTTGGCAACAGAATGCAGATTCAAACAAAGCGAGCAAAGGAGGACACACTACGGTGTGTCCATTTAACCCGTTTTTAGGATGTTTATTACTCAAGATCATTTTACAATAAGAACTATATAAACTTTTTTTGAAAGTTTGTTTAATTATTTAAAATTATTTAAAATTGTGTCCAATTAATAAAAAATTAAAATTAAAATTTAAAATACGCTCTGATGCCGAAGTATAATTTCTGTCAATTTATGATGGGTAGGTTCAATAAAAGTTTGAGACTGATGAATTCTTCTGTTATGCTGTAGCCTACAATATAATGCAGAAAATTGATTTAAAAAATGTTTTTTTAGGACGGTTTACACTTTTTAGTTCTCTACTTACACAAAGTATTTCCTTAATTAACCACGAGAACAATTGGATTGCAGTGCAAATTAAAATTGTCTTTTATTTTTATACATGAAACAAGTGCACTGAGGGATCACCTCAGGTCAGGAAGAGTGGTAATCTGCACCTGCAAGATGTTATTTCATTTACTCAGCAATACATATTAAATAGAAAAATGCTGTATACATTCAGTTTCAATGCATAATACAGTGATTATTGCACTTCCCCGTAATAACAGCAATTTCTCTAAAGTGCATAAAGTTAACACCTCGCAGAGGTCAGAGGTTGACGAAGAGTTCGCCGAACGTCCAAACCCCATTGAACTCAAAGGGAAACAAAACCAAGGGACTACAAAACACCTTAAAAGGGCACAAAAGATATCAAACACAGCTAAAATTAGAGACAGACACAAGGTAAAATGCCATCTATTTCCCAGAGTTAAAATATTTCTCATTGTGCGTAATGGATGCATGGGACAATGCCTGGCCCATTATTTCAAGCTTCAGTTGTAGGCATGGTGTTCACATAGCCCTGCTAAAATCAGGAAACATACAAAGAGAGATGAATTTAAAACTTTTTCTGTGTACACAAAATGTGTCTTTTCCTCTCAAATATTATTCATACATTTGTCTAAATCTGTGTTAGTGATCATTTCTCCTTTGCTGAAGTGACCCATCCACCTCATAGGTGTGGCATATCAAGATGCTGATTAGACAGTATGATTATTGCACATGTGTGCCTTAGGCTGGCCACAGTAAAAGGCCACTCTAAAATTTGTAGTTTTATAACATACAGTTGTGGCCAAAAGTATTGGCACCCCTGCAATTCTGTCAGATAATACTAAGTTTCTTCCTGAAAATGATTGCAATCACAAATTCTTTGGTATTATTATCTTCATTTAATTTGTCTTCAATGAAAAAACACAAAAAGAATTGTCCTAAAGCCAAATTGGATATAATTCCACAACAGCCATAAAAAAGGGGGTGGACAAAAGTATTGTCACTGTTAGAAAAATCATGTGATGCTTCTCTAATTTGTGTAATTAACAGCACCTGTAACTTACCTGTGGCACCTAACAGGTGTTGGCAACAAGTAAATCACACTTGCAGCCAGTTGACATGGATTAAAGTTGATTCAACCTCTGTCCTGTGTCCTTGTATGTATCACATCGAGCATAGAGAAAAGAAAGAAGACCTAGGAACTGTCTTAGGACTTGAGAAACCAAATTGTGAGGAAGCATGAGCAATCTCAAGGCTACAAGTCCATCTCCAAAGACCTGAATGTTCCTGTGTCTACCGTGTGCAGTGTCATCAAGAAGTTTAAAGCCAATGGCACTGTGGCTAACCTCCCTAGATGTGGACGGAAAAGAAAAATTGACGAGAGATTTCAACGAAAGATTGTGTGGATGGTGGATAAAGAACTTCGACTAACGTCCAAACAAGTTCAAGCTGCCCTGCAGTCCGAGGGTACAACAGTGTCAACCCGTACTATCCGTTGGCATCTGAATGAAAAGGGACTGTATGGTAGGATACCCAGGAAGACCTCACTTCTTACCCCGAGACATAAAAATGCCAGGCTGGAATTTGTCAAACCTTACCTGAGAAAGCCTAAAACATTTTAGAAGAATGTTCTCTGGTCAGATGAAACAAAAGTAGAGCTTTTTGGGCAAAGGCATCAACATAGAGTTTACAGGAGAAAAAAAGAGGCATTCAAAGAAAAGAACACGGTCCCTACAGTCAAACATGGCAGAGGTTCCCTGATGTTTTGGGGTTCCTTTCATTCCTTTCCTGCCTCTTGCACTGGACTGCTTGACCGTGTGCATGGCATTATGAAGTCTGAAGACTACCAACAAATTTTGCAGCATAATGTAGGGCCCAGTGTGAGAAAGCTGTGTCTCCCTCAAAGGTCATGGGTCTTCCAGCAGGACAATGACCCAAAACACACTTCAAAAAGCACTAGAAAATGGTTTGAGAGAAAGCACTGGAGACTTCTAAGGTGGCCAGCAGTGAGTCCAGACCTGAATCCCATAGAACACCTGTGGAGAGATCTAAAAATGGCAGTTTGGAAAAGGCATCCTTCAAATATCAGGGACCTGGAGCAGTTTGCCAAAGAAGAATGGTCTAAAATTCCAGCAGAGCATTGTAAGGAACTCATTGATGGTTACCGGAAGTGGTTGATCACAGTTATTTTGGCTAAAGGTTGTGCAACCAAGTATTAGGCTGAGGGTGTGAATACTTTTGTCTGGCCCATTTTTGGAGTTTTGTGTGAAATGATCAATGTTTTGCTTTTTGCTTCATTCTCTTTTGTGTTTTTTTATTGAAGACAAATTAAATGAAGATAATAATACCAAAGAATTTGTGATTGCAATCATTTTCAGGAAGAAACTGAGTATTATCTGACAGAATTGCAGGGGTGTCAATACTTTTGGCCACAACTGTAATAAATGCCAATGATGTTGCAAGTTTTGAGGGAGCTAGAATGTTAGGGTACACGGCAACAAAATGGAACAATGTGTCCATGATTTCACTGCAACCAGTAAGTTGCAAGCGAAATTGCATGCAATGTTGCGACGTGTAACAGTACCCTTACCCACAGCAGATACACATGAATTTAATGTTCATTTCTCTACCACAAGCCGTCTCTAAAGGTGTTTTAGAGAATTTGGCAGTGCATTCTATTTGCCGCACATCTGCAATTTTACCAATCCTGGACCTCCACTTCCAGCATGTTCCCATAAAAGATTGTCTGAGACCAGACACCCAGACAGCTGCTGTATCAATCAGTTTTCCTTATCGGGGTCTCCACCTGACTGCAGTTTGTCGTTGTAACTTACTTGAGTGGACAAATATTCATATTTGATGATGTCTGGCCTGTTGGAGAAGTGTTTTCTTCATGGATTAATACCGGTTTTCACAGTACAGGGCAGATGGCAGATTGGCAAATGGCAGTCACACCAGATACTGGCTGATTTTTTGACCCTCCCTGGATGCTCCCAATGCTGTACCACTAAACTGTGGCCTTTAATGGTGATGAGTCTTAGGCACACCTGTGCAATAATCATGCTGTCTACTCAGCACCTTGATATGCCTCACCTGTGAGGTGGATGAATTATCTCAACAAAAGAGTAGTGCTCACTAACAAAGATTTAGACAAATTTGTGAATATTATTTGATGAAAAAAGACCTTGAGTGCATAGAAAATTTTTTACATTTTTGAGTTCAGCTCATGAAAAATGGGAGCAAAATTAAAAATGTTCCATTTATATTTTTGCTTGATCACCAGAAACTTTGGAAAACCATGAAGGATATGAATGTGTGTGGCGCCCCTGCGACCAGGGTGGCCACATAGGGAACTGCAGCCAGGCAGATAGGTAGGCAGTTTGTACACCAAACAGCCTCACGACACACCCACAGGAGCACAACACCCAACCCGGAGCCTGGGACTCTAGGTGGGCAAGGGGTGGTGGGGTTTAGAGGGAAGTGGGTGGGAAGTAGGTCAGGTGGTAGACCAGTACAAAAGGAAGGAAAGAGGAGGAAGGAGTTAGTAGGCCAGAGTGAGCCGAGAGGTAAAGACCAGACAGAAAGTGACACTTCCTGGAGGGATTGAGCTCCCTTGAGATGCAGAATCCACAGAGACACCATTCCATGGAGAGAAAGCTCGTCCATAGCCGGCATCCCAAGGGAGTGTGAGGACAGAGACCGGACCGGTATCACTGGGTCCAAGGAGTACGGCAGCGTTGAACGACTATAGGTGGAGTAGTTTTCCCTGGTTATACCTGGATAACCAAATGGGTGGGAAAGAGCCGGTGATCCCTTGAAAGACAGGATCACCCAAGCTAGGCTAACAGCAAAGTGTCGGCTCTGAGGGGGACTGAAGTCATACACCGGCTCCCCAGACAAACCGGTGGGGAACACAGATTCCAGATTCGTGTTCCCACTTCAGGGTTGGAGGCACAGCAGCATCCAGGAGGACCCGGCTTGCTGCCCATATACTTAGGGGGAAGCCACATAAAGGGACCGAGCGACCGAGCTGCCGCCCTCCAATCCACACAGAAGAGCACGGAGAGAACAAGCCTGAAAGGACACTGAGAGAGAGAGTGAGGGGTCTCAGAGTGACAGACTGGCTGCAGAGGGTTCAATTGTCCGGAGTTAATGAAGTGTGAATTGAACTGTACCGTGAACTGTGTTGTAAACTGCTTGACCTGAAGAATTTGAAAGTAAACCCGGTGAACCCTGCTTCAGTATCCGTGTCTAATTCCAGGTATACAGAATTGTGCACCTTTTACCCTGCCAGGAGCAGCCCAACCTGTGACGGGCTCATCCATCTAGCTGCAGCCCATCCATCCCTCCATCCTCCTAGCAGAGCTGCGCTGCAGCGGTGGTCCCCTCAGTGACCATAACCCGTGTGTGGCGTCACGACAAGCTATCCCTGTAAATACCCCTTTTACTTGTGAGAACCCAAGACACGGTCTGGACCAAGACTGCCGTGATGTCACCAGCAGTACCCTAGTCCGGTACCGAGTACCCCGTCACAGTGGGCTCAACATGTGTTGAACTATCTGATCCAGTCTCATTAAGAACCTTTACAAGCAAGCCACAGTCCAAATGGAATAAGGTGACACAGCATGGTTCAAAGTAGAGTGAGGCATCAGACAAAGCTGCATCCTGTCACCATTTCTCTTCAATTTATATGCATAAGCTATTTTTGGGAAAGTTGAAAAAGCTCGAACATGGGACTACTACTCAACACAGAGAAAACAAAGATTTTGACTACTGCCAGGCACCACAGGTACACATTTGAGATTGACAGCAATATATTGGAAGGGGTGAAGACTTCAACTTATTCGGATCAATGCTCTCTCAAGATGCAGTGACGACACCTAAAGTCAATAGAAGAATAGAAATGTGAAAATCAACAATTAAGTCACTGGACAAGGTCTTCAAATGAATGAACTTTTCACTGGCAACAAAGACAGGGCTCGTACACAGTCTGGTCTTTGCTGAAGTAACATATGGAAATTAAACACGAACAATAAAGAAACAAGACAGAAGAAGAATCAACACCTTCAAAATATGGTGCTGGAGAATGAAGTTATCAATACCATGGATGGCGAGAAGAACATTCAAATCAATTTTGGAACACTTCAAGTGAAGACAAGTCACTTGAAGCAAGGATCTCCAAGATATAACTTGCGTATGTTGGACACATCATATGAAGTGAAAAATCACTATAGAAGGACATTATGGTAGGAAGAAGTACAAGGCAAAGAGACAGAGCAGCAACTCAATGGCTTGATATTGTCAAGAAAATGGCAAAGAAGACCCTGGTGGTCTTATCTAGGCTTGAGCAAGATCGATCTTCCTACTGAGCATTTATCCATCAAGTCGTCATGGCTCGAGCTGAAGGCCGATAAATAAATAAAATATGTACTGCATAAATATGTAGCTCTTTATCATGCATCATGGAGTACTTTTTCAACTATGTGTAAATAATGATTATGTAACTATGTAATATTTTCATTTTTTACATATTACGTTGACTGAACCACAACTGATCTCATACATTTGTAAAATGCAACCTGCTTGGATTGGTTTTGCTTGTTTTTGAAAATATACCGGTAATTATTGTACAATTAAGGCCAATGACTTCTAGCATTTTTAACATTTATTTATTGCACAACTGGCTATGTTTTATTTCATTGTAAAATGTTAGTGCTTATTTGAACTAGATATTATTTTATTTTTTAAACGTGTTTAGAATAAATATCTTATGGAAATGGTTGTTGTTTCTCATTCGCTTTTCTTTTCTGGTCAAAGAAAAGAATTATTTTTGTGATTACCGTACTTTTCACAGGCACAGTACATCTAAGTGGTCTGTGTAGTTTACCCTGCAAATTGAAAATTTCACACAGGTAATGAAGAGTTATGGTTTTCGCTCCCATGTGTAAAACTGCAATTCCATTTTAAGAGGTTAATGTGTTTCATATTAGATATAATGTGTCATGGACTGAAAGGTGGCTGATTATGCAAAATGTACATAGTATTTGTATATTATTGGAATTATGGCTCAAATAGCATTAATCTTTTTTCATAGTAGAGTTTATATTATATTTACTTTTTCAAGCTCTGTGAATGTTTTGTTATTTCTCTTTATTACCTTTTTACTTTTACAGCCATAATTTTTATTTGTTACTTTGACAAAGCCAAATGAGGACTTGCTTTATGTGAAACAAGTTGTAATTTTGATTGACCATTAGAAATAAGGGAACAATTTAGTGTTCTAGTTCAGTTCGCTGAATAGCGAAGTGTTCTCCAAATTGTTCAATAAACAGTTCGCCGAACCCCGTTAAAATCAATAGCAGGCAACATGAAGCACATAGAAAACACCTTCAAAGGTGTCCAAAAGCTGCCAAACTCATACTAATGCCAGACATCAGGAAAAGTGACAACAGTCTACCAGAGTACAAATAGTCTCATGGTATAGCATAAGTGCACGAGACGTGATGGGCTTAACTCAGTTTTAACTGACAGATGAATGAGTCACAGGGGAAATTGGCAACAGTTTTCTACATTAAAGGGGTTTTCCCATGAATAAAGTTCAATAGATCAATAGATCGTGGAATACTAATAATTTCCACAATTGAATGTGTTTAAAATAAATGTTCCTGTGTTGAGATATTCTTATAAATGTGCTCCTGCTATGTACAGTTTAATTTTTATTTCTGACCATGTACAGAACATGGTATGATCATACCATGTTTCCTGGGCAAGGGACGAAGGAAAGAGAACATACAGATGTGGAGCCCACTGGGACGGGGTACTCAGTACCAGATCGGGGTACTGCTGGGGATGTCACGGAGGTCCTGGTCTGGACCGTGTCCTGGGTTCTCACAAGTAAATACGGGATATTTACAGGGATAAGTTTGTCGTGATGCCACCCACGGGTTGTGGTCAGGGTGACCACTGCTGCAGTGCTTCTCTGCCAGGAGGATGGAGGGATGGATGGGCTGCAGCTGAATAGATAAGCACGCTGCAGGTTGGGCTGTTCCTGACAGGGTAAGAAGTAAAGTAACAGTTCTGTATACATAGAATCAGACATGGACACTGTAGCAGGGTTCACCGGGTTTACTCTCAAGTTCTTCCAAGTCACACTGTTCACAGTACAGTTCTCAACACAGTTCACAGTTCAGTTAACTCCGGACACTTTGAACCCACTGCAGCCAGGCTGTCGCTCTGAGATCACTCACTCCTTCCCTATGTCCTTTCAGGCTGTTCTCTCCCTCTCAGTTCTCTCCGCGGGTTGTATGGCGGCAGCTCGGCCTTTTATATGCAGCTTCCCCCTAGGTGTGTGCAGGCGGTATGCCGGGTCCTTGTTGCTGCTGCTGTGCCTCCAACCCTGTAGTGGGAACACGGACCTGGAATCAGTGTTCCCCGTTGGTTTGTCTGCGGAGTCGGTGTATTACTTCGGTCCCCCTCAGAGCCGACACTGTGGTGTTTGCCTAGCCTGCAGTAACCCTATCTTCCAACGTGTTACCAGGCTCCATCTAACCCGTGTGATTCCAGTACAATTAGGGAAAACTACTCCATCAGTAGTTAGTTGGTGCTGCCGTGTTCCTCGGACCCGGTGATACCGGTTCAGTCTCTGTCCTCACACTCCCCTGGGACGCCGGCTATGGATGAGTTTTCTCTCCATGGTTTCTGTGACTCTTTGGATTCTGCGTCTCCAGGGAGTCCAATCCCACCGGGATGTGTCACTTTCTGTCTGTTCTTGTCTGCTCGGCTCACTCTGGCCTACTAACTCCTTCCTCCTCTTTTCCTCTATTTATGCTATCTGTCACCTGATCTTCCTTCCTTCCCTCCCACTTTCCTCTAAACCCACCACTCCTTGCCAGTCTAGAGTCCCAGCTCCGTGTTGGGTGCTGTGCTCCTGTGAGTGTGTGTGCTGTGAGGGTCTTTGATGCACAAACTGTCTATCTTTCTGCCTGGCTGCAGTTCCCTATGTGGCCACCCTGGTCGCAGGGGAACCACACAGACATTACAACACATGATTTTTTGTATGAGGTAAAACATTTCCCTGCCTGTTTGTAAAAAATGTTTTACCTCAAAGAAATAATTATTTGTGATCTCATGCTGTAATGTCTGTATTTCTATATTTCATCTTTCCCTGCCCAGGACAAACCAATGCTCCATGCACGGTCAGAAACAAAAATGAAACTGTACATAGTAGGGGCACATTTTATAAGATTATCTCAGCACAGGAACATTTTTTTTAAAACACATCCAACTGTGAAAATTCCTATTATTCCAAGGTTGATTATTTAGGAACTGGAGCAGGAGTCTAAGGAGTTAGGTATTGAGAAAGCTTTGCTTAAGTCATGCACCACATAGCAAGGAGACCCTAAAAAGAGACTCCACTTTTCCAAAAGTTAGTGTAAGACCACAGTAAAGTGGTATATATCTTATACATTTTGTATTGGGCCATAATGGCAGCAAGGCAGGAGGCCTGGGTCCAGGATTTTAAGGTTGATTAGGAACTGTTGCAGGAGTCTCAGGCATAGATTTGTGCTCAGAGAGCTCTGTTAAATTCATGTACCATACAGCAAACAGACCCTAACAAATGCCCCCACTCTTCCTTAAATTAGTGCCAGACCAAAGTAAAGTGATATTCATGTATATATTCTTTATTGTCCCACAATGGCAGCAAAGGAGGCCTGGGACCAGCAACTATTACAGGAGTCTCAGGAGTAGGCTTTTGCTCAGAGAACTTTTCTGTCATGCACCACACAGCAAGGAGACTCTACCAAAAGTCCCTACTTTTTAAAAAATTAGTGTTGGTCTACAGTAAAGTGGTATCCATCTAATACATTTTGTATTGGGCCACAATGGCAGCAAGGCAGGAGGCCTGGGTCCAGGATTTCAAGGTTGATTATTTAGGAACTGTTGCTAGGGATGAGCGAATAGTCAAATACTCGGACTCGCTATACTCATGCCAAGTAAATCGTAATACTCGGTTATTTGGTGTGAGTAGCAAGTCCAATGTTAGTCAATAGGAAATGCGAGTAATCGTCTGTTGGACCCAAATAATGGGCCTGGGGGCTGAGGATAAGGCTGAAATGGGTGCATGATTGCTGTAAGAGCGAGTTATGATGGAGGAGATCTTCTGACAGTTCAATGTGTAAGTGATGTATTATGTGGTAATGATGAAGCTAGGACTACTAGGACTACTAGCATAGTTCTTGCAGTGCTCAATGTGCAGGCATAGCTATAGTGCCTCCAAGATGTAGCCCAAGGGGCTGTAATATGGTTGATGAAGGAAGCAGGCCTCAAGGGCCAAACAATTATGAAGCTAGCCTAGGACCACTAGCACAGTAGTTGCAATGCCCAATGTCCAGGCATAGCCATAGTGTCTCCAAAAAGTAACCAATGTATGGACAGAGAATGCTGGATCATCCTATTCTCAACCTGCTCCTAGTTCATCACCTCAATCAGGAGTCACAGGAAACATTTGACCCCAACCTTGGCCACTCCAACGATCTGTTTGGTCCATATCCTTTCATTGCCTTTGGCCTCTCACCGCGCGACATTGAAGAGGAACATGAGGAGGTATCATCTTTTCATGGCCAAATATTTGAAAACATGTCCAGAAGAAATCCAGTTTTATCCACGTAATATACCGGGTGAAGAGGTGCAGGCTGATGGTGATGACACACAGTTGCCATCTGGCCAGCCTACAATTTCAACACGGAAGGAAGATGACATGGACGATGAGGTGGTTGATGAGACCACCGATGCGACCTGGACTGCATAGCCAGCACAGTAGCACAGGAGAAGAAGGTCTATACGTAGCACCAACAAAAGCACCAAGGGCTACTGGTTCGAACAGAGTGCAAAGTGTGCCAACTGTTGCCAAAAGCAATCCCTCTGTGCCCCAAGTCAAGGCAAGGGTGCTTTCAGGCGCTGTCTGGGAATTATTTTCAGATAGTTCTTTTGAACCAAATGTTGTCATCTGTAGCATTTGCCATACGAAGCTGAGCAAACACCAGGGCAAAGGCAACTAAAGCACCACCAGTATGTGGAAACACATGGCAGCCAAGCAGCCTAGTCGGTGGGCAGAACACCAGGGTACCAAATCCGTGTCTGCGGGTCAAACCACTTTCATGTCGCTTGTAATCTGTCCTTCCCAATCTGCTTGGCAGGAAGCAGGTTATCAGATCTCTTGCTCACAAGCTGCGGTATCACAGATGCCATAACCAGGAAGGTCCTCCTTACAACTGACACGTGGACAAGTACTTGTAGACATGGACGATACATCTCTGTCATGGCACACTAGAAAACCAAACAGGAGTGGTGTCTCCAGTCCGCGCTGCTGCCCGAAATGATGCAAAAGAAGAAAATGCTTGTGTGTGCTGCTCCTTTATTCGACCTCTCACCAACGCGTTTCGGTGCAAGCCTTGCACCTTCCTCAGGTTGAATGTAACCCTGAGGAAGGTGCAAGGCTTGCACTGAAACGCGTTGGTCAGAGGTCGAATAAAGGAGCAGCACACACAAGCATTGTCTTCTTTCGCTTCATTTCGGTCAGCAGCGTGGACCGGAGACACCAATCCTGTTCTGGATCTTCTTCCCACGGTGCACGTGGCGATATGGGTCCTGCGGCAGCTGTAGCTAAGGCGTACAAGACGGTTGTGTGTTATCACAACCTGACCAGGTGAGCGAGCTACCTGTGAGGCGACCTTTTACTTGTCATAAGTGATAAGGCACAATATGTGCCTCTTTGTCTCCTTTGTTTAATTTTAGATTGTCATGGCACACTGGCTCAATTTGGTGGAGGGTGTGACAAAGTCTCAAACTGGACCATGACATATCCTACCCACTCCACGAATAGCGGGCCCAACCTCAATCAGGGTTTTCACATCATATACGTCCTGTCTCCCCTTTTATTCTTCCTCCTCCACCTTGTCATCCTATGCTGAATTACCCTCCATATCACTCCCAAGTTGGGAGCTGTGCAGCAGCACATCAGCAACTGCAGCAGAGCTGTGGTAAGGAATAAAGCAACAGAGCAATCAGTGTCTCTCCCCAATGCAACGCCAACCCGGCTGGTTGTCTGTGATTTTGGGGGTAACCTGGTGGCAGCTTTAAAGCTCGGGAAGCTGGTACACGTGCCACGCATGGCTCACGTGCTGAACCTAGTGGTGCAGAAATTTATAAAAACATACCCTGACTTGCCATACCTACTTGAGAAGGTGTGCCATATTTGCGCCCATTTCCGCCATTCCTCAACCGCTGTTGCCGGTCTTGCAGCGCTTCAAAAGCAATTTAATGTGCCAAACCACTGACTCATTTGCGACCTGCCAAGACGGTGTTACTCAACATATCATATGTTGGCAAGGATAAGTGAACAGCAGAGGGCACTTGCTGAATACCAGCTTACACATGCCGGTCAGACTGAGACTCAGTCAAGACACATAACAACTGTCAAGTGGGTGTGGATCACTGACATTTATTATTATTATTATTATTTATTTATTTATTTATTTATATAGCACTATTAGATTCCATGGTGCTTTACATATGAAGAGGGGAGAAGAAGGACAAATACAGTATATATGGACAATCAAGTCTTACAGATACAGGAGGGGAGACATTTGTGAGGTGCTTGATAACTTTGAGTAGTGCACCAAGCTTGTGAGCGGTGATCAGGCTATTATTAGTGTAACCATCCCTATTATGCCATGTCTGCTGAAAGAATCACTGCATAATCTGAAAATGGAATCTTTGAGTGCTGAACAGCTGGGTATGGAGCAAGATTTCACAATGGGTGACCATACCCAGCCCAGCCAATCTCATCAGGCAAGATTGGGGGATGAAGATAATGAGGAAGACGAGGAGGGAGAGGACTTCTTTTTAAGTGGAACCAAGGTAACCCCTCATATTATAGAGGGGACTCCCAACCCCAGATTCATGTCTGTCCAGCATGGGTAGGCTGGAGAGGAGGAGGTGGAGGAGGAGTGTCAGTGTGAGGAGAGCACGGGTATTGTTCCCCCTTCAGGGGTCACAGAACATTTGCCTCTTTGCAGCTTGGCACAAATGGCACACGTCACATCTAATTGTCTGTGCCAAGACTCTTGCGTGATCCCCATTTCAACAGCAAACTATACTGGTTGGCCACCTTTCTAGACCCACGGTACAAGGACAAATTTCCTTCGCTACTGTTGCAGTCATCAAGGGATTTCACAGTTGAATCCTTCAAGAGGCCATTGTCAGTCATTTAATGGCAACATCACCCTCAGACACCTCTGCTAGCAGAGGTACCAGCTCTGTGCAACAGCATGCATTAATGGTGAGAGACACGCCCAGCAGGTCTAATCTAAAAGAGGTGGTGGTAAAATGTCCACAAACTGGGCCATCTTCAATAAATCGGCTCATCAGCAAGGGCTAGCTGGACCAGTAACAATGTCAAGGAGGGAGAAGTTGCACAAGATGGTCAATGACTATCTAAGTGACCATACCTGCGTCCTTCCTGATGCTTCTGTTCCATTTAATTACTGGTATCCAAGCTGTATAGTTGGCCAGACCTCTCCTTATATGCCTTGAAGGTGCTGGCCTGCCCTGCTGCTAGTGTGATGTCAGAGCAAGTTTTCAGTGCCACTGAGGCAATCATCACAGATACATGCACACGGCTGACTACAGAGAATGCAGACAGGCTGACTCTGACAAAATTTAAAAAGGTCACTACAAATTTTATTTTAGGCAACTGGTGATCACGTCCATCCCTTCCCATACAAACCCCTTTTCTTCTTCTTACACATATTTTAAACTCCTGCTTTTGCCACATGTACCTAATGGTCAATAAGCTAAAAACAATGTTCCAGTAATTACAATTTCCCATCAGAGGCACTTGTGATGAGACCCTCCTTCCTTCATCAACCATAATACATCCCCTTGGGCTACTTTTTGAAGACATTATGACTATGCCTGGACATTGGGCACTGCAAATACTGTGCTAGTAGTCCTAGATTCATAATTGCTTGGCCCTTGAGGCCTGCTTCCATCATCAATCATGGGACAGCCCCTTTGGCTAATTTTTGGAGACACTATGGCTATGGCTGCACATTGGGCACTGCAAAAACTATGCTAGAAGACTGTGTTGTCGTGAACGATTGGATGCTGCTAGAAAATTTTGTGAAGGCCTTATAAGCCATCCAAGACAGTATCTGCTCTTGCTCTTCTGGCTCCCAGACCCGTTTACATTACAGACTGGGAAATGTTGGCAGGAGCATAGATGCATCAACCTTCTTCTGTCTCCGAGACTCTGTGATTTGTCGGGCATCACTGACAACCCCACACCCACGTCCGTGTCCTTGTTCCTTCACAGCAGCCTTTTTAGGGATTAGGGTTTTTCTGACTTAGCTGCAGATGCTCAGATGCAGATATTGGAGAACAAGGAGCAGCTAGTGCTTTGTGGATGGTAGCACTACAGCCTAGTACTGCTTTGTGTTTTTCACAGCACTGCAATGGCACCAAAAAAATAGCCCTGAAGTTTAAGGCCATATTATTACTTGCGCTAGTCACCACACAAGACAGCGGTGCTGGCTGCGTGTCAGTTGTGCAGTACCATACGTGCTATTCAGTATGAACATAGAACCACAATGGCATAAAACAATTTCCTTGAGGTTTAAGGCGATATATTACGCACCCCAGTCACCACACAAGACAGCGGTGCTGGCTACATGTCAGTTGTGCAGTACTGTGCGTGCTATTTAGTATGAACACAGCACCGCAACGGCACAACAAAGTTGCCCTGAGGTTTAAGGCGATATATTATGCGTGTCAGTCACCACACAAGACAGCGGTGCTGGCTGCGTCTCAGTTGTGCAGTATTATGTGTGCTATTCGGTGTGAACACAGCAACGCAACAGCAAAAAAATTGGCCTGCAGGGGTAAATGTGACCCCAAAAATAGCTGGGAAAACTGTCACTACCCCCTGACCTTATACTCTTAGCTCTGAAAAAAGGCTTAAATATTGCTGACTGTACTATGTGGTACTGTAACACTCCTGCCTGTCTCCCTGCACTACAGTCACCTGGTACTACAATACTGGTAGCTCTCACAAGAGCTTTTGGGTTTTACAGAGGATTTCTGGATGATTTGCACAAGCTCAAGTCTCCCTAGCACACTCACACTCTCCCTACACTAGCTGTGTTCTGCATGCAATGTGCAGAAAATGGCGGCGGCAGGGCTTAAATAGAGCCTATGAGTCATAGGCTATGACTCATGTATGACGCTGGGCGGTCAGCCAATCATCAACCAAGAAGGCTGTGGCATTACTGTGATTGGCTAATGCTGGGTGATAGATCTGAATATTGCGAGGCGAGTAGTGAAATACTCGCTATGTTTCGACTACCGCGAGTATCACATTACTCGCCAAGTACCGAATACTTGGGATTTATACTCACTCATCCCTAACTGTTGCATGAGTCTCAGGATTAGGTATTGTGCTCAAAGAGATTTGCTCAATTCATGCACCACATGGATAGGAGACCTTAACAAGAGACCCTACTTTTCCAAAAATTAGTATCAGACCGCAGTAAAGTGGTATCCTTGTTATACATTTTGTATTGGGACACAATTGCAGCAAGTGATTCACCCAGGGGTCTATGGGAATTCGATACCCGGGCGTGGAGTTGGGGAGATGTCACAGGTGGCCTGCCCAACCATAGCCCTGGTAGTCAATTATAAATTAGAAAGAAAAGGGAATAAATGTCTTGTGATGCCACCTGTGTTTTCTGGTGACGGCACCAGCAGCGCTGGTGGGCCTCCGGGGATGATGGACGGGTAGCTGGATGGTATAGGTTCCCACAGGCAGAGCAAAGTTCCGTGGTTGTGATGAGGTGACAGGGATTTGCACAGGGAGGTGGTTAGGCAGCCGGGCCGCTGCTACAGTCTCTGAGCTGGACAGGGTCAGGGTTGGAGAAACGGACACACACACTGGTGTCACATCGCCATTGGACTCGGTGGCTAGTGTTCCTGCCTCGGCCGCTGGGAGGAGCCGGATTCCTTCGGCTGATGGCGCCGGTGATAGGAGGGCCTTGTCCTCATATGGACCTGCTCCTGCGACGTCTGCCTCTGTCGCTGAGCGCCGCCGTGTTTCTCCTTTGGGTGGTGTTGGTCGCAGAGGAGCGGGCCCTGCAGAGGTGTCTGTTAGGCGCAGCCTTCGTTCTTCTGTCAGAAGTGGGGTGGGTGGAGCCGGTCGTGCATCACCATCTGGCCTGGTTCTAGGGGCGGTCCGGATGAGATCATCAGGCTGTGAGCTCCAGCCTATGGGAGGTAACCGCGCCCTTCAAATATATTGGAGCCTGTCTTGCAGGCCGCCAGATATAGTTTTGGTTCCCCAGTGATAGTGTGTGTTTGGCATTGACTCTGACCTTCCCTGGATTTCTGACTCTGCTTCAGCCTATCGATTTTGTACCTCAGCTGCCCTCTTGGTTTTTGCCCTTGACCCTTGCCTGGATTTTTGACTCTGCTACTTCCTGATGATTTTGTACCTTCGCTGCCCTCTCGGTTTTGACTCGGACTTCTGACTTCGTTTTTTGGGTCTTGATTTTTCCCCTGGCGACCTTCCTGTGCTGTTGCTCATAATAGGCAGCTACCCCCTGGGCTCCGCTGTAATTCCAGATCCCTGTATAGGGGTTAAGGGTCTTAGAGTTTCTCGGGGTGCTGCCTTACCAGCAGCTCAGCCTCACAGCGGATGGTTATCACAACTGGAAGTTGTTTAAGTACTTTTACTGGTGGTATTGAATATACTGTCCAGGGCACACTCCGGTGGTCAGGAAACACTTTTGGATCTCCACAGTGAGTGAGGATAGGACCTTCTTGTTGCTTTCCCCTTCGTGAAGCCTCTGACCCGTGTAAAACTAGGCCTGGCCTCCTCTATGTCTCTGTCACCTGCGTTGTGTGGTGGGAAACCTCTGTATGGACTACCACTATCACTTCCCTTTTCTTGGAACAGATTTTATGTATATCAATAAGCTCAATGAAGATATGATGTTCTTTGGACCCACGAGATTTATGAACGTATGTGGATTTACATGTATGCAGCTATATGTTAAGTATAGGGAATGATGTATTATGTTAGAAAAGTGGCATCTTGAACTCAATTTTACACCATGTAAGAATATTGTCACCTTATGATAAATGAGTGTGTATCCTTGGGGTAATTGGGTACTTTTATGGAGGGTGGATTAAGAATTTATAAAGATGAGCCCTCCTTAGTATGTATTAACAGGGGTTGGCTGGTGGAGCTAGTCCCGGGTGGCATCCAGATCCCTCAGCCCTAATGTGAGGAGCGGGGGGGGTTTGCTGTCGGATCCTGCCGGGTGAGGACCGGGGGGAGGGGGTTATGGGATTGGGGGGATGCTGACGAATCCAGCCAGGTGAGGAGTGGGGGGGGGGCAGTATTCTAACACTCACCGCATGCTGCCCTGCACACAGTCCCGCTGTATCATTGCAGCAGCTGCGGCTGCAAAGCAACAGCGGCCGCCTGACCCATGTCATTAAGGGGGCGGCCCTAAATTAGGGCAATACCACCAGCCTGGGGGGAACTTGCCCCCCTGCCACATGGCCTAGCCAGTCCGCCCCTGTGTGTTAATATATCTATTGCAAACTTGTAAGGTTCAATATGCCACTGAATGATTGATACAGGACCCCCTAAGAACAGGGAGGTATCTAGTGATATTGTGTAAAGAGAAAAGCTGTGTAATGTATGAAAAACATGAGCTCTTATAGCTGTGCACTACTATGGCAGATATTTTGCATTGCTATATATATGTATATGTATAAGCTTGGTTGCACCATATTGTATTTGGGCAATTATAAGATCTTTTGTTGTCCATATGAATATAAAAAAGTGGCTCAGAAATATAATAATATGCACATATTGTGAGATATAAGCTAGTGCTAGGTGGGTTTTTTCTGAAGCGCTATGTTATGGAAAGTATGCAGGATCTCGGAGAAGGGGACGCTCGTCCAAACTCACTGAGCGCATGCACGCTATGGGAGTAGTGTGTGGACGTGACGGCACCATGGTAACGATGAACTAACACCACAGGACGCCTGCGCAGTGCATCGATGACACGGGCAAATCACGAGTAAGAGCCCTAAGCATGCGCAGTAGTAGTAGACGTTTGGAGGAGGCAGTTAGCTGAGTCTTCCTGGACTGAGATATAGCGACTTGTAATAATGCTGGAAGCGGATTGGAGAAGGGGTTTGTTTACATCCCCCGAACTAGGAACTTTATTAATACAACTAGTAAAAAGGCCCGATGCTATTCCATCGGGAGTGGGGTGACATCAAGATGGGGGCGGGCTGTTTGGCATTGGGGGCATCAGCTGTGAGCAGTGTGGAGCAGTGTGGGTGTTTGGGGGGGTAAGCAGGAGCAGTGTGGGGAGTGAGGACATACGGAGGGTAAGAGGAGTGAGCAGGGGCAGTGTGGGTGATTGAGGGGGTAAGCAGGGGCAGTGTGGGTAGTGAGTGAGGAGATACGGGGTGGTAAGAGGAGTGAGCAGGGGCAGTGTGGGTGAGTGGGGGTTAAGCAGGGGCTGTATGTGTGATTGGGGGCAGTTGGTGTGGATGAGAGGGGTAAGCAGGGTGTATGGGTGAGGGGGGGTAAGGAGGAGTAGTGTGGGTGAGTGGGGGCATGTGGGGGAGGTGAGAGGGGTAAGTAGGTACAGAGTGGGGGCATTAGCAGGGGCAGGTGGGTGATTGGGGGGTAAGCAGGGGCAGTGTGGGTGATAGGGGTGGTAGGCATGGGCAGTGTGGGGAGTGAGGAGATGGGGGTGTAAGAGGAGTGAGGAGGGGCAGTGTGGGGAGTGAGGAGATAGGGGGGTAAGAGTAGTGAGGAGGGGCAGTGTGGTTGAGTGGGGGTTAAATGAGGGGAGTGTGGGTGATAGGGGTGGTAAGCAGGGGCAGTGTGGGGAGTGAGGAGATAGGGGGGGTAAGAGGAGTGAGGAGGGTCAGTGTGGGGGTAAGGAGATAGGGGGGTAAGAGTAGTGAGGAGGGGCAGTTTGGTTGAGTGGGGGTTAAGCAGGGGCAGTGGGGGTGGAGATGTGTGGGGCTGCGCCCCTGTAACTATTACCGGGTGGTTAGAGTCTGCAGGGCCGGCGGGGCTGGAGGCAACAATGCTTGTGCTTGAGGGGCGGGTGTTATGAGTGCCCAGGGCCGGTGGGGCTGGAGGCTAGAATGGTAGTGCGGCGCGGGCACCATCTTACCGTGGTCCGCTGCGGCGGGCCGCGTCATTGAGGCAGGCGTCGGTTGATGGTGGCGGCGGTGGCGAGGGGCTGTGAGATGCTCCATGCAGTGCGTGGCTGTGGGTGGCCTGGGGTCGGACTGTGTGGTCGGTAGTGGGAGCTGGTCGGTAATTGCGGGGGAGCGGTGTGTGTAGCGGGCAGGGTGTGGGGTGTTCGGCTGCAGAATGTTTGCGCTTCCGGCCAGCGCGTGATAGCGGCACAGTGGCCGGAAGCGCAAACTGCAGATTATGTATATAGACTAGTAAAAAGGCCCGATGCAATTGCATCGGGAGAGCGGTGAAATGAATTGTGTGTATACAGGCGGGTCAGTGGGTAGCAGAGTATACAGGGGGCTCTGTGGGTAGCAGAGTATGCAGGCGGGTCTGTGGGTAGCAGAGTATGCAGGCGGCTGTGTGGGTAGCAGAGTATACAGGCGGCTCTGTGGGTAGCAGAGTATACAGGCGGCTCTGTGGGTAGCAGAGTATACAGGCGGTTCTGTGGGTAGCAGAGTATACAGGCGGCTCTGTGGGTAGCAGAGTATACAGGGGGCTCTGTGGGTAGCAGAGTATAGAGGCGGCTCTGTGGGTAGCAGAGTATAGAGGCGGCTGTGTGGGTAGCAGAGTATACAGGCGGCTCTGTGGGTAGCAGAGTATGGAGGCGGCTCTGTGGGTAGCAGAGTATGCAGGCTGCTCTGTCGGTAGCAGAGTATGCAGGCTGCTCTGTCGGTAGCAGAGTATGCAGGTTGCTCTGTCGGTAGCAGAGTATACAGGCGGCTCTGTGGGTAGCAGAGTATACAGGCGGCTCTGTGGGTAGCAGAGTATAGAGGGGGCTCTGTGGGTAGCAGAGTATAGAGGCGGCTGTGTGGGTAGGAGAGTATAGAGGCGGCTCTGTGGGTAGCAGAGTATAGAGGCGGCTGTGTGGGTAGCAGAGTATACAGGCGGCTCTGTGGGTAGCAGAGTATGGAGGCGGCTCTGTGGGTAGCAGAGTATGCAGGCTGCTCTGTCGGTAGCAGAGTATGCAGGCTGCTCTGTCGGTAGCAGAGTATGCAGGTTGCTCTGTCGGTAGCAGAGTATACAGGCGGCTCTGTGGGTAGCAGAGTATACAGGCGGCTCTGTGGGTAGCAGAGTATAGAGGGGGCTCTGTGGGTAGCAGAGTATAGAGGCGGCTGTGTGGGTAGGAGAGTATAGAGGCGGCTCTGTGGGTAGCAGAGTATAGAGGCGGTTCTGTGGGTAGCAGAGTATAGAGGCGGCTGTGTGGGTAGCAGAGTATAGAGGCAGCTCTGTGGTGGAGGGGTGAGGAGAGAAGCGGCTCTGTGGTGGGTTGGTGAGGAGAGAAGCGTCTCTGTGGTGGAGGGGTGAGGAGAGAAGCGGCTTTGTGGTGGAGGGGTGAGGAGAGAAGCGGCTCAGTGATGGAGGGGTGAGGAGAGAAGCGGCTCAGTGGTGGAGGGGTGAGGAGAGATGCGGCTCAGTGGTGGAGGGGTGAGGAGAGAACCGGCTTAGTGGTGGAGGGGTGGAGGGGAGAAACGGCTCTGTGGTGGAGGGGTGAGGAGAGAAGCGGCTCTGGCCTGGAGGGGTGAGGAGAGAAGCGGCTCTGGCCTGGAGGGGTGAGGAGAGAAGCGGGTCTGGGCTGGAGGGGTGAGGAGAGAAGCGCTTGTGGTGGAGGGGTGAGGAGAGAAACGGCTCTGGGCTGGAGGGGTGAGGAGAGAAGCGGCTCTGGGTGGAGGGTGAGGAGAGAAGGGCTCTGGTCTGGAGGGTGAGAGAGAAGCGGCTCTGTGGTGGAGGGGTGAGGAGAGAAGCGGCTCTGTGGCTGGAGGGGTGAGGAGAGAAGCGGCTCTGTGGCGGAGGGGTGAGGAGAGAAGCGGCTCTGTGGCGGAGGGGTGAGGAGAGAAGCGGCTCTGTGGCGGAGGGGTGAGGAGAGAAGCGGCTCTGTGGCGGAGGGGTGAGGAGAGAAGCGGCTGCATGTGGAGGAGGTGGTGAGGTGAGAGAAGCGGCTCTGGGCGGAGGGGTGAGGAGAGAAGCGGCTCTGGGCTGGAGGGGTGAGGAGAGAAGCGGCTCTGGCTGGAGGGGTGAGGAGAGAAGCGGCTCTGTGGTGGAGGGGTGAGGAGAGAAGCGGCTCTGTGGCTGGAGGGGTGAGGAGAGAAGCGGCTCTGTGGGGAGGGGTGAGGAGAGAAGCGGCTCTGTGGCGGAGGGGTGAGGAGAGAAGCGGCTCTGTGGCGGAGGGGTGAGGAGAGAAGCGGCTCTGTGCGGAGGGGTGAGGAGAGAAGCGGCTCTGGGCTGGAGGGGTGAGGAGAGAAGCGGGTCTGGGGTGGAGGGGTGAGGAGAGAAGCGGCTCCGGGCTGGAGGGGTGAGGAGAGAAGCGGCTCTGGGCTGGAGGGGTGAGGAGAGAAGCGGCTCTGGGCTGTAGGGGTGAGGAGAGAAGCGGCTCTGGGCTGGAGGGGTGAGGAGAGAAGCGGGTCTGGGGTGGAGGGGTGAGGAGAGAAGCGGCTCTGGGCTGGAGGGGTGAGTAAAGAAGCGGCTCTGGGCTGGAGGGGCATCCGATTGGTCCAGGACGCCGAGTCCTGGTCAATTGGATGGGCGTGCTGTGTTTACAACACAGCGCCCAATCCGCTTGCAGGGGCGGCGGCGGCCAATGGGAGTGAGTGGGGCGTGTGAGGCTTTGGAGGCAGAGATGCCCCGCTCACTCCCATTGGCTGGCGCCGAGCACAGGACGACTTCAGTGGGTTGCGGCAGGCGGCCACAGGCCCTACACGGCAAGTCCAGCAGCAGTGAGGCCCCAGCGGTGAGCGAGGGGCGGAAGGCACCGGCGGCATCCGGGCAGCGTCGACTTCGTGGCGGGGCCAAGGGTTGGCAGGATGGCGGTGGTGTGAGGTAGTGCGGGTGCGGCTCGCGATGACGCAAGCGTCATCGCTCGCAGTGCCACAAAAGATTATGGGATTCGGCTTCAACGGGCGAATCCCAAACTGGTGATTATATAAGTAGATATGTGTATAAACTGTATATGTACATCTATCTATATATGTGTATATACAGTATATGTACAGCTATCTATATATGTGTATATACTGTACATATATATCTGTGTGTATATGTGTATATACTGTATATATATATGTGTATATACTGTATATCTATATATGTGTTGTGTATATACTGTATATGTATATGTGGGTATATAGTGTATGTCTGTGTATATACTGTATATCTATATGTGAGTATACACTGTATATCTATGTATATGTGTATATACTGTATATCTATGTATGTGTATATACTGTGTATCTATCAATATGTGTGTATATAGTGTATATCTACATGTATATATGTGTATATACTGTATATGTATGTGTGTATATACTGTATATGTATGTATATATGTGTATATACTGTATAGCGATATGTGTACATACTATATATCTCTATATATGTGTATATAAACTATAACTACATCTATATATGTGAAAATACTGTATATGTATATGTATCTGTGTGTATATACTGTGTATGTATATATGTGTGTATATACTGTATATGTACATCTATGTATATATGTGTATATAGTGTATATGTATCTGTGTGTATATAGTGTATATCTAAGTGTATGTGTAGATACAGTATATGTATATATATATATGTATAGATGTGTATATACTGTATATGTATATATGTATATAGTGTATATCTATCTGTGTATATACTGTATATCTATATATGTGTGTATAGACTGTATATGTGCATGTATGTATATATGTGTATATACGCTATATGTATATGTGTATGTGTTTATATACAGTATATCAATATATATATATGTGTATATAGTGTGTATCTATGTGTATATACAGTATATCAATATATTTATGTGTATATAAGGTATGTGTAGATACTCTATATCTATATGTGTGTGTTGAAATAGTGTATATGTATATAGAGTGTATGTATGTATATAGAGTGTATGTATGTATATAGAGTGTATATGTATATATAGTGTATGTATGTATATATAGTGTATGTATGTATATGTGTATGTTGTGCTGCTGGTTAGTCGTCCTGTGTGTGGGGGGATTTTTGTCCCCTGTGGTGTGTCTCTCCCGGATCTCCTCTCTGTCTCTCAGCTGCTGTGTGTGGGGGAGGTGCAGGGTGTGGGGCCGAAGCAGAGCAGGGTAGACTGTAGAGGGGCAGAATGGGCTCCCCCCCCCCGTTTCCCCTGGGCTCTATTTGCCCCTGCAGTGTCTTAACTCGCCCTGGCCCCTCTGTGGCTTCTTACCCTTCTTCCCAGCTCTGATCGATTAATAGAGGGCCTGAAGTGATGTCTGAGTCATGTGAATGATCACATGACTCTGACATCACCAAAGGTCCTTTAGCCTTGTAGTGAAGATGATCGGAGCAGAGAGGGATGCAGGAGTGCGCCGGAGCAGCAGGAGAGGTGGAGGGGGATCTACGGCTGGCAGGGGTGTATGGCTGGCGGGGGTGTGCAGGCGGGGGGTAGTTCTCCGGGAGGTGCAGTACGGCTGCGGCTGTCAGCTGCTGTGTGTGGGGGTTGCTGTCCCGGGGGATGGAGTGTGCGGGGCCGGAGCTCCTCTCCCTCTCTCTCTGGCCGGGTCTCCTGTGTCTGTGTGTGGGGGTTGCTGTCCCGGGGGATGGAGTGTGCGGGGCCGGAGCTCCTCTCCCTCTCTCTCTGGCCGGGTCTCCTGTGTCTGTGTGTGGGGGTTGTTGTCCCGGAGGTGCACTGCGGCTGCTTCTCGCGATGACGCTACGCATCATCGCTCGCAGTGGCGCAAAGCATTCTGGGATTCGGCTACAGTGCCCGAATTCCAAACTGCGGATTATATAAATAGATTATGAAGTTTATACTGTGCTGATTAGATGGATTTCTACACCTGGTAACTCCTTATAAGTCTGTGTATGTATTAAGACCAACTGGGATGTTTTTAGATACAGGTAGATCTATGTATCAGATTAAGTATTTGCTATGTATTGTGATTGGTTATTATAATCATGTGGGTGGGGTTATCACTATAAAAGGGTGTTATGTATTTGATACTGTGAGCTTGATAAAGATCATACTATTGTTCTGAATGTTGCTTGTATGGACGGATAATAAAGAAAATTTGATTGTTCATCAACTGGTGAGGCGCTGTCTTTTCCCTCTTATGGATGTTGTGGTCCGGGTGAAACTCCTTGGATTGACGTGCGCCTTATGGATTGGGTAAAGTAACAAAACCCATTTATTTCTTACTGGTGCTGTGTCCCTTGTGTTTTTGGCAGGGCTGTGGAGTCAGAGTAGGAGTAGGAGTCGTGGAGTCGGAGCTCATTTTGGTGGAGTCGGAGTCGGTATGAAATGGACCGACTCCGGGTTCAGTAGTTCAATGCTGAATGTGCTGAATACGGATTTCAGTTCTTTGGTGTCCCCTTGTTGTAAGTACTATTAAACGGATGAATGAAAGTAATGAACAACAGCTAGAAGAAAATGTAGGATTCAGTATGTTTGAGATGGAAAAGGTCACAGTGCTGTTCATGTAACTGAGGAGGAAGTGGAACAAACAGATATTACAGCAGAAGAACAGCAAAATGATACTTTACAATTAGATGATGTAGTTGAAGCTGCTTCAAAACACTTTAATATTTATCACATGCGCTGTGCTGTGCACACACTGCAGCTGGCAATAAAAGATGGTCTGCAAGAGGGACATTATAGAAATCTGCTTGCAAAAGTGAGGAAATTGGTTATTGCCGCCAAAACCCCTAAAATTGATTCCATCTTGATCAGACGTGGGAAAGGGGCAATTGTCGATCAAGCCACTCGGTGGGGCAACAATTATTTAATGATTGAGCGATTGATTGAACTAAAACCGTTTCTTATAGATATGGCGAACCCTCAGGTTACCTTAAATGAAAGTAAATGGACACAGGTGGCTGAATTGAAGGAATTGCTTAATCACCCATTCACCGTGACTAAAAAATTCCAAGCTGAGGATTTAACTCCTGGCATTTTCATGAAGGAGTGGAAGAACTTGCTATTTTGCCTGTCCCAAAGAGGAGGTTTAATCGCAGATGGCATTTCTGCTTCAATGAAACGGAGAGAGACACAGCTATTGGAAAATCAAATTCTTCTAGCAGCTGTTTATGTTGACCCAAGTCATTGTATACTGCTTGATGAACAACAGTGTGCTAAAGGAACAGAAGCTGTGACTGAGGTAGCAGTTAGGATGAGTGGCCTACAGGACTGCCAGGCGCAAGAGGACTTGGGTCCTCCTGACAGTGCTATTGCTGCCATGCCTTCATCCTCATCAGATGAGGAGTTTGACTTTGTCAAGTATTTGGATGACATGGAGCAGGCAAAGCATTGCCGCAAGGAGGAAAATTTCACTTCGTCTCCTATGGCAAGCAGATTGACCATGTTTCTGCAAAATTTTTCTGTTGCTCACAAAGAAATAGAAAAATGCAACTGTTCATCAAAACTGACTGTGCATGAGTCCATTCCTCTATACCCGGAGATTGTTAGAGATGTTGCCCATGTGGTTACGGCTTTGCCTCCAACCCAAGTTAGTGTAGAGAGGTTGTTCTCTAGCCGTAAAATTATTAGGTAAGATTTAAGGTCATCTATGAAGGAGGATCTGATGGAGGCAACTCTATTCTGCACAAATGGCAAATTCATAGACTGCACAAATGTTATTCAGTGTGTTTTTGTTAAACTCTTTTTTGCCACTTATATAGTTTATTACATAGTGTTATTATATATACAGATATATATATATATATATATATATATATATACTATATATATATATATAATATATATATATATATATATATACTATATATATCTACTATATAATTGTCTAAGGTTTTTTGAGTCTGTCTGTAACCAAAATTGCGCGCAACATAGAGGCAGCTCATGTTCGAATTTCGCGTCTATTTGCTGCCCAGCACCGCTGTAGCTGGGATACACAGCCTCTCATCACAGCCCCCCCCTCCTCCTGCCCACACTCCCTGCCCGATCACCCCCCCACCTGTCACCACAGCTCCCCCCACTGCCCGGTCACCCCCCGCCTGTCACCACAGTCCCCCCCCCCACTGCCCGGTCACCCCCCTGCCTGTCACCATAGCCCCCTTCCACTGTCCGGTCACCCCCCGCCTGTCACTCTACCCACTGACCCCCGCTCTGCCCACTGACCCCCACTCTACCCACTGACCCCTCACACTGCTCACTGACCCTGCTCTGCCCACTGACCCCCTTTCTGCCCACTGACCCCTCTTTGCCCACTAACCCTGCTCTGACCACTGACCCCCACTTTGCCCACTGACCCTGCTCTGCCCACTGTTCCCCACTCTGCCCACTGACCCTGCTCTGCCCACTGACCCTGCTCTGCCCACTGACCCCCACTCTGCCCACTGACCCTGCTCTGCCCACTGACCCCTCACACTGCCCACTGACCCTGCTCTGCCCACTGACCATGCTCTGCCCACTGACCCTGCTATGCCCACTGACCCTCTCTCTGCCCACTGACCCTGCTCTGCCCACTGACCCCCACTCTGCCCACTGACCCTGCTCTGCCCACTGACCCCCACTCTGCCCACTGATCCCCACTCTGCCCACTGACCGCCACTCTGCCCACTGACCCTGCTCTGCCCACTGACCCCCACTCTGCCCACCGACCATGTTCAGCCCACTGATCCCCACTCTGCCCACTGACCCTGCTCTTCCCACTGACCCCCCACTCTGTCCACTGACCCTTCTTTGCCTACTAACCCCTCACACTGCCCACTGACCCCTCACACTGCTCACTGACCCCTCACACTGCCCACTCACCGCCACTCTGCCCACTGACCCTGCTCTGCCTACTGACCCCCACTCAGCCCACCGACCCTGCTCTGCCCACTGACCCCCACTCTGCCCACTGACCCTGCTCTGCCCACTGACCCCCACTCTGCCCACTAACCCTGCTCTGCCCACTAACCCCTCACACTGCCCATTGACCCCTCACACTGCTCACTGACCCCTCACACTGCCCACTGACCCTGCTCTGCCTATTGACCATGCTCTGCCCACTGACCCCTCACACTGCTCGATTGCTCCATCCTGCTCATCCCGCTCCATCCTGCCCCCCCGGCTCCATCCTACCCCCCCCCGGCCCCATCCTGTTCCCCCTGGCTCCATCCTGTTTCCCCCAGCTCCATCCTGCCCCCCCCCCGCTTTATCCTGCCCCACTCGCTCCATCCTGCCCTACTCACTCCATTCTGCCCCCCCGACACAATCCTGCCCCCCTTCCGCCCCTCAGCTGATCGGTTTCCCAGGCAATGACAGGTCCTAAAGGCCTGTAGGACCTAGAAGGCAGAGGTGGAGCGAGCCAGCGGACAGGTGAGTATCCTCACTGAGGAATTTTTAACTTTTACTGTGGAGGACCGGGGGCCAGGAGGAGTGGGGGACCGCTGGGAGCTGAGTATCGCCATATACCATAGTGCTGCTATACATGTGCTATAATGTACTGCCATATACCATAGCACTGCTATACATGTACTGTAATGTACCGCCATATACTATAGTGCTGCTATACATGTACTGTAATGTACCGCCATATACCAGAGCGCTGCTATACATGTACTGTAATGTACTGCCATATACTATAGTGCTGCTATACATGTACTGTAATGTACTGCCATATACCATAGCGCTGCTATACATGTACTGTAATGTACCGCCATATACTATAGTGCTGCTATACATGCACTGTAATGTACCACCATATACCATAGCACTGCTATACATGTACTGTAATGTACTGCCATATACTATAGTGCTGCTACACATGTGCTGTAATGTACCGCCATATACTATAGTGCTGCTATACATGTGCTGTAATGTACCACCATATACTATAGTGCTGCTATACATGTTCTGTAATGTACTACCATATACCATAGTGCTGCTATACATATATATACATATATACATATAGTTCACTCACGTTGACTGAACAAGTTCTGTCAGTCACAGTATGTCAACTACATACATATTCTAGAATACCCGATGCGTTAGAATCAGGCCACCATTTAGTATATATATATACATGTAATCCATATTACATAGTATATGACATATTTACAATTTATTACACTTTTGTTTTCTAAAATTGTATTCCAATTAATATATTTTTGGTTCTATCTAAATATCTTGATTATTGATTGTATAATAAAAATTATTAAATATCTGATGTTCACATTGTACTACAATTCATTTTTTCACCTGAATTACATAAGCAATATATGTCGGAGTCGGAGTGAGGGAAATTGAGGAGTCGGAGTTGAAGTCGCAGGTTTGGCTTACCGACTCCACAGCCCTGTCTGTAATGGTTGCTTCCATAGTGAACACACCCATTGGCATCAACATTTTTATAATGATTTCTTGTCATAATCTTACCTGAATCATCAATATAGATATTCAGGTCTAAAAAAGTCACATTTTTTCTATCAACATAGCGGGTAAGCTCTTTACCCCAATGACTCTCCCTTATAGCATCAAGGAAATCAAAGACCGTATTGTCTGTATTATCATAAATGATGATTATATCATCTACTAGATGATGGCCCGATTCTAACGCATCGGGTATTCTAGAATATGTATGTAGTTGACATGCTGTGACTAACAGAACTTGTTCAGTCAACGTGAGAGAACTACATATATATATATATATATATATCAGCGCTATGGTATATGGTGGTTCATTACAGCACATGTATAGCAGCACTATAGTATAAGCCGGTACATTATAGTAAATGTATAGCAGGACTATGGTATATGGCGGTACATTACAGTACATGTATAGCAGCGCTATAGTATATGGCGGTACATTACAGTACATGTATAGCAGAACTATAGTATATGGTGGTACATTACAGTACATGTATAGCAGCGCTATAGTATGTGGCGGTACATTACAGTACATGTATAGCAGCACTATAGTATATGGCGGTACATTACAGTACATGTATAGCAGCACTATAGTATATGGCGGTACATTACAGTACATGTATAGCAGCACTATAGTATATGGCGGTACATTACAGTACATGTATAGCAGCGCTATAGTATATGGCGGTACATTACAGTACATGTATAGCAGCACTATAGTATATGGCGGTACATTACAGTACATGTATAGCAGCGCTATGGTATATGGTGATACTCCGCTCCCCGCGGCCCCCCCGCTTCTCCATAGTAAAAGTAAAAAAATCCTCAGTGAGGATGCTCACCTGTCCGCCGGCTTGCTCCACCTCCGTCTTCTAGGTCCTACAGGCCTTTAGGACCTGTCGTTGCCTGAGAAACCAATCAGGATGGAGCAGGAGGGCAGGATGGTGAAGGGGGGTGGGAAGGGGGGCAGGATTGTGTCGGGGGGCAGGATGGAGCGAGCGGGGCAGGATGGAGCTGGGGGGGGCAGGATGGAGTCGGGGGGGCAGGATGGAGGCAGGTGGGCAGGATGGAGCCGGGGGCGGGGCAGGATGGAGGCGGGGGCAGGATGGAGCGAACGGGACAGGATGGAGCGAGAGAGAGCAGGATGGAGCCGGAGGAGCCGGATGGTGGCGGGGGGGCAGGATGGTGGGAGCGGGGCAGGATGGAGAGAGTGTGGCAAGATGGTTGTGGGGGGCAGGATGGTGGCGGGGAGACAGGATGGTGACGGGGGGCAGGATGGAGCCGGCAGGGCAGGATGGAGTGAGCAGGGCAGGATGGAGCTGGAGGAGCAGGATGGTGGCTGGGGGGGAGACAGGATGGTGGCTGGTGTGGGAGGGGGGCAGAATGGAGTGAGCAAGGCAAGATGGGGCGAGCGGGGCAAGTCAGAGCGAGCGGGGCAGGATGGTGGCGGGGGCAACATGGAGCAAGCGGGGCAGGATGGTGGTGAACGGGGTATGATGGAGCGAGCGGGGCAGGATGGAGTGAGCGGGGCAGGATGGAGCGAGCAGGGCAGGATGGAGCGAGCGGGGCAGGATGGAGCGAGCGGGGCAGGATGGAGCCGGGGTGCAGGATGGAACCGAGGGGGGCAGGATGGGAGGAGGGCAGGATGGTGGCGAGCGAGGCAGGATGGTGGCGAGGGGCAAGATGGGAGGAGGGCAGAATGGAGCGAGCGGGGCAGGATGGAGCGATTGGGGCAGGATGGAGCAATTGGGGCAGGATGGAGCGAGCGGATCAGGATGGAGTGAGCGGGGCAGAATGGTGGTGGGGGAGCAGGATGGTGGCGAGCAGGGCTGGATGGTGGCGAGCGGGGCATGATGGTGATGAGCGGGGCAGGATGGAGCGAGCAGGGCAGGATGGTGGCAGGGGGGCAGGATGGTGGCGGGGGGAAGGATGGAGCATGCGGGGCAGGATGGAGCGAGTGGGGCAGGATGGTGGCGAGCAGGGCAGGATGGAGTGAGCGGGGCAGGATGGAGCAAGTGGCAAGCGGGGCAGAATGGAGCCGGTGGAGCAGGATGGTGGCGAGCGGGTCAGGATGGAGACGGCGGGGCAGGATGGAGCAGGTGGGGCAGGATGGTGGGAGCGGGGCAGGATGGAGCGAGCAGGGCAGGATGGAGCGTGCGGGGCAGGATGGTGGCGGGGGGCAGGATGGAGCGAGCGGGGCAGGATGGTGGCGAGCGGGGCAGGATGGAGCAAGCGGGGCAGGATGGAGCGAGCGGGGCAAGATGGTGGCGGGCGGGCAGGATGGAGCAAGCGAGGCAGAATGGAGCCGGGGGAGCAGGATGGTGGCGGGGGAGCAGGATGGTGGCAGGGGAGCAGGATGGTGGCGAGCGGGGCAGGATGGAGCCGGTGGGGGCAGGATGGTGGTGGGGGGGCAGGATGGAGCGAGCGGGGCAGGATGGTGGCGAGCGGGGCAGGATGGAGCGAGCGGGGCAGGATGGAGCCGGCGGGGCAGGATGGAGCCAGCAGGGCAGGATGGAGCTGGCCGGAGGGGGGCAGGATGGAGCAAGTGGGGCAGGATGGTGTCGGGGGGGCAGGATAGAACCAGTGAGGCAGGATGGTGGTGGGGGGTCAGGATGGTGGCGGAGGGAGCTGGGGCAGGATGGAGCTGGCAGGGCAGGATGGAGCCGGCGGGGGAGCCAGGATGGATGCGGGGGGGCAGGATGGTGCCGGCGGGGGTAGCAGAATGGTGGCGGCAGTGGGGGAGCGGGATGGTGCCGGCGGGGGAGAGCAGGATGGTGCCGGCGGGGGGGGGGCAGAATGGTGTCGGGGGGGCAGGATGGTGCTGGCGGGGGGAGCAAGATGTGAGGATGCTCACCCGTCCACTGGCTCGCTACACCTCCATCTTGTAGCTCCTTGGACAGGACCTGACGTTGCCTGGAAACCGATCAGCTGATCGGTTTCCCAGGCAACGACAGGTCCTCAAGCCCTTTAGGACCTAGAAGATGGACGTGGAGTGAGCCCGCGAAAGGGTGAGTATCCTCACAGAGGATTTTTTTATTTTTAATACCAACGTGGAGGAGTGGGGGGGGAGTGGGGGGGCATGAGGAACGGGGGGAACAGGAGGAGCGGGGGGGTGCAGGGAGTGGGGTCGCATGAGGAACGGGGGGACAGGAGGAGCGGGGGGGGCCACGGGGAGCGGCGGGGCATGAGGAACGGGGGGAACAGGAGGAGCGGGGGGGCCACGAGGAGCGGGGGGGCATGTGGAGCGGGGGAACAGGAGGAGCATGGGGGCATGAGGAATGGGGGTGAGCAGGAGGAGCGGAGGGGCCGCGGGGAGCAAGGGGGCAGAGGGAGGGGTGCCGCAAGGAGCAGAGGGGGGCAGGAGGAGCGGAGGGGGCAGGAAGAGCGGGGGTGCCGCGGAGAGCGGGGGCAGGAGAAGCGGGGGGCTGTGAGGGGGGCCGTGTATCCCAGCGGCAGCGGCGAGCCGGGCTGAAAATAGGCGCGAAATTCGAACTTTGAATTCTCGCGCCTATTTGCATAGTCTGCGCTCATTGGCGCCCGCCTCTGGCGGGCACCAATGAGCTGCCTCTGTGTGGCTCGCGATTTCGGCGACAGACACACTCAAAAAACCCTTAGACAATTATATAATAGATGTTTCGTTTATATATTATGAGATTCTGTTAATGTTTGCATTGGAGGAAAGATTTCAAGACAAAGAATATCCCCTGAGGCTTGTCAAAAAGGCTTATAACTCTGTTAAAAATTGTACCCAAAATGAGCTTATAAATTCTGACAAAAAGAAGGGTATAAAGAATAACCTTTTTGAAACAAATTTTATCACTACTTTTTCGTCACAAAATTTACAAGTACAAAATATATTGGAAAAACATTTGAATGTGATTTTAAATGACTCGATCCTCAATAAGGTGGTCCCCAGGAAACCAACAGTGACATTTGAAAGGGCTCCTACCATCCAAAATGTCTAGGCACTTAGTGTAGTTAAGATTCCTAGCTCTGGATGTACACAAGTAGGTAATGAACAAACTGGCCGTAGGGGTTCGTATCGATGCAATAGATGTGGGTGTAAATGTTGTAGGTCTATTAGTAATGACGTGGACAGTTTCAAGTTATTTACGAATGAAGGGAAGGTTTTTAATATTAACTTCAGAATGACATGCCAGATGGATCATGTGATCTATTTGATCCAGTGCAACTGTGGTAAACAGTATGTGGGAAGAACTTCTCAACCTCTTTATAAATGTGTTAATTCCCATAGGTTTAACATTCTCAGAGGTTTTTTAAAACATGGATTATCGCGACATTGCACCATAGTTCACCATGGTGATGTTATCTCTTACCCCTATTGATTATGTGCCTGAAAATACACCTAGGAGATTGGATGTCCTGGGTAAAAGAGAAACATATTGGATTTTTAAGCTGGGCACTTTAAGCCCTAGTTGGCTCAATGAGATAAGTGACCTTTTTTAAGAACCCATGAGTTGTAAATGTCGTCTTGTTTCCATCGAAGACTTTTATTACACTGATAGTTATCAGTGATGGATTCTCTCATACCTTCTTGCTAGATGGAGTTCTTCTATGTGATAACGTGGCGAGATATTATGACCGTAGTGGTCTCTATTCCCCATAAGCTCAGATAGCTTACCAGTCTGAGGCTGGGGTTCCACATAAGCCCTCAGTCCGTTTTTGGCTTCAGTTTTCTCATTTTTTTTTCTAAGTCCAAAAACTGACAGAAAAACGGATTGGGTGTAATAAACACCCTGTCCGTTTTTCTATGGAGCTCCAAACATTGCCCTGTCCGTTTTTGAGTCAAAAACGTTGCATGCAACGTTTTTGGCATCAGTTAAAAAACGCATGCGTTTTCATGCGTTTTTTTTAACATGGGGCCCTATGGGAAACGCATGCGCGAACGCATGCAAACGCG
Source organism: Allobates femoralis (assembly GCA_033576535.1). Taxonomy (NCBI): domain Eukaryota; kingdom Metazoa; phylum Chordata; class Amphibia; order Anura; family Aromobatidae; genus Allobates; species Allobates femoralis. The sequence goes on from JARQOC010000005.1 coordinate 320,141,874, forward strand.
CACTTGCGTTTGCGCATGCGTTCGCGCATGCGTTTTTTTAATGAAAATTCCAAAAACGTTCAGGAGTGCAGGAGGCTCAAAAAGCACCCAGAAAAAAACGGATTGGTGATGAAAATCACTTCCAAAAACGGATTTCTATGTGTGACCACAGCCTGAGGCGTCTAGACATAATGGGTTCATATTCTGGATGAACTCTTTACTTTTATGTAATTGTGATTCGAGTACATTGTAATTCATTTTTTTTGTTTTCTCCGTTCATCCTTTACCTCATATAAATCCTGTCTGCATTTCCTCTTGATATTGAGAGGTTTTTAATTGTGATTTTGTATATATGGGTGACTTGTAATTTACATAGATCAACAAACCAAGAAATATAAATGATTTAGTGAGCATATTATAGACACATAATGTAGGGGTCAGTCACCTTGAAAGGTCCCTATAGACAAGAAGTTTATATTTTTATAATTATTTGTTTACTTTTTATATAAAAAAGAAGGTTTTGTGTACTAAGTAAATGAGGATATTTAATTGTTTGGATGGGTTGAGTTGGTAGATCCTGGCTAAACAGTTGCTCTCACCAAAGATGACCAGATGGTTAAGTGATATAAGACGTAGGTTTATTCTCCGGAGAAGAGTTTTATGCCCCTGCCAGGGTAAGTTCTAATCCTTGTTTATCTGAATACCAGAAATAATTTAATTTTTTTTTTAAGAACATATGCAATTTTCTATACTGATTATTGTGTTTTAATGTATTTTTAATGCATTGTAATCAATGTAATGGCCATTTATGTACATGTTTGACTTGTAGTGGGCTTTTTCACCGGACGTGATGTCAGAGGGGGGTGGGGCGTAATTTTTTTGTGATTTTTTGTGATTGTTCCTGTGTGTATATATAACTGGATGTGCTGTTGAATCTTTAAGCCCTGATGAAGTGGCCTGTTCACCACGAAGCACGTAGGCTGAATAAACAGAGTGCATGTGTTATTCTGTTACTCTCATTGTGGTCAGCGCAGCTTCTATCCATCCGGTTCTATTTTCCCCAAGTGGATCCTTCCTTCTTGCCGGGAGCCTGCTGCGACCATATGTGCTTGTCCAAGGAAGTTGTGGCCATTCACCACCAGACCAGGTGAGTCTGTATTTGGGGGTCCGGAGGTATTACTCTATGTGCGCTTCTTTTCCTTCTTATTGGCTAATAATTGTACAATTTTTTGAGCCCCTCTGCCATATCATGGCAAAATCATCAGGGCAGCCCTACTCTATGTATTTTGTTTTCTTGCTAAAAATGTGCCATATTGCCTCCATATTGAAAAAGTAAAACCGTTAAAAACAGTGCTCACCTGGAGTGTTTCAGAACCGCTTCCATAGTGCTAGACATGTGCATGTGAATTGGGGCAGAACAGGCCCAGTGCTTGCAATGGATGCCACATGCTCTCAGACTTTTCAGAGCTGACCTTTACTGCACCTGATTACCAACTTAAATAAAGGCAGGACAGGCCCAAGCAAGTAGTGCCATTAATTAACAAAGCCTGTGGACATGGCAAGATAGCTGTATGTGAACAGCTACCAAGAATTGCCAAAATCAGTGTCAGAGTAATAGCGAGCTAAGACCAAGTTTGCATGGCACAGTGAGGATTAGCCACAAACCAGTAATAAAAAAACATGAAGAGTGCCAGCACTCATTGAAAATAGCATGCAGTATAAAACATGTATCTGCACTTATATATTTCAAAATGTATTATTGTTATAAAATTGTAATTTTTTTTGCAAATAATTGCACAATTTTTTGAGTCACCGTGACACGTCACGGCAATTTCATTAGGGTGGTCATTCTCTGTGTATTTTCTTTTTTCGTACTATTTGTGCCATATGTCCTCCATATTGGAAAAAGTAAAACCGTTAAAAGCAGTTTCCACTGGAGCATTTCAGAACCTCTTCCATACTGCTATACAGATGCATGTGTATTTGCCAAAAATCTAAATTGTATAACGATAATACAGTCTGGAATGAATAAGTACAGATGCATGTTTTATACTGCACACTTTTTACGAGTAGTGCTGGCTCTCTTCATGTCCAGAGTCAATCTCTCACCTAGAAATACCAGCAGGACAGATGCCAGGCTATTACACTCATCTTGTTAACTGCAGCAGTTGTAAAACAAATTCCCATCTGGAATACTTCTTCAATGCTTTAAGGCTGTCTAATTCTAACTTGATTTTTCCAAATCACCCTACAATGGCTGCTGCATTCCCAGCTTAGACTTTTTACAGAACATGAAAGACCCTTCTGATTGGATGTAGTATATTGTATTTTACAGATTATAGATAAACACTCCCATCTTAAATTGGGTGGAAAAATGGGTGTGCATTTTATAATCCGGATATATGCTCACCAGAGGGGGTGTGGCAGGGATTAAGCGGGGTCACAGGAGGCTGGGTCCTAATTTGCAGGGTCTGCAATGCTTTAGCTGGTGTGAAACAGGCGCCATTAATATACCAGCGGTGGGTGAACGCGACAGGTGTCTCTAAAAATGTTCACAGAGATGGTGCGTGGAGAACTCAGAGAGCCAACATCTCTAATTGCACATACTCTGTCTCTGACACTGTGGACTTCAGGAAAATGGTCGAGGAGGCAGCGTGCGTGCTGATGGAGAAAGGGAGCATTATAAATTTGGTGTGTTTTTTATAACCCAGTGCATTTTATAATCCACAAAATACATTACCTTGAGATGCAATACATTCAAGTTTATAATGGGGAAGCATGCAAGGTCGGTATTGATATCAAATAAGCCTTCCTTGGCTGATTCAATCATCTGCTACGTTGAAAAAGTAAGTAGGAATATTTTTTGTGATTTCCACAAACCAAAATATTATAACATTTACTAGGATTTGCAAATTTAAAAAATTTAAATTTGCATCGAATCTATTGTGAAATATACTGGCAATACTGTACATGACAGGTATGTAGCGCACAAACAGAGGTCTGCTGAGATCTAAATCCAGCATGTTGGCTTGGACTTATTGATCCACAAGCCTTTATATGATATGGGCTATATTTAGGGATGTTCAGTAGTGATGGAAGGAACTGAACATCCACAAGCATGGATATAATGAGACTCCTAATGGATTAGATGACTGTTGTGTAATTGAATTGTATGGGCATACCTGTTGAAGTGAAGGACTATATGCTGTGTAAACTTTCCTGTGTGAACTGTAGTCATGATTATCTATTATATAATCGCGAATCGGAAAAGCGCCCCTCCGCGCGCTACTTCCGGCGTGGTCATGTGGATACGAATTTAACATTGGGCGCGAAGCGCCCAATGCTGCGCGAGCAATGGCCGCGAGGCCATTGCGAGTCGCTGGCCCAGGGCGAGCAATGGCCGCGAAGCGGCCATTGCGAGCCGCTGGCCCAAAATCCATCCACAGCCCCGGCTACAACCTTAGCGATTTACCGCTCAGGTAGCGCGAGCAATGGCCGCGAGGCCATTGCGAGTCGCTGCCTGAGCCGCAATTCGCTCCCCGGGGACCATGGAGCCGAGGCGGCATTGCCGCCTCCGCTCCCCGCTACACACAATTCGCCACCCCCCCCATGTCCGCACAGCCCGCCCCCATCAATGTCCCCACAGCCGACCCCCATGTCCGCACAGCCCACCCCCAGCAATGTCCGCACAGCCCGCCCACATCAATGTCCGCACAGCCCACCCCCATGTCCGCACAGCCGACCCCCATGCCCGCACAGCCCACCCCCATGTCCGCACAGCCCGCCCACATCAATGTCCGCACAGCCCACCCCCCTGTCCGCACAGCCGACCCCCATGCCCGCACAGCCGACCCCCATGCCCGCACAGCCGACCCCCATGCCCGCACAGCCCACCCCCATGTCCGCACAGCCCACCCCCATGCCCGCACAGCCGACCCCCATGCCCGCACAGCCGACCCCCATGCCCGCACAGCCGACCCCCATGCCCGCACAGCCCACCCCCATGCCCGCACAGCCCGCCCCCATCAATGTCCGAAAAACCCCCCATGTCCGCACAGCCGACCCCCACTAATGTCCACACAGCCCCCCCCATGTCCGCACATACTTACATGTCTTCTTAGTCATCTGATCGTCCGTCCGGCCAGGCGTCCTCTTCATCCGGCCAGGCGTCCTCTTCGTCCGGCCCCGGGGATCTTCTGTCTTCTTCCAGCTCCGACGTCCTCTTCTCTTCTCATTCAGGTACAATGGACGACAAATCCGCCATTGTATCTCAATGAGATATGAGCGGCTCTTCTGATTGGTCGCTGTGTACTGCCCTCAGCCAATCAGAAGAGCCCTCATTGAGCTCGAATTCTGATTGGTCGGCGCCCAATCCGAAATCGGGCTCACTGCCCATAGACATGTATTAGCGGTGTGTCCGCGATTTTACGGCCGACAAATAGAACCAGGTGGCCGGTCATAAAATCGCCGACACACCGCTAATGTATGTCAATGGGAAAAATAGCGGACCTGAATGAGAACTGTCTCACTTAACATAAATAATAAATTAAATAATAAATAAAATAATTTTAAAAAAATTAAAAAATAATAAAAAATAATAATAAAAAAATAATAAAAAATTAAATAAAAATAATAATAAAAAAATAAAATATATGCTAATCAGCTCAGCCATTTTGGCGGACCACAATGAGAACTCTGTCTCACTTAAAATAAATAATAAAATAAATAATAAATAAAATAATTTAAAAAGAATTAAAAAATAATAAAAAATAATAATAAAAAAATAATAAAAAATTAAATAAAAATAATAATAAAAAAATAAATATATGCTAATCAGCTCAGCCCTTTTGGCGGACCACAATGAGAACTGTGTCTCACTTAAAATAAATAATAAATTAAATAATAAATAAAATAATTTTAAAAGAATTAAAAAATAATAAAAAATAATAAAAAATTAAATTAAAATAATAATAAAAAAAATAAATATATGCTAATCAGCTCAGCCCTTTTGGCGGACCACAATGAGAACTGTGTCTCACTTTAAATAAATAATAAATTAAAATAAATAAAATAATTTAAAAAGAATTAAAAAATAATAACAAATAATAATAAAAAAATAATAAAAAATTAAATAAAAATAATAATAAAAAAATAAATATATGCTAATCAGCTCAGCCCTTTTGGCGGACCACAATGAGAACTCTGTCTCACTTAAAATAAATAATAAATTAAATAATAAATAAAAGAATTTAAAAAGAATTAAAAAATAATAAAAAATAATAATAAAAAATTAATAAAAAATTAAATAAAAATAATAATAAAAAAATAAATATATGCTAATCAGCTCAGCCCTTTTGGCGGACCACAATGAGAACTGTGTCTCGCTTAAAATAAATAATAAATTAAATAATAAATAAAAGAATTTAAAAAGAATTAAAAAATAATAATAAAAAAATAATAAAAAATTAAATAAAAATAATAATAAAAAAAATAAATATATGCTAATCAGCCCAGCCCTTTTAGCGGACCAGAAGGAGAACTGTGTCTCACTTAAAATAAATAATAAATTTTATAATAAAATTATTTAAAAATAATTAAAAAATTATAAAAAAAATAATAAAAAAAAAATTAAAAATTATAAAATATTACAAAAAATAATAATTAAAAAAAAAATCTAATAATAATTATATTACTGCTAATAATAATGATATTAATGCTAATAATTATGCTATTAATGCTAATAATAATGCTAATAATGCTAATAATTATGCTATTAATGCTAATAATTATGCTATTAATGCTAATAATAATAAGATTAATGCTAATAATAAGCGGCCATTGCGAGCACTCAGCCCCAATAAGTATTGAACGCGCCCAAAAAGTATTGGACCCCCCAAAAGTATTGGACCCCCCACCCAAAAGTATTAGACCCCCCAAAAAAGTATTGCACCCCCAAAAAAAGTATGTGACCCCCCCAAAAAGTATGACCCCCCAAAAAAGTATGTACCCCCCAAAAAAATTATGTGACCACCCAAAAAAAGTATGTGACCCCCCCAAAAAAAGTATGTGACCCCCCCAAAAAAAGTATGTGACCCCCCCAAAAAAAGTATGTGACCCCCCAAAAACTATGTGACCTCCAAAAAAAAGTATTGGACCCCCCAAAAAAAGTATTGACCCCCCAAAAAAAGTATGTGACCCCCCAAAAAAGTATGTGACCCCCCAAAAAAAGTATGTGACCAAAACAAAAAAGTATGTGACCCCCCAAAAAAGTATGTGACCCCCCCAAAAAAGTATGTGACCCCCCAAAAAAGTATGTGACCCCCCCAAAAAAGTATGTGACCCCCAAAAAAGTATGTGACCCCCCCCAAAAAAGTATGTGACCCCCCCAAAAAAGTATGTGACCCCCCCAAAAAAGTATGTGACCCCCCAAAAAAGTATGTGACCCCCCAAAAAAGTATGTGACCCCCCAAAAAAAGTATGTGACCCCCCCCAAAAAAGTATGTGACCCCCCCAAAAAAAGTATGTGACCCCCCCAAAAAAAGTATGTGACCCCCCCAAAAAAGTATGTGACCCCCCAAAAAAAGTATGTGACCCCCCAAAAAAGTATTGTGACCCCCCCAAAAAAGTATGTGACCCCCCCAAAAAAGTATGTGACCTCCAAAAAAAAGTATTGGACCCCCCAAAAAAAGTATTGGACCCCCCAAAAAAGTATGTGACCCCCCCAAAAAAGTATGTGACCCCCCAAAAAAGTATGTGACCCCCCAAAAAAGTATGTGCCCCCCCAAAAAAAAGTATGTGCCCCCCCCAAAAAAGTATGTGCCCCCCCAAAAAGTATGTGACCCCCCCCAAAAAAGTATGTGACCCCCCCAAAAAAGTATGTGACCCCCCAAAAAAGTATGTGACCCCCCAAAAAAGTATGTGACCCCCCCCAAAAAAAAGTATGTGCCCCCCCAAAAAAGTATGTGCCCCCCCAAAAAGTATGTGACCCCCCCCAAAAAGTATGTGACCCCCCCAAAAAATATGTGACCCCCCAAAAAAGTATGTGACCCCCCCAAAAAAGTATGTGACCCCCCCCCAAAAAAGTATGTGACCCCCCCCAAAAAAGTATGTGACCCCCCCCCAAAAAAGTATGTGACCCCCCCAAAAAAGTATGTGACCCCCCAAAAAAGTATGTGACCCCCCCAAAAAAGTATGTGACCCCCCCCCAAAAAAGTATGTGACCCCCCCCAAAAAGTATGTGACCCCCCCAAAAAAGTATGGGACCCCCCCCAAAAAAGTATGGGACCCCCCAAAAAAAGTATGGGACTCCCCAAAAACTATTCACACACCCCCGAAAAGTCCTCACACCAGCTATAACTACTATAATCAAATTAATGCACATTCTAGAATCCCGATGCATTTGCATCGGGCTCACAGCTAGTTGGCTATATTGTTATAGTAGCAGTTTATGACATATAATTAACCGATGGACTATCTTTTATAAGAAACTGTTGCATGTAGGCTTTAATTGCACAGTGAGTGTCCCCAACACACTCAGTAAGCACTACCTCTCACTATTCACTCATCTATAGTGGTGACCAAAAATGGCAATTTAATATATTTTTTGAGTGTTTAACAATTGTGATAATTTTTGTGTTAATATATTTTTATGTTTCATATTTCTCACAATTATCACAAATTCTCTGAAATATCAAAGAGAGCAGTTAAAGTCAGGAACCATTCATTTTGCAGTTTTCCTACAAAGATCTCAGAAACTCATACATTACAAACAAGATTTGGGTATTTTCTTGAAGTATGTTCTGTTATACCATATCAATATCATTTTGCGCAATATCAATAAAGAGAGCAAAGAGCAGGATAAATCAAATGTAAGTAAAGGCCATAGAGTAGAGGTGTCGGTCTAATCATAGAGATAACAGAAAAATTGATCTTAACGGACAGTTGACATTGAAAGCGTTCTTTCTTGCTGAGATTAAATTACAGACAGAAGGACGGTATTACATAAAAGACAGCTGAAAGACATTTAGACTCCTCATTAGTTTTAAGAGGCAGGAATTACAGGGTAGGATTTCATCATCAGCATATATTTGATACTGAAAATCAAGCTGCCTCTATTTTTTAATGAACGAAACAAGTAAGAAAAAAAGAAGACATTGTATGCTAGCAAATTGCTTTATGAATCACGTATTAAAATAATATTAGCTTACTTGGTTTTAATAATAAGCCCCCTTCCCCTTAAAAAACAACTCCCCAAACTAGTATCAGTTCATCAGTTCATCAGCTACATATAATTTTTAATATCACATCCTGATATTCCAAAACTGCACTCTTTGTAGTCAGAACTAGAGATGAGAGAACCTTTTAAAGTTTGAATTCAGTTTGGTTCATGGAGTACTACAGGAAGGATTCAATTGGGTCAGTGACATTTGTAGGTATAGTGCTCAGAGAGCCCTGCTAAATTCACAAAACACAAAACAAAGACTCATTAAGGGGAGTCTCCACAATTTAAAAAGTTAGGGCCAAATACCCCCAAAGTGGCATCAATAGACCCAGAATAAATACTGTACATTGGATTAGTCTGTATGCATGGCACAGGGTCTGGAACAGGGCATGGATTAACATTTTAAAGTTAAAAAGTCCTCAGTAACAGGGAGATGAGTGACTTATGTAGTTTGTGTTCACAGAGCCTGTCACATGTGGACTCCTTTGCAGTCCATGTGAAATACTGCTGTGATTTAAATCAAAGTTCACTTCCCTTGGCCCATTCAGTGCCAATCTGCAGGTTCTGCTGTAGCTGTGTTCAGCTCTGCATGTGTATGTGGGAGGGATGACTTATTTGTCCACTCCCTCAACCTTTAAGTAGTTTCACTCCCTTCCTCCAGGTGTCACTGATAGAGTTTATTCTCTAAATGTACTTTGTGAGGTTAAGACGTGTGAGTTTTGGGCTGGTTATTGCTGCTGTAACATTTCCTGTAGGAGTTGCTGTGTTTTTCCTCACCATGGGTGGACATAGGGACTCTTAGCCTAGGGTCTATAAGGAGATTAGGGCAAGGGTGGTGATTCAGACCTCCTCATCTTTAGAGGTATCTCTGGGAGCAGGGTATACTAGGGACCCCAAGCTAAGGATCAGACAACCTCCCCTGAAAATCTTTAGCCCATCTTACCCTCATGCTTCCTGATTCCATACTGCTATACCATCCCTCATGACAGAGCCCAGCTAAATTCAGGGAACAGACAAGAATTACACCCCCTAAAAGAGTCTCCACATTTCAAAAATTTTGGGCCATTTCACATCCTCCTTGAGCAGAATATCCATACTCAACTTTCCTCTCACCTCACATCTAAGTTTCTCCTTCACAACCTCCAGTCTGGCATTCAGCCCCACCACTCTACTTAAACTGCCCTCACCAAAATTACTAACTACTTACTCACAGCCAAAGCTAACAGGCGGTTCTCCACCCTCCTCCTTCTAGACCTGTCATTTGCCTTCAACAAAGTCGACCACTGCCTCCTACTACAGATTTTCTCTTCCCTTGACATCAAAGACCTTGCCCTGTCCTGGATCTCCTCATACCTTTCCGATTACACATTTAGTGTTTCCCAATCCCACACTAGCTCCTCATCCTGCACTGTATCTGTTGGAGTCCCGCACGGCTCTGTCCTTGTATCCCCACTTTTCTCCATCTATACCCTTGACCTAGGACAACTCATAAATGTCCCATTTAGAGATGGGCGAATCCTAAATTACTCGGACTCGCTAAACTCTAACGAGTCTGAGTACAGGACTCGCTACTCGTTGCGAGTCTAGCGAGTCCAATGTAAATGAATGGGGAACGAGTATTCCAGCGATTAATAACGATGCAGTCCCTTTTTTAGGATTGTTTTATTGATTTTTCAGACAAAAAAATGACGTGGGCTTCGCCGTATTTTTGTAACCAGCCGGATCCAGCAGGCAGCGACGGGCTGCCCCCAACTCCCAGGTGTCTATTTGTACCTGGCCAGACACAAGAATATAGGGGAGCCCTTTTTTTTATTATTTCATGAATTTTAAGAAATAATAAAAAAAAAATGCGTGGGGCTCCGCACAATTTCTATGTCTAGCCAGGTACAGCTAAGCAGCTGGGGGCTGGAATCCACAGCGCAGGGAGACCCAAGCTTTCTGGGCACTCCCCGCTGCGAATTGCAGCCCGCAGCCGCCCCAGAAGATGGCGCGTTCATTGAAGCGCCATCCTCTGGCACTGAACCCAACTCTTCCAGTGGCCTTGGTGGCGGGTGGCTCACTGGGTAATAAAGGGGTTGGGCCAGCTTTTTATTATCAGCTGGCCCTAAGCCCGAAATTTATGTCAGTCACGCCAATATTAGACATTACCGCCATGAATTTCTATTAAATTGTTTTAAAAAAAAAACAACACACAGAGAAAATTTTTTTTATTAGAAATAAAAAACAAAGCCATTAGGGACTCCATCTTTAATTAAAAAAATCCTCTTCCGTCCGACGTAGTCCAAAACGCAATGTCCACTCTGCTACATCCCTGTGCATAGATATACATGTCTGTACACAGGGAGAGCAGGCTGAGAACAATCTCAGCACTGCTACATCTCTGTGCACAGACATGTATGTCTGTACACAGGGAGAGCAGGCGGGCTCTTGGACCCCGGAGCTGCCGCAGCCCGCAGGACCCAGAGCCCAGCACAGAGCACACAGCAGACAGCTGGAAGAGAGGTAAGGAGCATTTTTCCCCCCTCCCTTCCTTCGCTCCCCGCTCGCTCCCCCCAGCCCAGTCCTAACTTAGGACCAGGGGGGAAAGGGGGGCGGACTCGTTACTGTGCGAGTAATCCCTGCGATTACTGGCAGAGTAACGAGTCGGGCGAATCCCTTACTACTCGGCGAGTACCAAGTAGTAACGAGTAGATTCACCCATCCCTAGTCCCATTGCTTCCAGTACCAACTGTATGCTGACGACACTCAGATCTACCTCTCTTGCCCAGATGTCAACTCTATGCTGTCCTGAATCCCGGAGTGTCTGTCAGGCTACTTTAACACTGGCATATTGTCAAATCTATGCCCATCAGTTTTGAAACTGATGGCCACAGATCCATTATTGCCACCCATGTTAGGATATCCATGGAACATTTTTTTAACGGATCATCAGTCACCAGAGATAGGGGTGGGAGGAGCTGTACTTTGCTTCTGAGCATGCTCAGTACAGCAAAACAGATCTGTTTCATGGATCCATTTTTTTCATGGATCTGTACGGATCCGTCCTCCATAGAGCTCCATTACAATTTCATACGGACACCAACAGATCTGTATCTGCTAGTTGTGTTCGCGATTTTCAAGTAAGCCCAGAAACAGAGCAGTCTCCTTTTCTGGGTACATGAAAAAAGCTGACACCAACGGATCCGTTACAAAACTGACACACATGGATGGCCACTTAGGACCAATCCATGCCCATAGGATAACATGGGAGGCCATAACAGATCCATGGCCATCAGTTTCAAAATGGATGGACACGGATCCATTATGGCCACCCATGTTAGGATATCCATGGAACATTTTTTTAACGGATCATCAGTCACCAGAGATAGGGGTGGGAGGAGCTGTACCTTGCTTCTGAGCATGCTCAGTACAGCAAAACAGATCTGTTTCATGGATCCATTTTTTTCATGGATCTGTACGGATCCGTCCTCCATAGAGTTCCATTACAATTTCATACGGACACCAACAGATCTGTATCTGCTAGTTGTGTCCGCGATTTTCAAGTAAGCCCAGAAACAGAGCAGTCTCCTTTTCTGGGTACATGAAAAAGCTGACACCAACGGATCCGTTACAAAACTGACACACATGGATGGCCACTTAGGACCAATCCATGCCCATAGGATAACATGGGAGGCCATAACAGATCCATGGCCATCAGTTTCAAAATGGATGGACACGGATTTGCAAATTTGCCAGTGTGAAAACAGCCTCGGCCATATCCACCTTCTTTACCTCTCACTTCCTAAAACTCAAAGTAGACAAAACGAAATTGATCATATTTCCTATATCTCATTTACCTTCCCTACATCATCTATCTCTTATGGTACCTTTACACGCCGCTACAGGATGGTAGATGAGAGAAATGTATCTTGCACCGCCAAATCAACCCGAGGTAGCGGCGTGTAAAGACGGTTGTTTCCACCCGTCACTTGCGGCACCTGTTTCAGTGCTCTAAAACAGGTTGATTTCAACCCGATGGTAGCGACCTGTAGCGGCATGTAAATAAGGAACAAGAGGTTTGTTTCGACACCTTGCTATCTACCTGGGGCGTGACACAGGCTCCGAGAAACCGCCCCCCTTCAGCGATCATTGGAGGAAGCTCCTGCGTTACGATTGGTAGTCACTGCATAGGGTGGCATATTTAAGGAGCTGACCAGTCACACTACACAATTGCTCGAGCGTCATGTATTAGTCAGCCTCCTGCGCTGGCTGGCCAATCATGATGCTATTGCGTTGTCCTATCAGAGTATGAAATTCTCGTAATCCACAATTCTGGCACGCCTATGTGTTGTTCCTGCTGCACCAGGTCCTCCCATATTACCCTCTGTAGTGGTGTGTAAATGAGGAAAGGTGCTTTTCAGAAGGTAGTTTTAGGCACCCGGTGGTGCATCCAGAGTTACATTCAACCTTCTGTAAAGCACCTTATAGCGGCGTGTAAAGACGGTGCGGGTACCGTTTTCAACAGTTTGTGCGTGCTCGTGCACGTGAAGCACCCGGTTGTTTCCACCATCCTGTTGCGGCGTGTAAAGGTACCATTATGGTCAATGGCATCATGCTCTTTCCCACGCCTGAAATCCGCTTCCTCGAAGTAAATTTTGAGCAAGTATAATTGCAAGTATTTGGTACTCTGCGTGTAATACGGTACTCGTGGTACTCGAAACAAAGCGAGTATTTCACTACTCGCCTCGCGATATTCGGATCTTCCACCCAGCATTAGCCAATCACAGTAATGCCACAGCCTTCTTGGTTGTGGCATTACAATGATTGGCTAGCCACCCAGCGTCATACCTGAGTCATAGCGTATGATTCATAGGCTCTATATAGGCCCTCCCGCTACCATTTTCTGCACACTGTATGCAGAACACAGCTAGTGTAGGGAGAGAATGAGCAGCTGCTAGGGAGAGTTGTGCTTGTGCAAATCATTCAGAAATCCTCTGTAAAACCCAAAAGCTCTTGTGAGAGCTACCAGTACTGTAGTACTAAGTGACTGTAGTGCATGGAGACAGGCAGGAGCATTACAGTACCACATAGTACAGTCAGCAATATTTCAGCTCTTCTCAGAGCTGAAAGTATAAGGTCAGGGAGTAGTGACAGTTTTCCCTGCTATTTTTAGGGTCACATTGGCCATGTTCACACACATGCGTTTTTTTGACCATCTCTGCGTTTTTGGGCTGTTAAAAAAAAAACGCAGGTGCGTTAACGCAGGGTACATTTGAGTGTAGCTTCGTTTTTCAGCTCCATTTGCGTTTTTTACCCCTAGTCCAAAAAACGCTGCATGCAGCGTTTTTGGGTGCTGTAAAAAAACGCATGTGCGTTTTTCCAAAAACGCATGCGTTTTTTTAACATGGGGCCCTATGGGAAACGCATGCAAAAACGCATGGTACATTAGTACCTTTTAGTGCCATTCAAAAACGCATGCGTTTCCCATAGGGGCCCATGTTAGTGATGGGCGAATCCTAAATTACTCGGAATCGCTTGACTCTAGCGAGTCCGAGCCCAGGACTCGCTACTCGTTGCGAGTCTAGCGAGTCCAATGTTAATGAATGGGGAAGCGAGTAATAGCGAGTAGTGTGAGATTTACAAATCGCAGATGTGTCTCGGAAGCTTCAGCCTGAAGCAATCCTAGTTTTGTCATTTATTTGCATTGGACTGGTTTACTTTGCAACTGTAATCGCTGGCTGGGAAACTCGCACAGATAAGAGTCCTGCTTTCTCCTCTGTGCAGCTCCAGGGTCCTAGAGCCTGCCTGCTGCCTGATGTAGCAGTGCTGAGATTGTTCTCAGTCTGCTCATTTCCTGTGTACAGACATGAATGTCTGTGCACAGAGATGATGTAGCAGTGCTGAGATTGTTCTCAGTCTGCTCATTCCCTGTGTACAGACATGAATGTCTGTGCACAGAGATGATGTAGCAGTGCTGAGATTGTTCTCAGTCTGCTCATTCCCTGTGTACAGACATGAATGTCTGTGCACAGAGATGATGTAGCAGTGCTGAGATTGTTCTCAGTCTGCTCATTCCCTGTGTACAGACATGAATGTCTGTGCACAGAGATGATGTAGCAGAGCTGAGATTGTTCTCAGTCTGCTTATTCCCTGTGCATAGACATCTATATTTATGCACAGGGGATGTAGCAGAGAGGACATCGCGTTTTGGACTGCGTCGGACGGAAGAGGATTTTTTTAATTAAAGATGGAGTCCCTAATGGCTTTTTTTTTTATTTCTAATAAAAAATTTTCCTTGTGTTGTGTTTTTTTTAAAACAATTTAATAGAAATTCATGGTGGTCATGTCTAATATTGGCGTGACCGCCATAAATTTCGGGCTTAGGGCCAGCTGATAATACAAAGCTGGCCCTAACCTCTTTATTACCCAGCGTGCCATCGCTACCAGGGCCGCTGGAAGAGCGGGGTTCAGTGCCAGAGGATGGCGCTTCAATGAACGCGCTATCTTCTGGGGCGGCTGCGGGCTGCAATTTGCAGCAGGGGGTGCCCAGAAAGCTTGGGCATCCCTGCGCTGCGGATTCCAGCCCCCAGCTGCTTAGCTGTACCTGGCTAGACATAGAAATTGCGCGGAGCCCCACGCATTTTTTTTTAAATTATTTCATGAAAATCTGAGATTCTGACTCTGACTCTGACTCTGAGACTCTGACTCTGAAATTCATGAAATAATAAAAAAAAATGTCTGTACACAGGGAATGAGCAGACTGAGAACAATCTCAGCACTGCTACATCATCTCTGTGAGCAGGCGGGCTCTAGGACCCTGGAGCTGCACAGAGAAGACAGCTGGACTCGGCTCGCAAAGAAACAGCAGTTACTTTGCGAGTTTCCCTGCTATCACTGGCACAGTAGCCAGTGATTACTCGCAGGAGTCTAATGCAAACAATGGCAATCCTAGTGTTGTCAGCGTTTCTGACAAAACTAGGATTGATATTGATTTGCATTGGACTCGTGCGAGTAATCACTGGGAAACTCGCAGAGTACCGAGTCCTGCGAGTCCCTTACTACTCGCCGAGTAACGAGTCCTAGCGAGTAGATTCGCCCATCCCTAGCCCATGTTAAAAAAACGCATGCGTTTTTGAAAAAACGCACATGCGTTTTTTTAACATGGGGGCCCTATGGGAAACACATGCGTTTTTAAAAGGCACATTTATGCACCCTGCGTTAACGCTTGCGTTTTTGCCTGCGTTTTTGGTGAAAAATGACTAAGTCCAAAAATGTGGCAAATCCTTTCAGGCTGGGGTTCCACATAGAAATCCGTTTTTGGAAGTGATTTTCATCACCAATCCGTTTTTTTCTGGGTGCTTTTTGAGCCTCCTGCACTCCTGAACGTTTTTGGAGTTTTCATTAAAAAAACGCATGCGCGAACGCATGCGCAAACGCAAGTGCGCATTTGCATGCGTTCGCGCATGCGTTTCCCATAGGGCCCCATGTTAAAAAAAACGCATGAAAACGCATGCGTTTTTTAAATGATGCCAAAAACGTTGCATGCAACGTTTTTGACTCAAAAACGGACAGGGCAATGTTTGGAGCTCCAGAGAAAAACGGACAGGGTGTTTATTACATCCAATCAGTTTTTCTGTCAGTTTTTGGACTTAGAAAAAAAAAATGAGAAAACTGAAGCCAAAAACGGACTGAGGGCTTATGTGGAACCCCAGCCTCTGACACACAAGGGACATTTTTTAGCACTCTTAAAAAAACGCAAGTGCTTTTAAGAGTGCTAAAAAAAACGCAAATTGTGTGTGAACATAGCCATTTACCCCTGCAGGCCAATTTTTTGCCATTGCTTTGCTGTGTTCACACCGAATAGCACGCACGGTACTACACAACTGACACGCAGCCAGCACGGCTGTCCTGTGTGGAGACTGGCGCGCATAATATATCACCTTAAACCTCAGTGTAATTTTTGTGTGCTTTTCCAGTGCTGTGTTCACACCAAATAGCATGCACAGTACTGCACAACTGACATGTAGCCACGCTGTCTTGTGTGGTGAATGGCGAGCGTAATATATCACCTTAAACTACAGGGCAATTTTTTGAGCCGTTGCGGTGCTATGTCCACACCGAATAGCATGCACAGTACTGCACAATTGACACGCAGCTAGCACCGCTGCCTTGTGTGGTTACTGGCACGTGTAATAATATCGCCTGAAAGCTCAGGACAATTTTTTTGTGCCGGTGCATTGCTGTGTTCACACTGAATAGCACGCACGGTACTGCACAACTGATACGCACCGCTGCCTTGTGTGGTGACTGGCACGCATAATAATATCGCCTTAAAGCTCAGGGCAGTTTTTTTCGTGCCGTTGCGGTGCTGTGCGTAAAACACAAAGCTATACTAGGCTGTATTGCTACCTTCCACAAAGCACTAACTGCTCCTTGTTACCCAATATCTACATCTGAACATCTGTAGCTATGTCAGAAAAAAACCAAATTCCTGAAAAAGGCTGTTGTGAAGAGACAGGGAAACAGACGTGGACGTGGGCGTGGAGTTCACAGTGGTGCCTGGCAAGGCACAGAGACTGGGAGACAGAAGAAGGTTGATGCATCTATGCTAGGGATGAGCGAGTATACTCGCTACTATTCGATACTCGCCGAATAGTAGCGGTATTCAGACTACTAGTTACTCTGCGAGTATCCTTGCGATTACTCGGAGAGAAACGAGTCCAATGTAAATCAATGGAAAATGCAATTCCTCTGCTGCTGGACCCTATAAAGAGGTCTGGCAGCAGAGGAAAAACTAATTCCCCACTTCATTGTTTAAAAGCCAGCGGTAAAAAGCAGCCGGTTTTTAAACAATGCTGACAGCCGCTGACAGCTTCCCTGCTGTCTGAAAGTGGGATCCTCCACTCTCCTCACCACCTCCCCACCCTATCCTAACTTAGGATCAGGTGGGGAGGCTGCGGGGGGAGCGGAGGATCCTGCTGTCAGGTAGCGGGGAGCGCAGAACCGACCGTGGCCAGCAGGGAGCTATCCGTGATCGTGAACTGAGGTAAAACCGGATTCTCCCGCATTGCCCCGGTCCAGTGCAATCCGGGACCATAGAGCTCCATGAGTCAGCTGTTCATTTGAAAATCAAGGCGGGAAGCGTCAAAAAGCGAAAACCGGTTTGAAAACCGGATTCTCCCGATTTGCCCTGAACAGGTGCAATCTGGGACCATAGAGCTCCATGTCATGGGGCGCCGGATTGCACCGGACAGGTACAATCCGGGAGAATCCGGTTTTCAAAAACCTGGCTGGAATCCGCAGTGCCGGGAGGCCCAAGCCTTCTGGGCAACCCCTGCTGCGAATGGCAGCCCGCAGCTGCCCCAGAAAATTGCGCGTTCATTGAAGCGCCATATTCTGGCGCTGAACCCAACTCTTCCAGGGCCCTGGTGCAGTGGCTCACTGGGTAATAAAGGGGTTAGGCCCAACGTTTTGTTATCAGCTGGCCCTAAGCCCGAAATTCATGGGGTCACGCCAATATTAGACATGACCGCCATGAATTTCTATTAAATTGTTTAAATAAAAACACAACACCAAGAAAAAATATTTTTATTTGAAAAAAAAACACACTTAGGGACTCCATCTTTATTTAAAAAAAATCCTCTTCTGTCTGACGTAGTCCAATCCTGGGTTCTTGTTTAGCTCTGCTACATCTCTGGTAGAGAACCTCCACCAGAGATGTAGTAGAGCTGTGCACCCATGGGAAAGTTCATGTGAGTCCATGCAGGCAAGCATGAACTCACATGATCCTGACAGCACTGTTACTTCAATTGAACAGGTCAGGTCAGCTGTTCATTTGAAAATCCAGACGGGAAGGCGTCAAAAAAGAGAAAACCGGTTTGAAAACCGGATTCTCCCAGATTGACCCGGTCCGGTGCAACCCAGGACCATAGAGCCCCATGTTATGGGGCGCCGGATTGCACTGGATGGGTACAATCCGGGAGAATCCGGTTTTCAAACCGGTTTGAAAATAGGATTCTCCCGAATTGTACCCTTCCGATGCAATCCAGCGCCCCATAACATGGGGCTCTATGGTCCCGGATTGCACCGGACCGGGGCAATCTGGGAGAATCTGGTTTTACCTCAGTTCACGACCGCATACAGCTCCCTGCTGGCCGCGGTCGGTTCTGCGCTCCCCGGCTGCCTGACAGCAGGATCCTTCGCTCCCCCCGCAGCCTCCCCACCCGATCCTAAGTTCAGCATTGTTTAAAAGCCAGCGGCTTTTTACCGCTGGCTTTTAAACAATGAATTGGGGAATTGCAGGTTTTTCCTCTGCTGCCAGACTTCTTTATAGGGACTAGCAGCAGAGGAATTACTCGCAATACTTGCTTCCGCATTGACTTACATTGGACTCGCTAGACTCGTAACGAGTACCGAGTATTGGGACCTACTCGTTACGAGTCTAGCGAGTCCGAATATTTCAGTACTCGCTCATCCCTAATCTATGCTCCTGGCGAAATTTCCCGGTCTGGAACGGAAACGGGTCTGGAAGCCAGAAGAGCAAGAGCAGATACTGGATTGGATGTCTGATAAGACCTCCACGAAATCTTCTACTGAATACTTGCGAATATACTCACTCATCCCTAAACATCACTGCTTCCTTGAGAAACTCTGTGTGACAGGGTTCATTTCACCACAGACATCTGGACGAGTAAGCATGGCCACGATAGTTACATGTCTCTGACTGGGCACAGGGTGACTCGGTTTGCTGCGGGAGAAGGGGTTGCTGGGCAAGTCTTGCTATCCCCATGGTCTGGGAGTAAAATCTCTGTAGGTAGCAGTTCCTCCACTGTTTCTGTGTTATCCACCACTTCTAGGGCCTCCACCTGCCTCAAAAATCTCTCTGGGAATGTGACACACATTACAGAACTCATTAAGCAGACCTTAATACACTACCATCAGGGCTGAATAGCATCAAGCTGTCTTTCCATTAAAATTACTGGGAAATGTGAGTTACACAGCTGAGAAGTTGAGGTCAGTTTTACAGACCGAGTTTTATCAATGGCTTTCTCCTCTGAACCTGCAGCCAGGAAGGCCGTGTGCGACAACACTGCAAACCTGATGAAAAAAACGTGATTGGGAGGCACAGTCACGTGATCCACCAGTCACATGCTTTGGAAACTGATATGCTAAGGAAGAAAAAGAAGCATGTATGTATAACCGGGATCAGGGAAATATAGAAAAAAGACCAATATAAATAGTCAAAAATTCATTTTATTGTACACTTATACAAGCAGGAACTGACAAACAATTTAAAAACCATTAAAAGGTGGAAACCACCAACAAAGCTATGGCCTTGTAATGTGCATTAGGATGAACCAACAAATGGTAACACAGCAGTATAAACCACTTCTTATAGGTGGATGATGAGAATATTCTGGTAATCAATTAGTAGACAAAGTCACAGCAAAATCAATCATCCTATCAAAGAACATACAGTATAGTAAACTGATGTACTGAGAATGGTCACACATGAAACAGGATCAGATATAAACCCCTGTTGAATAAATAGGCTGGAGCAATAGAGTGGAAAACCAAACTGACCAAACCTTATAAGTTCCTAGAAAGGTTATACTAAAGGACCTCAACCACTATGTGGTCAAATGTGCTGAAAAATGGGACGAAAGATCCCCTAAATAGGGAGGGACAGTGTCTACATATAATAATGTGATGATGAATTAACCAGCAAGCCCTGAAAAGAAGGGAAAAAAAATATCAGATAAGTAATAGGACCTCAGGTGCACCATTCAGTGCCACCATGTCCAAGTATAGTTACCAGTAACATCATCATCATCACCTCAGGTTCTCCCCCATAGGAAGCCGTCTTAGAGGCGGCGACACGCGTCGAGTGTCAAGCCTGCTATGTGCCTTGTGTGATGGATGATGATGTTACTGGTAACTATACTTGGACATGGTGGCACATGGTTAGCAACACTGCAAACCTGAGTGCGGCAAGGTGACACACGCATCTTGCATGACACATGTCCTGAAGCTCGTCATCCAACAATTTCTAGCCCACTATCCCGGCCTAGATGCTTGGGCCCTCAGGGTTCGAAGTAATGCAGACTACTGTCTTGCCACACTGTTGGATCTCCAGTACAAAACTAAATTTGGTGAAATGCTTCGCACCCTGGAAAAGGACACACACAGGCAGGAGTATCAAAAGAAGCTTTTAGACAATCTGAGGATTGCCTTTCCCCAAAGCAACAATGGTGGACAAAGTGCACGTCACAGTTTTACACTTCCACCCCAGGAAACGTCCAGTCGTCATCACCAGAGACTTGTTAGGCGGCCGTCACACGGTGAGATATCTTTAGCGATATTGTAAGCGATCACGTGCACGCGCAATCGCTTACAATATCGCTCACATCGCTGGTGAGATGTCACACAGACAGACTCACCAGCGATGTGGAGCAGCGATCTCGCTCGTTACTATGGTACACATCGGGTTACTAGGCGCCGCGCGTCGCTTAGTTACCCGACGTGTACCATAGTTACCATCTCCCAGCATAGGCTCTGCCGCTGGGAGATGGATCATCGTGGTGTCATACACCACGATGATGCAGATCGTTGCATCGTTCATCGCTAGATCTGAGAACCGAACCTCAGATCAGCGATGTCACGATCAAGCGATTTACCATCGTAAATCGCTTGATTACATGCAACGATATCTTGCCCGATATCGCTTAAGCGATCAAAAAGGAGATCGCTTAAACGATATCGGGCAAGATATCGTTCCGTGTGACGGCCCCCTAACCTGCAGAAGTGTACCTGTTACCAGCAATTTCTGGAAGTCGTTTGGCAGTTTTTTACACCTTCCTTTGCAATGCCAGAAGAAAGGGCAAGTTTGACACATAGGGAATGCCTAGAGAGGATGGTGCAGGTATATCTACAGCTCAATATCGGTGTCATGACTGTGGAACTGGACCCTTGTGTATTTTGGGCTTCCAAACTGGAAAAGTGGCCTGAGCTTGCCACTCATGCCTTAGAGATTTTGTCCTGCCTGGCAGCCAGTACTCTCTTGTCAGAATGTGTCTTCAGTGCTGCTAGTGGTGTCCTGACAGATAAGCGCATCCAACTGTCTCCCGACAAGTTGAACAAGTCATGGATCTCCAAGGACTTTTGCACCCCAGTGTCAGAAAGGGGAGACTAGGAACTGGTGTAATTTTCAGTGTGCTTCATTAAAATCCACATGATACTATTTCACCTCTGGGGCAATTGTTGCCACTCTGGTGGTGGCTGTGCCTATTTTTTTGAAAAGTGGGGACTCTTGTTAGCAGAGGTGAGCTGGTGCACCTGGCTCAGCGAGGCATTGACTTCATGTCAGCCTTAGACAAGGACCAGAAGGGAAGGGGGGTTGCTAGTGGAGTCAGGCGAGGTGAGGAGCGGGGGGGAAGGGTGTGTGCTAGTGGAGTCAGGTGGGGGGGTTCTAGTGGGGGGGTGCTGGCGGGACACTCACCATGCTACCCGATGCTCACCATGCTGGCCGGTCACTGTGAATTGAGCGGCTGCGGCCGCAAAGCAGAGCCGGACCGGCCTATTACAGTAGAGGAGTGGCCCTGGATGAGGCCATTATAGCCAGCCTGGGCCAGTCTGAGCCTGCTTGTTAGGGTCTCTTTGCTGTGTGGTGCATTACTGGAATAGGGGTACTCGGCTCTCGGGCTCTCTCCTCTTCTTCTAGTCAGGGAATTCACGGGTGGCCATCCCGAGGCTGTGGCCCTGGGGGTCAACTGAAAAGGTGGGGGGGATATTTACAGGGGATTAATTACAAGTTGTCTTTGTCGTGACACCACCTGCTGAGTCTGGTGATGTTCACCAGCGCCGCTCCAGTCCTCCGGTGGTCGATGGTATGGCGGCTTAGATGGAGTTGTCCCTGCAGGCAGGACGGGACCACCGGGGCAGGAATGCTGTGATAAAACAGTTTATAATTTGAAAGGATGCAGCAGAGTCAAAGCTTCACTTCACCGGGTAACTTTTACTTGAACAGTTCTTTCTTTCAGCTTACAGTTCAACAGTTCATTAGATGGTATATTGGCGAATGCTCTAGAGCTGCAATTGGGATTCTGGCTTGAGATGGAATCCTCCTTTAAGTTCCTTCCTTTTTCCTTCTATTCTGTTCCCGTGTGAAGCCTAATCTCCTGTAGATGATTTGGCCTCCTGCTGCTGGTTCTAGCTTCTCCTCTCCCTTTTGTACCCGTCGGGTTAACCTTCTAGTGAATGCCGCAATTGCTGCTGCAGTTCTGGCTTCCCTCTTGTGAGACCTTGGGAGTCAGGGCCGTATTTATAATATCCCTGTTTAACGGATTTTCTGTGAGACTTAGAGTACTCACAGGTGCGGGCTCCGGTACCCGAGTTTCTTTTTATGGGGCAAACTCTATCCATTACTCGCTTCCCCATTCAAGTCCACTCTCCCAATCTGAGCTTCCTTGCTTTCGTTTCTCTGTTGGGATCTGTGCTCTTCCAGGGCCTCTCAGCCGAGATGGCCCCCTTGGTTCCTGCAGGCCTGTCTGCCTGCTCCTTCCACCTCCTCCTCACTCCGACTCCTCACTCACACCAACTCCTACTCACTGTCTGAGCTCTCTGGCTCCATCTAGAGGTCGCTAAGACCCTCCCTGGGTTCCTCCCACCACTATCTCTAGTGTATGTGTGCGTGCAGCTCTAGGGCTCCATCTTGTGACCATTGTCCCAATTGCAGTGAAGTACTACACCGCTTTTCTGGGTGCCGTACACTTGACAGTTGTGCACCACTTCCTAAATAATCAACCTTGAAATGTTGGGCCTATGCTTCCTGCCTTGATGCCATTGTGGCCCAATACAAAATCTACAAGATGCAAACCCCTTTGCTGTGGTGTGACGCTAATTTTTTGAAAACTGAGCCCACTTGTTAGGGACTTCTTGCTGTTTGTTGCATGACTTGAACAGAGCTCTATGAGTGACATTGTGGCACCCCATTGTCCAAGTGCCACAGTGTCATTATCGTCCACGAGTGGTAGTGTCATGCTTGAGAGTAACGGAGGGACTTCACACCAGGAAAACCCAAAGCACACTGTCACGTCCTACTGACGGACCCCACACGTGGACCCACTGGACCGCGTAGTGCGGATGCTGATACCGGGATGATAGAGAGGCGGACCACTATAGTAGAGTTAACAGGTTTATTGAACAAAACAAGAACCCACGCCCCAGGGGAGGGCCACACGGCCACAGCACCGGAACACCACCAAAGGAGGCCCCGGAGCGCTTAACCCCTATACAGGGATACCGCCGGAACCAACCTCGGAAGGACCAATGAAGCGGACACGGGTGTTAAACCGACCCAAGGCAACGTGGAAACAACACCGCAACCGGGTATAAGATAGGACACGGGGAACCGGGAACACGGGGAATCTGGAGCAGGACTTGAGGCAGCGATTTCAGCATGGAAGAGATCCGGGTAGCAGGCCAGGAACACGGAAGTCAGCGAGGGGCCGGCAGGGAGGAGATCTGCAGGAAGGAACACACAGAAATCAGATATCAAGCAAAATAAGGAACAACCTGACCAGACCAGGAATAGCAACTTCACTAAATAGAAATTGCCCTGGCAAAGACTGACAGGAAACAGGAAGCTTATATTACAGCAGGGCAGTCCTGATTGGCAGGACACAGAGGCATGGTGATTGGCTGAGGGGAGGAGCATGCTCCCTGCAGTTATCCAGCAGATACTGATTTGGAGATGGAGTTTCATGTGCTCAAGCAGTAGCCCCGGAAGTGAGGAGACGAGCAGCGCTACTCAAGCAGAGGGTGCTGGAACCCTGCGGCTGGGAACGGGTGCGCGCACCCGAGGAGCATACGGCAAGGAAGACGAAGCCCTGGAAGCCGCAACCCAACCGACCAGTGGGCGGCAGCTGCCAGCGCCCCGGAGCCGTGGGCAGACAGACGACACCCGGGATCCTGGACACCGGACAGGAGCGGTAGGAGCCGGAGGAGTGGAGGTAGCAGGCCAAGGAGCATGGGCAGCAGACCCCCGGGTGGTTACACACACAACACCTTTCTGCCTCCAGGCCTGAAACGTGAGACATAAACCCGGGTTCAGGGTGAGCTCCCCTATAAATTCAGATCTGGGGCGGAGCTAGTCAGTTCAGTTCCTAGGAGGACTGAGGAAGACATCCTGTGGACTGGTAGCTGCACTAAGCTCATCCCAGGGTAGCTAAGCCTAGTTTGAGGGCCCAAGGCAGGGTTCTGAGGAAGTGGAGAAGAGCCCAAGGAGTGAAGCAGTGTCATGCTCACTCCGGAGTCCGAGGATGTGCAATACCGGAAGGTGGGGGATTCCAAGTGCCCCAGCCACACTGTGCCCAGAGGCAAAGCAACAGATAGAGCCCAGGAACAGCTACCTGAGACATAGGGCTAGAGAAGGACTTGAGTTGCCTGCCATACCGGCACCAAGCAGGAAAGAGAGAAGGCCAGCAACTCAGCTTAAGCAGCAACAGAGACCCATTACAACACGCAGCAGGGAGGCCTCAAATCTTGCCGGGTGAGGAGAACCCCGAGTTGCTCTCAGGTGCACAGTCCCAGCTTAGTAACACCAGCTGGAATTACAGTTACACCAGTAAAAGGACTGAGGAACCAACAAACTGTCAGTCTGTTTGTTGCTTTGTGCCCGCCATCCTGCACCCTACACCCTTACCACATCTACTGCCCCGAACATCCGCTCCGCCCATGGTGAGCCGCTCCATCCCAGCTGCCTGTTCATTAGGGGCGGGCTGTTGCACCTGGCTCAGGGAGGCACTGACTCCATGTTAGCCCTAGGTGAGGACCAGGGGGGGTTTGCTAGTGGAGTCAGTCGAGGACCGGGGGTGCTAGTGGAGTCAGGAGAGGTGAAGAGCAGGGGAGGGGTCCTAGTGGAGTCGGGCGAGGTGAGGACCGGAGGGGGGGGGGGGTGCTGGCGGGACACTCGCTGGCCGCTGTGAATTGAGTGGCCCATTACAGTAGGGGGGGCGGCCCAGGATGAGGCCACTATAGCCAGCCTGGGGGGCACTTGCCACCCTGCCACCTGGGCTAGTCCGCCCCTGCCGTTCATCATCGCCGGAGGTCTTGCAGCAGCGGTGGCCACAAATAGCCACATACCACGGGTGGCGTCACAAATAACTACCCTTTTTATCACCCCTTCCCCTACCATGCCAAGAACGACCTTTTACAACTTAACCACAGGGTCACGGAAGACGGGTCTCGACCACTGTGACTACCCGGAGCTGCTAAATAGCCCTGTTCCGAGTACCCACGGTCCTGTGGTGACTCAACATGCCTATACCTGTTACTTATCCTCCATTTACTCCTACTCCTCCTTTGACTTTATGTAGACAACTGCTACCACTTTTCCCCTGTGAGTCATCCATCTTTCAATTCAAACTGAGTTTCACCCACCTTTGAAATTAAGTGAATTTTAGCCACCTCTTATTTTAAAGTGATTTTGAAGAGTGTGCAGGCTGGAACAGTCCGTGTCTCTTGCGCCCATGACACTATTTGTACTGTAGGTATATTGTTGTCCCTTTTCCTAGGATCTGGCAGTAATATTAGTAGCTTGACATATTTTGGGCCCCTTTTAAGGTGTTTTTTAGCCCTTTAATTTTGCCTTCCATTGATTTCAATGTCATTCGTAAAATTTTGTGAACGTTCGTCAAATTATTCGACGAACACTTCACATTCGTCTAACAAAGACGAATTTCAACGATGTGGCGTTCGCTCATCTCTCGTGACAATCTTCGCCTAAGACTATGTACCATCTTTGTTGGATATGAGGTCACATTCATGAAGGTGCGAAGCACAAAGTGGTGGTTTGCGGTTGGCATATGCCAGGTTGGCACTGACGCCCAATTTGTGCAGTGGCAGGTTGACCTGGAGATAACTTGGCATTGGGTGCGGCCAAAATGTTATTTTATTATTATTTATTTATTATTATTATTATTATTATTATTATTTATTTATATAGTGCCATTAGGTTCCATGGCGCTTTACATGAGGATAGGGGAGACAATCAGGACATACAGGCACAGGAGGGGAGGGAACCCTGTCCACGAGGGCTCACAGTCTATGAGGGGAGGGTGGGGGATACAGTAGGCTGGGGGAGTGTCAGTTATGGGGCGGTCGCCTGGGTCTCATGGCAGGTGGTAGGCTTGACGGAATAGGTGAGTCTTCAGGTGACACTTGAAGCTTCTCAGGGTCGGAGAGTGTCTGACGTGTTGGGGCAGGGAGTTCTAGAGTATGGCAGATGCCCGGGAGAAGTCCTACACGCGGTTTTGTGAAGAGGAGATGAGGGGGAGCAGAGGAGGAGTTCTTGGGAGGAACGGAGGTTGTGTGAGGGTAGGTATCAGGTATCGGGAGACCAGGGCTGAGTTGTATGGTGGGGACAGGTTGTGTATCGCTTTGTATGCCATGGTTAGTGTTTTGAACTGGGATCTCTTGGAGGCGAGGAGCCAGTGAAGGGCTTGGCAGAGGGGGGAGACAGGGGAGTAGCGGATTAGTCGGGCAGTGGAATTAGGGATAGATTGTAGAGGTGTAAGGGAGTTGGCTGGGAGGCCAGTGAGAAGGAGGTTGCAGTAGTCAAGGCGGGAGATGGTAAGAGCATGAAGTGTTTTAGCGGTATCGTGGGTAAGGAAGGAGCAGATCCGTGGGATGTTTCTAAGCTGGAGCCGGAGTGATGTGGTGATGGCTTCAATGTGGGGCTTGAAGGATAGGGAGGAGTCAAGGATTACCCCGAGGCACTTGGCTTGGGAGACTGGGTAGAGGGCGCAGTCATTGACGCAGATGGATAGGTTGGGAAGTGGGGGGAATTTCTTGGGGGGAAAACTATGAATTCAGTTTTATCTATGTTGAGTTTAAGGAAGCGAGCAGAGAGAAAGGATGAGATGGCGGAAAGGCATTGTGGGATTTTGGAGAGTAGGGAGGTGATGTCGGGCCGGACAAGTAGATTTGGGTGTCGTGGGCGTAGAGGTGGTACTGGAGGCAGTGGGACTCAATGAGTTGCCCTAGGCTGAGAGTGTATATGGAGAAAAGTAGTGGACCCAGGATCGAACCAAGGGGAACTCCGATAGAAAGGGGGTAGGGCGAGGAGGAGGTGTGGGAGTGGGAGACACTGAAGGTCCGGTCTGCTAGGTATGATGAGATCCAAGAGAGGGCAAGGTGGGTGATGGCGAGGGATTCCAGGATCTGGAGAAGAAGGGAGTGCTCAACCGTGTCGAAGGTCGAGGAGGAGGAGGATGGAGTAATGGCATTTGTTCTTGGCGGCAAGTAGTTCTTTGGTGACTTTGGTCAGGGCTGTTTCGGTGGAGTGGAGGGGTCGGAAGCTGGACTGTAGGTGGTCGAAGTGGGAGCAGGAGGAGAGGTGAGAGGACAGTTCGGAGTGGACGTGCTCTTCGAGTAGCTTAGAGGCGAATGGGAGAAGAGATATGGGGCGATAGTTGGAGACAGAGGTAGGGTCGAGGGAGGGTGTTTTAAGGATGGGCTTGATTAGGGCGTGTTTGAAGGCCGAGGGGAAGGCGCCAGTGGTAATTGATAGGTTGAAGAGGTGGGTGAGTACTGGGATGAAAATGGAGGTGTGGTTGGGAATGAGGTGGGATGGGAGTGGGTTGTGGGCGCTGGTGGTGAGGTGTGATTTCTACAGGAGGGAGGAGAGTTGGTCTTTGGTTATGGGGGGGAAATGGCTAATGGAGGAGGAGGGCAGTGTAGGTGAGAGGGGGAGTTGTGGGGATAGTGGGCCAAAGCTGTTTCTGGTCTTGTCGATCTTCTCCTTGAAGAAGTTCGCAAAGTCTTCAGCAGAGATGAGGGGAGAGGGGGGAGGAGCAGGCAGGGGGAGTAGGGAGTTGAAAGATTTGAAGAGCTGTTTGGGGTTGCGGGACAGAGAGGTTATTAGGGATGAGAAGAAGGCTTGCTTGGCAGTAGCAAGTGCCGTCTTGAAGTCAGTGAGGGATTGTTTGAACAGAGCAAAATGCTCGGAGGTGCGGGACTTTTTCCATCTCCTCTCGGCGACCCTGGACGCCCGTGCTAGGTTTTTAGTGAGGGTCGTATGCCAGGGTTGCCTGTTAGTGCGTGGAGCGTGGAATGTGAGGGGGCGGCTAGGTCGAGGGTGTTCGTTATTGTGGTGTTGTATAGGGTGGTGGCAGTGTCTATGTCACAAGCGGAGGGTATGTCAGTGAGAGGGAGGAGGGATTCAGAGAATAAAGGAAGATCAAGATCTCTTAGGTTTCGGCGAGGTTGATCAAGTTTGTGGGGAGGCGATAGCCTGGCAGGGGAGGAGAGGGCGGAGAAGGTCAAGAGATGGTGGTCAGATAGGGGGGGTTCCGAGGTTGTGAGGTTGGAGAGGGAGCAAAAGCGGGTAAAGATGAGGTCAAGCGTGTGGCCTTGTTTGTGGGTGGGAGAGGAGGACCATTGGGAGAGCCCTAGGGAAGTGGTCAGGGAATGAAGGTTGGAGGCGGCTGGGGAAGGGGAGTGTCAATGGGGATATTGAAGTCGCCCATGATGATGGTGGGGATGTCAGCGGAGAGGAAGTGAAGTAGCCAGGTGGTGAAGTGGTCAAGGAAGGAGGCAATGGGTCCAGGGGGGCGGTAGATGAAGGCTAGCTGGAGGTTGCAGGGGGAAAAGATTCGGACCGAGTGAGCTTCTTAGGAAGGGACAGTGACAGAGGAGGGCGGGGGAATAGGGCTGAAGGTGCAGGAGTTAGACAAGAGTATGCCGACACCACCGCCGTGTTTGCCAGAGGGCCGGAGGGTGTGGGACAGGCTGAAGCCTCCAAACGATAGTGCAGCGGGGGAGGCCGTGTCGGAGGGGGTGAGCCAGGTCTCGGTGATGCCAAGGAATGATAGTTTCTTGGAGATAAAGAGTTTGTGGATGTCTGGGAGTTTATTGCACACTGAGCGGGCACTCCAGAGTGTGCCAGTTAGAACAGTGGGGGGAGGCAGGGGTTGGGGGAATAGGTCTAAGGTTGGTGGGGTTGCAAGGGTTAGTGGTGGTGAGGTTGCAAGGGTTGGTGATGGGTGGTGAGTGTGGGATGAAGGTAGTTGTGGGGATGTGGTGGGGGGGCCAGGATTGGGGGAGATGTCACCGGCAAGGAGGAGGAGTAGGCAGAGGGTTAGCAGGTGGGAGCAGGAGAGCTTACGTGGCGGGCGTGCTTGTTTGGTGATTGAGGATTGAAAGTGAATGAATAGGTCGGAGAAGTGGGTGAGGTGGTTAGGCAGGATATAGGATGAGAGCAGTATTTCGTTGCTGGGAGGGGGGATAAGTGGGGGTAGTAGGAAGTGGAGAAGGATGGGAGTGAGAGTGAGGAGTAGCGGGAACATTGTGTACGGTGAGCAGGGAGTGAGTGTGGCGGCAGGGGTCAGAAGCAGAGGGGGAAAGTTGTGGTGGTGGATGAATGGTCGTCAGTGGGGAGCGGAATGGGGTGATGACCGGGGATGAGATGTGATACAGGAGGTCAGATGAGGGGGCTGGATGGGGCAGTTGGGGGATCAGTCGAGGCAGTTGGGGTTGGCTGTGGCGGCCGCGGTGTCAGGTAAAGCAGTCGGGGTCAGGTGGGGCAGCCGGGGGTCAGGTGAGGCAGCCAGGGAGATGAGATGCGGCACAGGATGAGATGAGATGCGGCACAGGATGAGATGAGATGCGGCACAGGATGAGTTGAGATGCGGCACAGGATGAGTTGGGATGCGGCACAGGATGAGTTGAGATGCGGCACAGGATGAGTTGAGATGCGGCACAGGATGAGTTGAGATGCGGCACAGGATGAGATGAGATGCGGCACAGGATGAGATGACGATGCGGGTGCAGCCATGGGTAGGATGGATGCAGCCATGGGTGAGATGAGATGCAGCCACGGGTGAGATGAGATGCAGCCACGGGTGAGATGAGATGCAGCCACAGGTGGGATGAGATGCAGCCATGGGTGGGATGAGATGGAGCCACGGGTGGGATGAGATGGAGCTGCTGGTTGGATGCAGGCAGGGATGTGATGGAGCCGTAGATGGGAAGTAGCCAAGAGGGTTGCTCCAGTGGCCTTGGTTTCCCCGGCGGTACCCGGTGATTACAGTGGGCCATGATAGATGGCGATCCTGGAGGGGCAGTGTTGGGGAGGTCGCCCTCCCGATGGACCCAACTAGAGTTGCAGGAATCGCCCTAGGTGCCAGCCACGGGTGGACGGCTGCTGGGCAAGCTGGAGTGGATCTGGGAAGGCCACCGGCAGGATGGAGCTGGTGCCAGGTTCATGGGCCCCACACTTGGCAGGAGGGGACAGACGCGGTGGTGCTAGGGGTCGCTTGGGAATGCATGCATGCAGGCTTTGGGAATCAACTGAAATACCTTAATGGACCCTGTCTTTCATTGGCTTTCCACCACTTTAACAGTCTGTTTGCTGCTTATGATTGCTTTGGGACGTTTGTTATATTTTTATACTATGTATATTGTGTTTTTTTTGTTTGAGACTTATAGCCTGTGTGTTATTATAAAGTTTTTTAAGTTCACTCCTTGTATGCTGGACTGTTTCTGCAAACAGGTGCTTCGATGCTGCCCTACAGAGACTGGTGAACAAGCCGCAGGCCTATGGCCTGAAGGTGTGAGGTATGAAACTGCAAGACACTACACCCATTGCAGTAGTACATGGCTGGCCAAATGCAGTTCTCAAGGGTCACAAAGAGTGAATGTTTTCAGGATTTCACTAGCATTGCACAAGGTGCTGGAATCATCTATCACCTCTGTAAGTGATTTTAGCACCTGTACAATGCTAAAGAAATTCAGAAAACTTGCAGTATTTTCAGACCTTGAGGACTGTAGTTTTCCACCAATGCCCTAGAAGTCTCTGTGGCAGTAGATAGAACGCAATAATAATCCTTGAATCCTTTCACCACAACTGTGGCTCTCCCTTGACTCTCTTAGGCCCTGTGTTTTGTTTGATGATTTTTTAATAAGATTGAGAATCTGCATCAAAATCTGCATGTCTATCCTGCCCACGTAGCTTTTTTGTTTTCTTGCACACATGGTTCAGGTTTCTTTTTTCTGTCCCCAAAATTGCAGCAAATCTGCAATTAAAAAAAGAAAAAAAAATCACGCTGCAACAGCACTTCAAAACTCTCATAGACTTTTCTGGCTTCAGGATAGACATGCAGTTTCTCATAATCTGCTGCAAAAAAAGATCAAACAACATGGCAGGACCACAGAAGGATTCCTAGTCGAATGATGCTATCTGTGTAACCTGACATAAAATAATTAAATAGTGGAAAAAAAAAGTGTTGCGCTCCACCCTATGTTTAATTGTCAAGCAACGTTAAAGTATGGAGGTGAGGGCTGGTATTCTCAGCAGAGTGAGGGCCCATCATTATTGACCCCCCGATGCTATAGAA
Source organism: Allobates femoralis (assembly GCA_033576535.1). NCBI lineage: Eukaryota > Metazoa > Chordata > Amphibia > Anura > Aromobatidae > Allobates > Allobates femoralis. The sequence continues at coordinate 320,173,449 of JARQOC010000005.1, forward strand.
TATCATCCTGCAGAAATTGGCGTATGAGAAGCTCCATTTCCTGGTGCTTTACCTGCCTCTCCTGGTTGGCATGTAGTGTTGGCAAACTGGGTAATAAGGGCTTAATGGCAGCTTTGTATTGCCAGCTGGCATTAAGCCCGAAAGACCCTGCATATACAAATGTGCACACCAAAATAATAATAAAAAATTACAACTTTATTCCATATATACTAAGAACACAAAAACATCAATTAAATGCTGTTAAAACAAGTGGGTCTGGATCACATGTATCTATATACACGTTTCTGAGTATTGTCCATGTATATACTGTATATAACATTTTGGGGTGAGGGGGGTTTTGATTAGTAGTGGCAATTGAACCAAGAATAAAAGTGGTAGGTTGTAAATAGTTA
>JARQOC010000005.1:320173940-320238070 GCA_033576535.1 Allobates femoralis
TCTCAATGCACACACTGGACGGGTGGGCAAGCTGGCCTCTAAGCTTCTTCTGCATATCCTTACTGCAGCCAGATGTTTGATTGCCCTCTTCTGGAGGAGATTAGAGCCACCTTCCCTCAGGGATTTGCTCACTAGGTTGTTGGACATCAGAAGGATGGAATATCTGACAGCCTTGTTGGCGGCCAGAGTCGACCAATTCAATCAGGTCTGGGCCCCATGGGACTACTTTGCTGCCCAGGAGGGTATTTAGGGACGAGGCAGTTTCCCTGGCCCTGGGAGGCACTACTCCCTGAACCCTTCCTTCCCTACTTTTTCTCCTCCATTCCAGCCCCCCCCCTCTTCACCCCCTTCCCTATCCCCCCACCTACTGTTCTATTCCCTGTTGTATCCCTCTTAGTTTTTATGGTTGTTATTACTTCACCTGTCCCCTATCTGTTATTATTTGATGTTTTAGGGAGGAGAGTATAATCGGTAACCCTCCGTACCTGGAAGTTCCTTTTCTGGGAAATATTCCAGAATATACTGACTACTTGGAAGTGGTAGATCGCCACCCCCAAGGACTTGAAACATATTTGGCGATATGGACGCTAAACTCCTAAGTATTTCACCTTAAAAATACCACTACCTACTTTACATGACTCCCTCCTCCTATCTTGTTGTATTATCGCAATTCATTTGACGGTATACTGTTTTTTCTTGTATTATATAAAACTCAATAAAAATTTATAGTTGGAATAAAAAAAAAAAAGATATGTAAAGCTATGTCGCCTATGGCTGTAATAAAATATAATTTTCCTCACATTTTAGAATAGTGAGGTTAAGACATAGCCATAATAGTGATGCTATACTGATTAAATTAATACCTTTGGTGAAAAAAATCTGCTTTTTGGTTCTTGTTCAATCAACATTTGAAGATTTCTACTAATAAGATTTTTGTGCAGAAGAATGGGATGCAGAAGATTTTCCTCTGCTGTCCCAGCCACTCCGCTTGCCACCAGTGTTTGAATGACAGGTCAAAGATTTTTCAGTGACCTGCCTCCTGCTGGAGTGGGCAGTGCTTGCACTGTTTGATTTCAGAGTGAAAAAATTGATACAACATTCACATGCAATATGGACATGTGAGTGAGGCCTTACACTGGCTGAGTTACAGCTCAATGGTCCTTTGATCCCAATCAGGACATGAGGTTGATGATACCTCTATAGGAAATGTGTCAAAATGTCTGCCAAAGAGGTGCCTTTTTCAATTGTCATTGTCAGGATGTGCAATATCAAACACGATCTATGTTATGTTCATCGATATGACTGGAACCAACAATGGTATATGGGGCTGATAGTGTTTGCCTAAGAAGTAGTAATATTGGCCTCAGCTGAACTTTTTAGGATTATAACCATTATCAACGCTATATGTATTCCACCAATTGGGGTGGAATTGAATATATTTATCCATACTTATTGCAGTACAATTATATGAGTGCCATCATGCTCTCAAATAGTAAGATTAGCATTCTCATACTTTTGCATTGCTCCTTGCCCTCAGCTGTCATGAGTTCATGAGTTAGACCCTGTAAGGTATTACCTTTGTTTTTTTTTGCTTATGTGTTGTATTGTTTGGAGCACCAATTTAATGGTTTAATTAAAGTTAAGTGTTATGCACACTAAATCAGTGAACTCTACAGTAGAATAAAAGATAGTGTGTGGGCTGTTTGGACCACAGCATTATATAGCTCACAATACATTCTTTAGTATTATTCACATATTGTGGGCAGTCATTTGACTCTAAGAACTGGTCTCAGGGTAGAATTGCTGCTGTATTTAAGAAAAATAAAAATTATCTCTAAATGAAATAGTTGTTAATACATTAGAGTCAGGGTGATGTGATGAATTTTTATCCAAATTGAAATGTTAAGGCTACTTCACACTCTACGATATAGGAGAACGAGATCGTTAGCTATGTCACGTGACCGTGATCCTTCCGACATCGTTAGTGTGTTGTCACACGCAAGGATATCGTTAACGATCTTAAATTTGGCAGCGTGCCAGCTACTTGGAGAAGAACGATTGAACGATTTTACAAAGCGGCAGGAATAGGAGAAATATGAACGACATAGTTCAAAAAGGTTTCACACTGAACGATGTTGCTGCTTCCCAGGACGTTAATTGGACGACGAACGATAGATTTGAGGTCAGGATCACAAATTTTTGATGAACATTCCAATGATTTATCCTTCCAACATCGTTGGCTTACACACAATGACGCACTAACGATATCGTTTGAACGTTCACAAATCCGTGACGTTTCAACGATATCGTTAACGAGATCCTAGCGTGTGAAATGGCCTTTAGAGCTGTATTCCTATATATGCAATTTAGATAATATCTGGCTATGTTGTTCAATCAGAAATTCCATTGTTTAGGCCCCGTAACACCTTTCAACATCGTTTCCGACATCGTTCAAAAGTGACGTCAGGAACGATGTTGAAACGACATCGTTGTTGCATGTAAACGCACGATTCATCAACGATAGTTGACAAGTCGGAGTTGACAGGAAAACCTGTCAACTTCAACTTAAGCAACCTGCGGCATCATTCGGTGTGACACCGCAATAGCGATGTCACGGCCGACTTTGCCCATTCACAGCATTGAGCAGGGATCGTTCACGATGTTTGCGAACGATCCCTGCTCACAACATCGTTGGTAAGTTGTCTACAATATCTGGACGTGTGACAGCTCACCAGCGATGTTGAACAGCTATAAAAAAAATCAGTGCGCTCCCGAGATCGCAAACAACATTGTTGTTAAGTTGTACCGTGTAACGGTACCTTCACTTCTAAGGGATTTAAATCTGTCCTGGCTTGTTGCAAAGCTCTGTTAACGGTTCTGTAAGGATTCCGAGCCAAAATCTGTCAAATCTGATAGCATTCACCTGCTTGAAAATTTTCACTTAGATTTTTCATGCAACCACAGTATTAAAAAAAACAGCAGTTGAAACAGGTAGAACGGTACTTATTTTGGGCAGATTCCAAATGGAGAAGCTAAGGAATCTTTTTGTGAATCAGAAGCAGTTCAAACTGCAAAACCACAGCAGAAACCCAACTATCAGCTTTAGATTTCTACTGCGGAAATGCAAATCAGAATTCTATTTGAACGTGTGAATCACACCCTGTAAGGCTAGACTCACATATCTGTATGAAGGGTACCAACTGAGAGGATGTCACTGATTTTCTTTTCCTTGGGCAGCATCATAATTGCATCAGTTTTATTTTATAAAAACAGACAGCATTAGGACCTGTTACACGGACGTGTGAATATAGCCTTACTAGGACGAGCCCAAGACTTTTGTGCCGACCACTCAACGAGGACAGATTTTAATTCCATGTCTCAGATTTTTATCATTGAAAGCTCTGATTGAAGAAGATTTTGAAAGACATAGGTAATTGTTACAGTATATAGTTAAATTGGATAACTTGTCATGTCATAGTTGAGATTTGTTTGTTGATATCATTATATCCCTCTAATTATGTATTTTGTTACATTTGTAATTATGATAGCTAATTAATGTCTTGTGTTGTAGGGAGGGATGATGTCATGGCCTGTGTCCATGACGATAATGGAAGAGTCCGCATACAGCACTTTTATAATGTTGGTCAGTGGGCTAAAGAGATCCAGAGGAATCCAGCTAGAGATGAAGAGGGCATATTTGAAAACAACCGTGTAACGTGCCGCTTCAAACGTCCTGTCTATGTTCCCAGAGATGAGACGATAATTGATTTGCACCTAAGTTGGTATTATTTGTTTGCCTGGGGCCCTGCAATTCAAGGTGAGAAACATATTGATTTTACTGAAGCATAGTATACAAGTGCAGCTAAATAAATTAGAATATCATCAAAAGATAATTTATTTCAGTAAGACAATACAAAAAGTGAAATGCATATAATATCTAGAGTCATTATAAACATAGTGATCTATTTAAATTGTTTATCTCTGTTAAATTTGATGATTATGGTTTACAGCCAATGAAAACGCAAAAGTCATTGTCTCAGAAAATTAGAATAATTAACACAAAACACCTGCAAAGGCCTAGTAAGCATTTAAAATGGTCCCTTAATCTTGTTCAGTAGGCTACACAATCATGAGGAAGACTGCTGACTTGACAAATGTCCAGAAGGCAGTCACTGACACACTCCACAAGGAGAGTAAGCCACAAAAGGTCATAAAGAAGCTGGCTGTTCACAGAATGCTGTATTCAAGCATATTAATGGAAAGCTGAGTGGAAGGAAACAACTGTTGTATAAAAAGGTGCACAAGAAACTGGTATGACGCAGCCTTGAAATGATTGTTAAGAAAAGGCCATTCAAAAATTTGAGGGAGATTCACAAGGAGTGGACTGCTGCTGGAGTCAGTTCTTCAAGAGCCACCACAAACAGACATAAGCAGGATATGGGCTACAACTGTCGCATTGCTTTTGTTGAGCCTCATGTCCAATGGACAAAGCAAGAAGTATCTTACATGGGCCATGGAGAAAAGGAACTGGACTGTTGCTCAGTGGTCCAAGGTGTTGTTTTCGATGAAAGTAAAGAGGCACACAATCCAAGCTGGTTGAGGTTTAGCGTAAAGTTTCCATAATCAGCAAAATCAGTGATGGTTTAGGGAGCCATGTCATCTGCTGGTGCAGGACCACTGTGTTTCATCAAGACCAAAGTCAGTGCTGCCGTCTACCAGAAGATTTTAGAGCACTTCATGCTTCCTTCTGCCTACAAGCTTTTTGGAGCTAGAGATTTCATTTTCCAGCAGGACTTTGCACCTGTCCACACAGCCAAAAGAAACAATACCTGGTTTAAAAACCACAGTATTACTGTGCATGATTGCCCAGCAAACTCGCCTGCCCAAAACCCCATAGAGAATCTACAGGGTATTGTAAACATGAAGATGAGAAACCAGACCCAACAATGCAGATGAGCTGAAGGCTGCTATCAAAACAACCTGGGCTTGCATAACACCTCAGCAGTGCCAAAGGCTGATTGCCTCCATGCCACCCTGCATTGATGGAGTAATTCATGGAAAAGGATCCTTGACCAAGTATTGAGTGCATTTACTCCACATACTTTTCATAAGGCCAAGACTTATGAGTTAAAAATATTTTTTTTCAGTTTGTCTTATATAGTATTCTAATTTTCTGAGATAATAGTTTTCCAGTTAGCGCAGATAAAGGGTTTCATACAGCTGCAGACAGAATAGGCTTGAAGAAATTAGATGTAAGGGATCATTTTTATTGGTCAACGTATTTCTCTTTTTACTACCAGCACCAAATCTGTTATGCTATATGGCCACTTTTGTTCCCCATTTTTTATTTTTCTGTTTTTAAATAATATATTTGGATATGCACACGTTTTATGTATTATATATTTTTATTGTTGACCACATGTTATTACCTGGATTTTAATTGTATTGAATGTTTTTAATCTGCAATTGCACTTTGAACTTGTATGTCGGGCTTTTAAAATTATGCCAGTCTTGTGCCCTTTTTGGCTTTATATGTCTGTATACACGTGTCTGATAGATTTTTATCCTGAGGAAGTGGCATGTATGCAATGAAACGCATTGACCAATACAAATCTACGTTATTCCTTACATGTGATTTCTTTAAGTCTACTCTGTCGGCAGCACAAAGTATGAAATTCTAACTTGGCTAAGGCTGGCTTCACACCACGGTTTGTTCCTGTCCATGGGGATCCTTTTTTTGCAGGACCACACGGGCAGGAATGGATTTGCTGAACTGGATGGCAACTATGACACCGGATCCTGTTTTTTGCAGGATTCGGTTTTTTGAAGAGAGCTGGAAGGAGCTGTAGTTCCTGAGCCAGCGATGTAAGGGAGAGGGGAGAGGAGAGACAGAGAGATAGAACAACAAAGGGTTAACACAGACAGCAATGTAAGAGGGTTAACACATAGATTGGGTAACTAAGGGTTAATAGTGAGATAGGGAAGAAAGTAGGAAATCAAAGGGTTAATTGCTGTGAGTGAATGGGTCAAAAGCAGAAGAGCAGCAGGAGGGGGAGGACATATTCAAAGCTGTCTGTACTGTTCTCTGGTGGCTTGCAGATAGGAGGGGGAAGGCACAGGCTGGAATAGGACAGTACAGGGCTGGGAGTGAGGGAGAAGCCTGGTGTCAGAGTTAAAACTTGCTTCTGACAATGCTGTGTTCACTTAACCAGAACCGTTTCCCGGATCCGTTCTTTTACAGAATCCGGCTCCATAGACCACCATGTTATGAAAACCGGACTGCTCCGGATCCAGGACTGTCCGTTTGTATCCTGTTTTTTCACCAGCGCCCAAAAACGTTGCAGTCTCCAATTTTGGGGACGGTAAAAACAGGTCACAAACGAATCCTGGACTGAATACGCAAAACCAGATGGCAATATATGACCAATCCGGCACCATAGAGATGCATAGGAGGCAAAAACCGATCCTGTTCTGTCCTTTTCAAAACGGACAGGATGCTAAAAAGTATGGTGTGCAGCCAGCCTAACTGGAAAACTATTATCCTTGTGGGTTTACAGTAGCTGACAACACTATTATTGTGGCTGTGTCTCACACAACATTACCAGATGAGCAGATCCTCTTTCCAGGGATTATTTACAAGAAGAAAAGCTGGTACCCGAACCATTTCCAACGAACTTCAATATATTTTACAGAAATCACATGAAATTTAAAAGCATCTCGGTGGGCACTTGGCCCCGTCAGACGGGTTTTGGTATAAAACCTTCATCAATGACAGACAAATGACACACAGTATATATACACATTTAATGACAGCACATATGAAATCCATTAATCAATTTCAGTTGTTAACAATTAATGTGGTCCGTTTATGTACAACCCCAATACAAAGCAATGACACAGAAACAAGGTTTTGAAAAAAATCACACATCTATGAACAATGAAATTTCTGGACATGAAAGCATGAAACCAATATATATAAGATGCCTATAGGTATGGCAAATTGTTACATATAAGAAAGTGTAGCCCCAAAATACATAGGATAAAATTTGCTTATAATCATGCACCACAAAATTCATACATGTATGTTGCAGCCTAAAAAGTTCCCAGGGAAAATCAGCCTAGAAAACGCAAAGGAAAATGCTGACAGACATATGCTGGCAAATCAAGATGAAAAATGCTGTCAAAATAGGATGGAAAAAGGTAGAAAAAAGTAGAAAAGTGGAGAAAGCGGGGATGAAAGAAAGGTCACATCAGGCAGAGGAATCACAAAACAGGGAATGAATAAAAGTATATAAGGTCACTCTTAAAATTAAGACCCATTGGATACCTGATATTTAAACAAAACATTCTCTGTTCAGCAAGTCTTGAACTCGGTCACCCCCGCGTGTAGACTTATGAACATGTTCTAAGCCTTTGACTACTAGGCTATTTGTGCAGCCTCCATGGACCTCAAGAAAATGTCTAGAAAGACCTGAGATTGATCGCTTACTACACAAAGTTGATGGATCAGCACCCGTAATATGCTCTGAAATACGCTTCTTCAAAGGCCTACTGGTACAGCCAATATAGTCTAGATTACACTAGACACAGGTTGCCATATACACTACAAATGTGGTGGCACAATTGATGTAACTCTTTACCTTATAGGTTTTACCGGTGTTCCTGTTATTAAATATGTCAGACTTCAAGAGATATCTACACAAATTACATCTTCATTGTCCACATTTGAAATTACCTGTGTAATATAACCAAGTGGGTTTTATTTTGCACTTATTGGACTGGAATAAGCTTGAGGAGATAAAGCTGGCCAAATCTCTACCCTTCTTGGGGACACATCTGAAACCCCCTCAAGAATTTTGCACAGAAATTGATCCCGATAGAGCATGGGTACAAACTTGTGTAATATGGAAATTATGTTCCCATAATCAGAACTGTATGGTGTTGAAAAAGTAATCAGGTGTTCCTCCTCCATAGAACTACCTCTATCCTTATGATGTAAGCGATCTCCTCCTGCATGTAAAATTATTTAATGATTATGATTATGATGTATAAATAAAAGAATTTTACATGCATGAAGAAACTGGGTGCCGGATATCCTGATGTAATTACTCGCTACAGAGGTGGAACCGGCTGCTCTTTTCTGGCACCTGCATCCTCGGGGGTTATACTGGTAAGGCGCTATTCCCATTCCCTGGCCCTTGCTTGATGCCTAGCTGCGATTGCTGCTGTTTTTTAGTGATTGACAGCAGCATTTGAATGGCATGATTTGATCGTGTGTGTATGTTCGCCACTCCACCTCACCCCTGTTCGATTGCAACCAGTGTGCTACCATTGTGGCCAGTATCTTGGGACTATTCAGAAGCTGAGCTATAGAAAAAGCTTCAAAGAAGATTGAGATTTATACTGCAATGCTGCTGTTTTGTGCATAGTATTGTAAGTACATACAATCAAGGATAATATCCAGCAAACTCGTATTCAATATAGGCGAGTATTAAAAGTCCATTTTGATTAGAGAATCTTTACATGGTGGATGAAGGTTAAAATAACAATGTGGTGGCAAACATGGTCACTGAAAGCACAATGACGCGTTTCCAACGAAGTTCTTAATCATACGCATTACTGCATCTCCAGTGGCTATGTTTGCCACCATGTTTACCCTTTTTACTTCTCCGCCATGTTTTAAAGAGCCTCTAATAAAAATGGACTTCTAATACTTACCTATATTGAGGATAAGTTTACTGAATATTATCCTTGACTGTTTGAACTGGAAGTGCTTGATTCCTTCCTGCTTTGCACCGCCCATGGTAGCCACTTCCTGAAATCACTGCTTCTAACTAATGGTGAGTTGGAATATTTTTTTCTTAATTTTAGTATATTGTAAGCACATATTGTATATGTATATGCATATATTGTAAGCACAAGGCCCTCTAGGGGGAATGAAAAAATGAGATGAAAAAAAAGTTTTAATCACTCAACTTTTTCCATTTTTTAAAATAGAGAAATGAAAAAACTAATAAACTTAATTATCACCATATCCCTGAGTTTTTAACAAAATCACTAATTGAGCATCTAACTATTAAGGTACTGTTACACGTCGCAACATTGCATGCAATTTCACTGGCAATTTGCTGGTTGCATTGAAATCATGGACACATTGTTCCATTTTGTTGCCGTGTACAAATGTAACAATGTGTCCATGATTTCACTGCAACCAGAAAATTGCAAGTGAAATTGCATGCAATGTTGCGATGTGTAACGGTACCCCTAAATATAAGGAAAAACCATACAATGTAATCAAGTATTCTCCCACCACTACAGATAAAAACCTGTCTTCCTGAAAGTGAATAGATGGTGGTAACTTCTGACTGAACAGCTTCTACAAAAGATAACATTAAGATAATATCCAAGTCAAGGAGCAATCCACCTGGCAGTGTTCACTCAGCTGGCTAGGCTTTGGCTCCACAAAAAAGTTCTAGGAGGCGGTTCCAAGGTGTCGTCAACAAATAACAACGGATTGATAAATTGACCAAAAATCCTTTCTCGTAAACCCAGTTCCTTAATTAAGGGATTGCCAAGGTCCAGGTGTGCTTGACTCCTTTAACCATTTCTAGAATGGAATTTTTTATTTAAAGGCAAACCGTTCATTCTCGCTGTTAAGGCTGGCTTCACATTGCGTTTTTGGGCTGTCTGTGGGGAACCGTGTGTTGTTAGGATCCCCACGGACATCCACGGATCCACACGGATCCCTGCAATCTGATGGCAAATAGCCATCCGATCCGATTCTATGCAGGATCCGTGTGGATCCTGTTCTCTCAGCCTGTCCCTGCATCTTCTCTATCTGTCCCTTTCACTCCCTGTCTCTCCCTGTCTGTCTCTCCTCTATCTCTGCTCTCCTCTATCCTCTTCCCCCCTTCCCCATCCTCCCCCCTGTCCTCTCCCCTCCGGTATGTGAAAAAAAAAATCCTCCCAGAGGATACTTTACCTTTCGCCGGCTCCATGCTGTAATGGATGCCCCCCACACCTTTCGGGTGAGGCTGTCATCTTAATTGTCTGCCGCCATATTGGATGCTTTGTCTGAGTGTGTGCACATCACCGAAAGACCCACGCTGACACACAAGTCAATGTAGAGCTTAATGACAAAGACCTTTATTTTAGGAGGGGTTAGCAGTTTTATTACTTATCATTAAAGGGATGTTAAAAGGGGTGTTACTAGATAATTGCATCATATTATGCTGAATCTACATTTTATTCTGAAAAAAACATTCAATTATATTCTGTGTGTTAGTTTAAACTAGCCTTGAATTGTACATCCAGTCCAATACTGATAAGAATGGTTTAGCACAGCTACATAATCTTGAGACAGAAGAATTTCCTGAGAAGCGAGGAAGGATTCACATAACCATGCTGTTGGAAGGTTTCTGAATGGCTTCAATAATTCATATACATTATTAACTATTTATTGCCATAACATTCCCCCCTTTGGAGACATTCAAAATCTTACCCAAAATCTTTGCCCTAGGTGACAGAGGGGGAAAAGGTAGAGGAGGGGAAAGGAGTCTTCACCAACATTGAGACAACCGTAACGTCTAACTGTAATGATAATCGTAACGCCTTTGTAGTTGGTCTTGCCGCACCCTAAACTGTTATCTAAGATGATATCTCACCTCTCTATTTAATACTACTGAAATACATTGTAAAAGTTTTTCACACAAAAATATGGAGATTATATTTACTAAAATAGATTCTAAATATAATAAAAATGAATGCTTCTCCCATAGTTCCCTTCTCCTGTGGCAATGAGTGAATGCTCCAACCAAAGTGCATGCACACAGACCTACTCAGGTACATTCTCCTCCCCTAGTAGAAGGAGCCGGTCTTCCTACACCACTTCACCGGATTCCCCACAAAGGTCTGCCCATTACACCATCGGATGGACACGAACACTCACAAACCATATCATATTCAAAAAAATAAAGGTGTCCTAAGCAGTCAGTGTCCCTTCGGATGTTTATATCCATCACATATAGGCCAGCGTCTGTAGTAAGAGACATTCGGTAGTTCTCCTGGGCTCGTCTGCCTTGTAGTGTAGATCTTGGATTTAGTTGGGCTGCCATTTGAGCTCTTCAGCTGTCTCAGTCATCCGCAGAATTTCTGACGTTTCTTCTGACCATCACTCCATCTCCAGGCTGTGGGAAGCGACTTCGGTCCACAGTAGCTGCATGTTAAAGGGGGAGAGAAAGCTCAAAAATACATGTCAGACAAGCACTTTATAAGTGTCAAAACATAAGAAAAAACCTATCTCGGGGAATCTATTACCTGGACAACATTTTCAACCATAATCTCATAAAAATTTGTACCATTTTCATAACTATCAATGACATAGTAATACATTGCAACACAAAAACAAATCACAAAATTTTACTTATAACCTTAAGAATATAAGTCACCCCCCCTTGAGCATCTTATCATCTAATATTACGTATACACACCACCTTTTAAGGAAAAAAAAAATAAAAAGAATATGGTATCAGTTCTTGACTTACCTATAAATGAAAAACAATCATCCCTAAGAGAAGAGATATACAATATATATATACAAGAAACATTACATTCTTTGGGTTCTTGAAAAACAAATCATCAATTCTAAATCATACAATTATGGTTCATGTCAAATAACTACTATATAAGGATCTTATATATAATCAAAAATCATTTTCTATTGATTAAAATATCAAAATAAATTGTCACCCAAGATAGCTCATAGAAACAAAGACATAAGATTTACACAATTTATAAATGATATACCCACTCCTAATAGTACCCTAGTAATGTCCTTAAAGCTGGAAACCTACCTAACCAGCGGAGGTCGGCACCCTCTTGAAACGCCTGTGGTGCCCCTGCTCCACGTCGACTCGCCCTATCCGTCCCTAACCTATCCCTGTTCTTATATACATATTTTCCAGCTTGTAAAGTGTTGTTTAGTCCATTACCTTCCATAAACATATACAGCAATTGCTCAGTCAACATATATATATGAGGGTCACTAGATACACTGTCAATAATCTGTAATTGAAACAGGTCTCAGCAGGTCTGTCAGAGCACAAATAAAACAATATGAGACAATGTAAAGTCAAACAAATATAACATATAGTATAACATTAGACAATATAATTACGGTATACTTATCATCAGTGGTCTTCCTGCTTTCCTGAAAAACAGGTCAAAAAGGTAACTGGATATCTGGGAAAACGTCCAATTATTGATTATACAACTACCATATTCTTATTTACATAGATATTTACTTATTTACCTACTCACTCTGCTTCAGAACATTTACCCAACCAATATATCAGACATCTTATGGTATTTTATATAGGAGAGAGAGAGCCACACCTACTAGGACATGTTTATAACTTTTCTCTCCTTGTCCGCACCCTATTTGTAATTCTTAAAGCTTGTGGAGCGGCTGCTGCTTAATATTCTTACCTTTATGAGTTGTGTTGTGTGTAAGAATAATGCAGGATTGTACATGAGGCCTTACCTGTAACCAGGAGCGAACCAGGACGTATTCATCTGACTACACTCGTGACCGGTTGAGGTGTATGTGGGGCCAAGCAAAGACTATTCTAACTTTTGTTGAAGAGAGACGTCATCATGGCCCGTCCTTTTTCCCATCCTTCAGCACAACTCCCATTTTGTTCCTTTAGTATTTATTTAGCTCTGTCCGGGCAGTCTGATACCGAGGGGGTGCTTAGGCAGCCAGATGTAACAAGGCTGGGATGGATAACCTCCCGCTACTACCTAGACTAACTTTATTTTAACTTCAAATTGTACCTTGCCCTCTACCTCTAGGGGGTCACCTGTAGTGATTGCCAGCGTGATTATACCATCCTAGACTGGTAACATGGTGTCTACCTCACCGTGATTTACCAATTCTGCATTCAATATGCTTACCGTTTTGTAAGAATTGTTGTACTTAGAAGATGCTCCACCTGCTCACAAAAGTGCAAAAACTCAGAATCAATTGCTCTGATTACCTCATGCGAGGATCCTACCGGTGTCCAGTGTAAGATCATCTCTCCTATACGTACATCTGAAATAAAACACTCAATTTGCATTAGTTTCAAAAATCAGAAAAATACTTATTCAACAAAATTCTTATTACAATATTCTACTAATTATCTCTACTAATTATATTGATAGCTAGGCAACAAATAATACAGCACTGCAGAATATATTGGCGCTATATTTATAAACTATAACTGTTTGATGCTTAACCAAAAACCCATTTAAATTCTGTTATAAATGTCTCCATATATGTCTCCATCCCCCCTTCGCATGAGGGAATCAGAAGATATCAGATCCCCCACCTAGAGCCAGCGCCATTACAAAAAAACAACTTTAGAAAACAATGGGATTAGAATCGTACTAATGCCATTTATTTATTTAAATCAGTAAGAGTCTACCTCCGTAAAATTCAGACAGAAATATATAAAAATTATCCTGAATAGTTATCATAGCGTCTAAAGAATATTAACATAACACAAACAAGAAGACAGTGTCTCAATAAAATAGAATAATCCCCGTATGAAAGTCAATAAAAATCCAATTCTGTAGGACCTCGAGCAGGAATATACAAAAACTGTCCAAAATAACTATTATTGTGTCCACTAATAGGCAATATTATTAGCTTCCTACTAAATACACAGTGAACAATTATGATTCTTAATATTCACAGCCAAAAATGGAAAGAAATTCCTGCCTTCCACTCAGGATCTTAATCTTACGGAAAGATGGGTGAACACGCTAGTGCAGACTCGCACCTACCCCCTCCCATCAGGTACAGAAGGTGAGGGGAAAAGAAAATATCTGCACACAATTCTCACACACGGAATGAACGTTGGCAGACAGTAAATATTATGAATATGCCAAGGGGAACATACACACATTATAAGGTAGCGTTCTCCCTAGGGAATCGCTTGGCAGCATGTATAACCCAAAAAAAAAACATATACTAAACACCTGACAAGACAATAATCATTACATCTCACATCTCAGCATTTTAGAGCTTACAGAAACCTCTTTAATATGACTTGTATACACAGGGGCCCCGATTACAGCTTCATTTAACACTATGTGCACCATAACCATATGCATTATAGCACCCTCCTTCCCCTTTAACTTCCTCATAACCTTCTATTTGTGCTTGTTTGCATTTTTAACATACTTTCTCCCTTCTCTTTCACGGACCATATTAATGCTGTAGTCAGGATCAGTGGAGCGCATGTTGTTAATAAGTGGCAGGCGAGTAAAATGTTGCCAGTGTTGTGAGTATTTTAAACAGCTCTCTACAACATCAGTTCTTGTCCCATGAGGGATGACAGGAAGACATTGTCTAAAGTCGCCTCCAAAAACAATGACTTTACCTCCAAAGGGTGTTTTTTCTTTGTGAGCTAAATTTGTTGTCATGACATCACGTAAAACTCTATCAATGACATGGAGTGCATATTTGGATAGCATTGTGCAATCATCAATAATAAAAAGTTCGGCGAAATGCATGATATCTCTCCACTGGAAGAAGAGGGCTCCACCTTCATTATCTGATTGGTATGCTCGAATAAAAGATATTCGATTGATGGAACACCTGACTGCCACACTCCATAATTCAATGGACAAATTTATCCGAACGTGGCAGATGTGGGACCTTTCTGTGGATTCACTACAGCTGTAAAAAAAAAAAAAAAAGGACGCAGGCTGACATTAATAGTTCTTGGTAATAAGAGGTGCACTATGTACATTTGATTGCATTGACATGTTATGTGTTATATTTCTATTGTTAAGAAAAATGAATAAAAATTAAAGTTGGAAAAAATAATAAAAAGTTTAGTGCAGTGCAAATCTTTTGCTGCATCGGTATCGTTCTTAATCCTGGAAACAGATGTTTTATTCACAGGAATTGGAATCCCATAAAGAGAATGAATGGTTCGTCCACCTTGTAGCAAGTTGGCGGCAATTCCAGTAGTGGCAGCAGGTGACACAATGTCTCCTTGTCCTCTTAGCTGATGTAGGAGTAGGTGATATAGGTACGTTTTTCCGCTGCCACCAGGACCATCAAGGAAAAAACACTTTGGTGTAGAATTAGTGTCTTCTAAAGCTTGAGTGATAGCATCCAAAGCAAAAAGTTGCTCCTCATTTAGAGTAGCTTTCATTTCAGCAGCTGTTGATAACTCATAATCTTTATCATACTGTGGGAGGAGGTGTTGTTTTTTGACTGGACGTGGCAAATTAAAATCAGTATAAGTTTTGCCATGAGCTTTAAGAACATGTTGGACATCTGTCATAGCATAGCCTTCACAATTGACACACTCCTGAGTGTCGGAGTGGTATGCATTGCAGTAGTCTTCTACAAAGTGTTGCTTAAATTCATCCCATAAGTCCTGAGGTTTAGCTGGATGACCAAAAATACAAATGTAGGCAAACATGTCACGTAACTGTGCTGGCATGTTAAGAATACTGGCATCAAGTAATGTATTTCTCCACAGCGTCTTTGAAGCTTTGATGTGTGACTCCGTGTACAGTTTTTATGCTGTCAAAACTGGTTGCACCTTTGACATGTAACGATAACAATCTTAAATAGTAGCGTTCTTGGTTTTTCACACTGACAGTATGCGTTCGTCCAATCACAGAACCACCTGCTCGCTTTCTTACTTCCCAAGAACCTTCTTTCCAAACATAGTTCTCTGGAATTTCACGGTATAAATACTGATGAGCATGCTGGTCGTTTTGATTAAGCTCAAAGTAGGCCATGAGTGTAGAATTTCGATGGAGCTTTTGTTTGATGTTTCCAATAGAGTCATCCTCATGAAAATAGAGTGGCTGAGAATGCGGTAGATGTACAGCAAGGCGAATAATGCTATGAGATTGTTTATGCATGGGATATGCGAATATTCGCCAAGCTGCTACATATCTTGAGTCCATGAATTGGTGTGTTTCATCATGTTGGATGTTAGTCTGGGAGATTTCAAGATTGGCTTTATCATGTCCTTTGTAGACGTATTTAAATAAATATTTCACAGCCTGAATGGAACCACAAACTTTGACATTAATATGGCACTTGTATTTTAATAGCAGGAATGGATTATATGGAACCACCCACGAATTGTCAATCATGTGAGAATGGTGTTGAAAAGATGGGCCAAATTGTCGGCGATAAGTAGGATAGGCATCCTTAGCTATAATGGTTTTTGTTTGCAAATCTTTAGGGAAACCTTTGGTACACTTCCCCAGATCCATGCAGGGAGAATTTGGATTGTGTTCTCCACACGGACCATGAATCATATGTTGGAGAACAATTGTATGGAGCTGAGGGTAGTGGGTAGGATTAGGAATTTCAGCCCACACTGTATTGTCTACGTCGTCCTCAGTCCTTAATTTGGAGTTGCTATCCAGAATGATTAAAATGTGAGCATGTGGTTGGCCACGTTTTTGAAATTCAATTACATGAACCATAGCGCACACTTTTCCAAACAATCCCTTGTTAATATCACTTAAAAGAGCATCCAGCTTAATTTTAAAAACACGTGCAACTAAATCTGGTCTGTGTTCCACACGCTGTCATGGTTGTAAATTAGCAGTTATTTCAGTCCATTTTGGATTACAGGTCATGGTTATAAAGAGATCAGGGCGACCATATTTTGTGACAATTGACATGGCATCCAGGTAGCGCTGCTGCATGTTTCTGGGACTACCTTCAAATGAGGATGGTAAAATCACAGTTTTTCCAATGGGGATTCCCTTCTCAATAGATTTTTTAAGTAGATGTTCTTGTAGAACGCAATAATCCTCCACTTTGAGATCCTTTTGGTGTTTGCGGATGTAATGGAGTCGATTGGCTTCAATTTTCACATAAGTATCGACTAAATATTGCTGAGTGAGTTTTCCACCATTGAGGAGTGGATTGAAGTCATTTCTCACAGACAGCACATAGCAGTAATATTGTAGTTGTGTAATCCTACGTGGATTTTGTCCTTGGTGCTTAAGTCCATCATGCCATCCTTGGTCTCCATGAGGGAAAAATAAAGGATATAATAAGGCATCTAAATTGCTGTGGAGGATGCTTACTTGTTGCGTTTTGGGAGCTAAAGGGTTGTTAGGGTCAGGTTTGAGATGAATTAATATGTCGCGTTTAAATGGTGGCTCTCCCTGATCATTTTCAAAGACAACGGCGACTTCATTCACAGTCGGATTATTATAGCGTCTTGGATCTTGCGTGCGATCTTGTTTCAGGGCCATGGTTATATTTGGCATGACAGTGTTATTTTGTAAAGCTTTAATCTGTTCTTCATGTTCCACATCTCTAACATCTTGTACGCAGCTACAAATGGATTGACAGTGTCTAAGAGAGTTGCAATAATACTCATCAGAGTGGGATGACATTTTTGATTTTCTTTACATTGCAAGCATTGTTCTGTAGCAGTAGCAGTGTCCAAAATATAAAGTTGGGTGTACGCAGGAACTTGATCTTCAGAGGGATGTAGTGTTCCAGTGCGGTGGTATATTTGTCCATGTATGCAGAAACAATATGGGCCATGTCCAGGTGGTGGTGAAATATTTGCACCCATGGAAGCGAAAGCAAATTAACTGTTAATGCTGCGTATGTTATCCATGAAATTTTTACTGAATGGACTTTCTCCTTTCATTAAAAGTGTCAAGACGTCTGGATATTGTGGTATTGGTATACAGACTTTGGCCTTATGACAACAAAGGGTAAAACTTTTATCTGATGGTATTTCATCCCCAAAATGTAGGGTGTTACAATGTTGACACAAATAGTTCATAGGACCACAGATGTGTTCTTTAATAGTACTGTCATCTTGAGGGACAGCTTTAGGCAGTAGAGGGAGAGGCATTGTTAAAGGGGCATTAGAACGTTTGTGTAGAGCCACGTATATTAACCGTCGGACAGGTATAGGCTCCTGAAGGTGTGATGAATCTTCATTTGAGTTAGTAGAAGGTTTATTTTACGGTGTAAACGACGGGCAGCAGCAGCTTTTTGTAAGCGATTTTTGTGCGACTTAGGAGACTCATTAGTGACACGTGTGTGAAAGGCAGCGTTAACTTTGTTCAGGCGACAGCGTTTAGCTTCTGAAGTCTCAGCATCACGGTATTTGCGCTTACGTTTAGTGTGTGAAGCTGGTCCAGTATCTGCAGTGTGAGCACCTTGAGTAACTGTGCACATTGAAGTGTTATTGTGCTCCAAAAGCATGACTGTGGAAGGGGGGGTAGTGTTTTTGCGGCGGTCACGTGCTGCGGCAGCTTGTTGTTGTATGTATGGCTTTGTGCTCAGGAGCCTCATTGGCGATACGTGTATTAAAAGCAACCTTAACGGTGTCCAGGCGATGGCGTGTCTGTTGTTCAGTTTCGTTAGCACGCTGTTGTCGTTTACGCGCTGCAGCGGCGGCTTTTTTGTCCTTGTCATTCTGATTGTTATTATTGGAGCTCATGTTGGCGTGGCCAAATTACCGTACGTGTACGGGTTACTGACAGGAGGGTAATAAGAGTCAGCATGTATTCAGAGTAACCAAGAGAGTAATAAGCCGTAGTTACATTTCAGAAAGATAGAGCAAGTAATAGGCAGTATATAGTATTAATACATAGGATGAGTCCTTTAATGTCAATGCAGTGCCTAATAGTAGCAAGGAAGTAATATTGGCAATGAAGGGGTTAATCTTAGTTGGTGGTAATGGTACTGAATAGGTGAATAGCAGACACTCAGTTTTTGAAGCAAATTAGTACAGTTAATGGAGTGTCTGTATATAGCACCTTAAAGTGATCCTAAACCCACAAACTGACCTCCCCACGTCTTTAGACCTGTCCCTGCACCCCCTTATCATTTCTAGTCATCGCTTTTGTAAAGTAGAGAAAAAGTTATATTACTTTGTCCTGTGTGAGTTCTCCTGTGAAATATAGCAGTTCAAAGTTGTAATTTCACAGTTCCTGAATACAAAATTAATAATTAATAGAGATCTTAGCTCTTTTTTGAAGAAGTTCAGCGGGAGCTCGAAATGCGACGTGCGTCCGAGAGGCACTGCGCAGTAGAATGAAGCTGTGAGGTGAAATTTCAAATTTCGCGCTGTAAAATGGCAGCCACGAAATCAGATACAGCTTCTTGCCTACCCATCAGATATCGACGGCACTGGATCAGCAGTGGGGAGATGGGTTTGCCGGTAACCGAGCATAGCTCAGTTCTAGTAGTGTATACAAATGAACAGGTATATAGAAGGAACGGCACTCAGCCGGAGAAGTTTTCAGTCATCAGTTTTTATTCCAGTGCTTCACTGGAATAAAAACTGATGACTGAAAACTTCTCCAGGTGAGTGCCGTTCCTTCTATATACCTGTTCATTTGTATACACTACTAGAACTGAGCTATGCTCGGTTACCGGCAAACCCATCTCCCCACTGCTGATCCAGTGCCGTCGATATCTGATGGGTAGGCAAGAAGCTGTAGTGCCTGGTCATTTTTGATATTTGATTATATTTTAATAAAGATATTCAGACCGCAGAAGCACAGTGCATATTCACTGCTCCCACGCCTATAATTTCAGGTGGGGAGCAGCAAATATCCTGGCAGCTAACGTTGGTGTAAGTGTGCATGTTTACCGCCCTAAGGTATGGGAACTTGGATGTCTGGGCCCTCAGCTTCTGTGGGGGATCTCACTGGTGGCCTGCCCAGACCCGTGGCTCCGAGGGGGAGACAGCCTCCAATTAAGAGGTTGCAGTCTTTATCACGTGACACCACCTGTAGTGCCTGGTGACTAGGCACCAGCGCTGCCACAGTCCTTCGGAGGGTGGTGGTATTGCGGCTAGGATGGAGCAGCTCCCTACAGGTAGAGCTAATCCTTCGGGGCAGTGTTGATCGTGAGGGATGGAGCTGGGGTTTTGGCCAGGTTGTGGGTTAACAGGACAGTCTCTGCGGGTAGCGGGGGCAGGGGGTGAAGAACGCACACACACACACTGTTGAATTTCTCTTTACCTTTTACTGGTGGCAAAAGACAGGAACACTATCGGGTGACCAGGAAACACAGTTGAATTTCCACAGCAAGTGGGTGTAAGGCCTCCGTGTTCTATTTTTCCGGTGTTGAAACCCATGCCCCATGTAGAACTTGGCTGGCCTTCGCTACTCTCTCACCACCTGCGCTGTCGATGGGCAACCTCTGATGACTACCGTCGTTTCCCTCTCCACGGTGTCTGGCTCCCTGATCGATGATTAGCAGTTGACCAGGTGACTGAAGTCTCCGCAGTGTGTTTGGTTCTCTGCTTGGCGTGCAGCTCTCCTGCAGACGCGGACCCCGGTGTCCGTTGTGCTGTTTGGGCGAACTTATTCTGGCTCCTCGGTCCCCACTTTTCCTCCTCCTCTTTCCTCTCCTTGCTTTCCGTACCCACTCTTGGCATGGCAGGACTTCTCAGAGGCTGTCCAGGGTCACCGATTCGGGCCTATCTGCAGCTCTCCTAGCGTCTGCACACTTTAACTAACTCCTCCCCAGCATCAGTATTTATAGGGGATCTTGCCTAAAAGCAGCAAGTTGGGCTCCCCCTACTGTGCTGGCTTGGAAGGTGTTGGTTGTACTAGTGTACCTGCTGTGGATTTCCATCTGTGTTCTAGGAAGGCCTGTGGGTACCTGTGGATGGAGGGCGCCACACATGCATAAAAGTGACGTCTTGCGTTGCCCTGCTTACACAGTGAAGTCAGTTGCCAGCATCAGAGGAGGACACCGGGTACTGAGGGAAAAGATGGAAGTGATGGGGCATGATGAGGGCCATATATATTAAGTTGAGTCCACTTATGCCATGGTGGGGGCCAAATATACCAGGATGAAGGCATATGAATCAATATGGGGGTGTAACAAATATGTAGAAATTTAGGAATCTGATAGCAGGAGATAATGAAAAAAGTGAGACCAGGGTTTTAGGTAAATAAATTATATTGCAAATAATAACACAGTTTAAGAAAACAGCAACTAAAAAAGTAAATCCTAAAATTAAATGCAAGTGCAACCAGCACTAAAATGTGAATGTTCATAAATAATATGCAAGCAGCACGAAAACATAATTGTCCAGAAATAATATGCAGGAGCGCAAGCAGCAGGAATACGTAAATGACCAGAAATATTATGCAGAGAAGTGTCCAGCAAACAGATGGTTATCACTGTACTTCTGAGGGTACCTTTACACGCCGCTACTGGCGGGTGGATACAACCAGCTACTTCACGTTCACGAGCACGCACAAACGGTTGCAAACGGTAATCGCACCACCTTTACACGCCGCAACAAGATGCGCTACGGTAGGTTACATCTATCTCTGGATACACCGCCGGGTGCCACAAGTTACCTTCTGTAGCTCACCTTACCTCATTTACACACCGCTACAACAAGCTAATATGGGCGGACCTGGTGCAGCAGGGACAACACATAGGCGTGCCACAATTGTGGATTACGAGACGTCCGTACGCTGATAGAACAAAGCAAGGACATCATGATTGGCCAGGCATCGCAGGAGGCTGTTTAATACATGACGCTCGAGCAATTGTGTAGTGTGACTGGTCAGCTCCTTAAATATGCCTCCCTATGCAGCGTCTACCAATCGTAATGCAGGAGCTTCCTCCAATGATCGCTGATGGGGCGCGGTAACCCGGAGCCTGTGTCACGCCCCAGCTACATACCAGGTACATAGCCTGGTGTCGACACATCTCTTCTGTTGCTTCTTTACACGCCGATACAGGTCGCTACAATCGGCTGTGTAGCCACCTGTTTCAGGGCAGTGCACGGAAACAGGTGCCGCTACTGCCGGGTGGCTACTACCGTCTTCACACGCCGCTACTACGGGGTATATTGCCGATGCAAGATACATTTGTCGCATGTATCCGGTTGTATCCACCCGCCAGTAGCGGCATGTAAAGGTACCCTTAGGGTTGAAAAGTCCCATTCAAGTCCTGCACCAATACCCTGCAACTGATTTAATCTCAGATTAAGTACACTGATAATGTAAACAGGGAATCAAATTCTTACAAACCCAGGAAGCCCAGAAGTATTGGAGCTCTTCTCCAAGAGATCTTGAAGGGAGGAAACGAACAGCCAGGATCAGGATAATGCATCATAGACTGCAGGCAGCTGAGAGTAATGAGGCAGAGCACAGAGCTAACAAGCGGCAGCAGAAAGTCCAGCAGCAACCAGGAGTCTCAGAGACCAACTAGCAAAAAATACTCAGGCAATGATTAAAGCTCGGAACTGGATTTATAAGCAGGAGTGACAGGAAGTTCAAGGGCAAGCCGAGGCACCAGACTCCATTTTCGTTGAGGGAAAGAAGAAAAAGCAATTTCATGAAGAACCTGGAAATCTTTCAAGGGAATATACATACCAAGATGGAGGAAATAAACAGTAGTGTTAAAAAGTGTTTGCCTCTTCCTGATTTCATATTATTTTGCATGTTTGTCACATTTAAATGTTTCAGATCACCAAACAAATTTAAATATTAGACAAAGACAACACAAGCAAAAACAAAACAGTTTTTAAATTAAGGTCTTTATTATTAAGAGAAAAAGAAATCCAAAACTACAGGGCCCTGTTTGAAAAAGTGTTTGCTCCCCTCCAAAATATAAATTAAGTGAGGTTTATCACACCTTTGGGAAGCTGAGTTCAATTTGTCTAGCCAAACCCAGGCCTATTACTTCCATATCTGTTCTCTATCAAGAAATCACTTAAATATGACCTGCCTGACAAGGTGAAGTAGACCAAAAGATCCTTAAAAGCTGGACATTTAGGAACAAATGAGAGATCTCAATTTACTTTGTTTATCAGTCTGGAAGAGGTTATAAAGCCATTTCTAAAGCTTTGGAAGTCCAGCAAACCACAGTGAGAGCCATTATTCACAAATGGCAGAAACATGAAACAGTGGTGAACCTTCCCAGAAGCGGTCGCTCGACCAAAATTAATCTAACAACGCAGCAACAACTTATCTAAGAGGTCACAAAAGACCCCACGGCAACATCCAAAGAATTGCAGGCCCCACGTGCGTTGGCTAAGGTCAATGTTCATGATTTCACCATAGGAAGGAGACTGGGCAAAAATGGCCTGCATAGCAGAGTTCCAAGATGAAAACCACTGCTAAGCAAAAAAACAAAAAGGTTTGCCTCAGTTTTGCCAGAAAACATCTTGATGATCCCTAAGACTTTTGGGAGATAGCTCTGTGGACTGACAAGACAAAAAATGAACTTTATGGAAGGTGTATGACATCTGGCATAGAAGTAACACAGCATCTTCGAAAAAGGAACATAATGCCAACAGTAAAATATGGTGGTTATTAGTGTGATAGTATTGGGCTGTTTTGCTGCTTCAGGACCTAGAATACTTGCCAGTATACTTTACCAGTGGTAAATGGAACCATGAATTTTGCTGTCTACTAAAAATCATAAAGGAGAATATCCAGCCATCTGTTTGTGATTTCAGGATGGAGCTCACTTGGGTTCTGCAGCAGGACAATGATCTAAAACTCACCAACAAGTCCAACTCTGAGTGGCTTAAGTAAAACAAAGCCATGGGGGCCCAACCAGTTATTAGGATAAGGGAGCAATCACTTTCATACAGGGCACTGTATTATTAAGTGAAAAGAAATTTAAACCAAAAGACTTTCATTTAAAAACTGCATTTTGTGTTTACTGGTGTTATCTTTGTCTATTTGTTTGGTCTGGGAACTTGCTATCAACCTTATGGAGACAGCGAAGTAGGTGAGGAGATTGTAAGCCACTTCCCTCCTCTCAGATATATGCAAATATGCACTTCACTAAAGAAGTGGAGAAACTTCAGTGCCACATTTAAGCAGCTTCCTCAAAGTCATAATCGCTTTCCAACAAGCTTTTAATATAACTAAGGGATTTGTGCCAGATCAGAACCCCAAACTACAGAATTATTTTTTTTTTTTTCCTTCCCTCAGATGGGGAAGTTTTGAGTCATACAAAAAAAACCAAGGCTAAAAAACTTCAAACCAAAAACAGCATTTCTAACGTGCTGTCCCATCATCATTGGGAAATCTCAATCGTTAATGTAGAAATGCAACATAACAAAACACACAAACAGTACTAAAAATTCAAGAAACATCAACAAAATCAATCCATTTTTTGGTCTTCCAGATGCCCTCCGCATCAAATTCGCCATTTCTTTTTGAATCCCGCAAAAAACAAGTATACATTTTTCCCAAAACCATCCTAACACTGTCCCTAACTGCTATCTCTGATCTTTTAAACACATACACATTCCTCACATCCCACAACACTTCCTTCACACATGCCAACATCAACCACAACACTCTGTCCTTCGTCCCATCACAAACACCCAAACCAAACATAAACAACTCAAAAGTCAAAAAATTCACACCAGTCAATTCCCTACACAAAGGTCCCATTCTCCTAATCACATCTCTTGCATACCCACAATTCCAAAAAACATGCAAAACACTTTCACGCCCACCACATCCAGCCCTTGGACAACTCTCACTCCTCACCAAACCCCGATTTCTCTGAAATTCCCTAACAGGTGATACTCCCTGCAAAGACTGCCACACAATGTCACTCTGTCTGTTGGACATACTATCCATCCTCACTTTCTTCCATACTTTTTCTACATCACTCCCTCTTACCCAATTTATACCACATTCCAACTCTTTACACTCAACCATTCTATAAACTAATTTTTTATTGCCCAACATCCGCACATCCACATCACCTAATTCAAATTTCATCAAAAACTTATACACCCACACATACCACACTGGCACCTCACCCGCAACCGGCTTCCGTAAATCTCTCACACACCATTTCAATTTTAACATATACACACCAAACAAATACCGACACATACAAGAAGACATATCATCCTTACTCAAAATCTTTAACATAAAAAGAACCATATTTACGCCAAAGAAAACCTCCAGGTTTGGAAAACCCAAACCACCTTTAACCAGGCTTTTAGTCACAATATCCCACCTTGCCCGTTCCATCCGAGAACCCCAAAAAAATACAAACAAAATTCTATTTAGGCGCCGTAAACACTGATCACCTGGTGGACAAACCAAAGCGATATACAGAAAAATAGGCAGAATGACACTTTTAATTACCAAAATTTTCCCAAAAAAGGAAAGGGTGCGCAACTTCCAAAACCCCAATTTTTGTTCTACCTTACACTCCACATCCTCCCAACTCTCTTTCCCATCCAAAGCTACCGTGAATTTTACTCCCAAAATCTTAATAGGACCACTCACCACATTTATCCCTAAATCTTCACTCACTGGACCATACCCAAAAACCTTACATTCACTCTTATCCCAATTCACTCTAAACCCAGACGCACCACAGAAAATAGAAGTCAACAGTTTAGCTCTTTTCACTGAACACTCAGAATCACACAACACACATACATGATCCATATAGCCATTCACCTTCCACTCTCTACCACCACCACCCGGAACTTGCACACCCCTAATCACCTTAGCCTTTCTTAATAGACATAACAATGGTTCAATCGCTTCATATGAAAGCAACAGGTGACAATGGACACCCTTGCCGCACACCAGACCCCACATTCACTCTCCTTCCTACACATCCATTCAAAAGAACACAACCATAAACCCCCTCATACAAACTTCTAATCCTACAAACAAAATCCGAAGGAAAACCCAATCTCAACAAAACCCGAAACAAAAAACCATGCGCTAATCGATCATACGCCTTCTCAAAGTCCATACTTAACAACAACATCCTCTTCTTTCGAATCACACAATCCCACAAACAATCCCTCAGCATACATACACACTCATGAACACGTCTCCCAGGCACTGCACAACACTGTTCTTCACCAATCACATTTCCCATAACACCACACATCCTATTAGCCAATACCGTCGTATAGATTTTATAATCACTATTCAATAATGTAATCGGTCTCCAATTTTTCACATGTCTCAAATCCCCTTTTTTCGGAAGTAACACAATCATTCCAGCTCTCATACTCTCAACCATCTCCATGTTTTCCCACATAAACTTACAAAATCCTTCCCAATCACATCCCAAAACATACTATAAAATTCCACAGGCAAACCATCCTTACCTGGTGTTTTATTCACAGCCATACTACTAATCACCCGCCATACTTCCCCATCTAACAGTGCACCCATCAGACCAGCCCTATCACCATCTCTCAATTTCTTAACCAACACACTTAACACTTCCTCTTCCAAATTCTCATCCCTCCATTTCACTGCATACAATTCCTCATAAAACTTAGCCACTTCTTCATACATCTCAGCACCAGTCACTTCGTCACCATTCTCTCCAAACACAACACTCATACCTTGTCGTTTAGCAAAGACTTTTTTGAAAAAATAACGAGAACACTTCTCATTCTTCTCTAAAATATCTACCTTTGCCCTATACACTATACTTTTCCCTCTTGCAAGCAAATAATCATTAATCTCCCTTTTAACCTGCACAATATCATCTTTCACATCCATCCCTCCCTCCCGCAATTGGTATAGAAGACATAAACGTGCATTTAATTTTACAAACATCGCTTTTTTTGATGCTGCAAAGCGATATCCAACATGTTTAAAAAACACTTTACATTGTGTCTTAACCCAATCCCACCATACACAAATATTGACAAACTCATGTTGTCTTTTTTTCCATTTCTCAAACAAACATGCAAACTCCACTTTAACTTCTTCACTCTCCAACAAACGCACATTCAGTTTCCATAATCCTCTCCCAAACATTCTACTAGCATTAAAATCTAACTCTCATAACATACACACATGATCAGAAAAAACCACACTCTCCTGTTTGTAACTAACAGGTACAACAGTCCGAGAAATAAAACAATAATCCAATTTAGAATGCACTATCCAACTCTCAGAATAAAAAGTATCTAAACCTGGAGTCACACACATGCACTCTGCATCTCATTCAACCCAAAGTCAGCAACCAAACCAAGCAACTCCTTACCAGACACATCTACATTCACCTTACGAACATCAACATTCATATCTCCCACTAGAACAACAGGCATACTTCCTGGAATAAACAATTTGATCTTCTCGAACAGAGCTTGTCTCTCATGTTTCCCCGTAGGAGCATAAACATTAATAACACATAATTTTACAGTATTACAACAAAAAATTGCAGAAATACATCTCCCCACTTCAATGATCAAATAACTGGACAAAGAAATGCCACCACCCTTAACCAAAAAACCAACACCATCATTTTTGTTTGCCATGCTCCCAGACCATACTGTTGCACCATATGGCCACTCATCAGCACACACAGGGTTAATTAGTCCACACTCCTGCAAACAAAAAATAGATGCAGGCTGCAGTGCTAAAAAATAAAAAATGGCTGCTCGCCTCATCTTATTTTTAAACACTCTCACATTTTGAGAGCAAATAATGAACCCCATTCAATAACAAATGTGAAAAACACAAAATAACAAAACCTCAAGAAAAAAAACAAAAACAGAAGAGAAAAAAACAAACAAAAAACATCACCCCTATAACACAGAACAAAAACATTGGTAAACCACCAACACTATCAAACTGAAAAACACACATAAGGCCCCAATTGCACAGATAGGGTTATGTAAATCACCCTCCTGCAAGACAAGGCAAAAAAAAAAAAAAAAACAGGTTACACGGCAATACAATGAAAAGCCTTTGGCACATGACCAAAGCTTTATAAAAAGCAAAAGTAACAGGAGACATCTGTCCACCACCAATCATTAACCAGGATCTGTATTTTCTGTGTCCATACTACTAGTGTCAGATCCACTGAATTCCACATTCCCCTTCCACTTTTTTGCAGCGGCTTTTCTTTGAAGACCACTACTCTCCCTCTGACTCTTACGAGACCCCTGATCAGAGTCTGAGAAGTCCTGGATATTTTTAGGGTCAGAAGGGCGCAAAGATACACCTAAGACTTCCTCCGGAAAAGCAATAATCGATATCTCAGAGGCAACAGTAGTACTTGCACGAGGAGTCTCCCGAAGAACAGCACCACCAGCCGTATGCAATATCTCCTGCCGGCTCCCCTCATCCAGCGGGGCAGCGGCAGCATCCTCATGTGCTGACTCCTGCTGAGCAGCATCACCACTCTTCCATGACTGTCTCTGCCGCACAGCCCCACCACTCTCACGTACTTTTCGACTCTGCTCCTCCCTCTCCACACGCTCCATTTCTTTTTCAACTTTTCTAACCTCTCTCTCAAACACTTTCTCTTGCTGTCTCTTCTGCCTTTCATCTTCCTTCTCCCTCTGCTCCTGTCGTCTCTGTGCATTTCTGGCGGCATGCACAGGACAGTCTTTATATACATGGTCAGAAGCGCCACACATGTCACAGGATTTTGGGACAGGGCAATTCCCTGCAAAATGACCCTCCTGGTGGCAATTACGGCAACACTGCTGTTTCCTGCAGAAAGCCTGAACATGGCCAAAACTGAAACATTTGCGACAATACATTGGTTGCCCAGGATAGGTCAAAAAGCCCCATTGTCCTGCAACTGAGAAATTTGCAGGGGGGTGCCTGAAGCCTCCAAGGCAGGACGGATCTTTCTTTATCCTGGCCTTAAATTTATACTTACAGTTGAAAATGTTAAGCACATTATACTGCTTCTCCCCTTTTTTTACATAATCACAGTACTGTAACAAGAAGTCCTGCAACAGTTGTGGGTCAGTAAAGGGATTATAAACGGTTACTGTTATTACCCTCTCTTGCAGACCAAACAAAGGTTCCCACTTAATGCCATCCAACAAGGCATCGCCCTCATGGTTCCTCAGCCACTCATACACAGTAAGACAGATATCGTCATCATCAAAAGTGACGTCATAGGTACCTTGTCTTGTAAATTCATTAACGCTGTAAATTTCCTTCCGCTGGACACCAATTTTTGCCTCAATAAGGTCACGAACAAGAAATACAACAGAATTTTTCTCACCATTGGATGGGTCCACCTCAAACCTCACAGTGTTCTTGACAAAAGACATCCTTCCACCTGTAAGAATATGTGTACCAACCCAAACTGTATGACTCAATCAATCCTGAATTTCTCGCACCTGTTCAGCCACGACGAGAGATCGCAGCCAAGAGGCCGAGAAGCGATGAGAGCCCCACACCACACTTAAGGGTACCTGCCCCTCATCAGGGCAGTGTGTGGGATATTCTGATCTGGCTGAGTGAGTGGGCTAAGACAAGGTCTGGGAATATGCTATCAACCTTATGGAGACAGCGAAGTAGGTGAGGAGATTGTAAGCCACTTCCCTCCTCTCAGATATATGCAAATATGCAAATTTGCACTTCACTAAAGAAGTGGAGAAACTCCAGTGCCACATTTAAGCAGCTTCCTCAAAGTCATAATCGCTTTCCAACAAGGTTTTAATATAACTAAGGAATTTGTGCCAGATCAGAACCCCAAACTACAGACGCTGCGTTTCGGGGTACCTGCCCCTCATCAGTGTAGTGTGTGGGATATTCTGATCTGGCTGAGTGAGTGGGCTAAGACAAGGTCTGGGAACTTGCTATCTACCTTATGGAGACAGCGAAGTAGGTGAGGAGATTGTAAGCCACTTCCCTCCTCTCAGATATATGCAAATATGCAAATTTGCACTTCACTAAAGAAGTGGAGAAACTCCAGTGCCACATTTAAGCAGCTTCCTCAAAGTCATAATCGCTTTCCAACAAGCTTTTAATATAACTAAGGGATTTGTGCCAGATCAGAACCCCAAACTACAGACGCTGCGTTTCGGGGTACCTGTTTCTCATCAGTGTAGTGTGTGGAATATTCTGATCTGGCTGAGTGAGTGGACTAAGACAAGGTCTGGGAACTTGCTATCAACCTTATGGAGACAGCAAAGTAGGTGAGGAGATTGTAAGCCACTTCCCTCCTCTCAGATATATGCAAATATGCAAATTTGCACTTCACTAAAGAAGTGGAGAAACTCCAGTGCCACATTTAAGCAGCTTCCTCAAAGTCATAATCGCTTTCCAACAAGCTTTTAATATAACTAAGGGATTTGTTTGGTGATCTGAAACATTTAAGTGTGACAAACATGTAAAGAATAAGACTTCAGTAAGGGGCAAATACTTTTTCACACGACTGTATAACAGGATGGAGCAGGGGCGGACTGGGCCAGATGGCAGGGGGGGCAAGCGCCCCCCAGGCTGGTGGTATTGCCCCCACCTAGGGCCGCCCCCATACTGAAATGAGCCGGCCGGCTCTGCTTTGCGGCCGCAGCTGCTATCATCACAGCAGCCGACCAGCAGACACGCCGGGCACCGTGGTGAGTGGGCTGATAGTACACCCCCTCGATAGCAAACCCCCTCCCCCCCCCCCGCTCCTCACCAAGGACTGCCTCCCGGGGCAAGGTGCACCAGCTCGCCCCTGGGATGGAGCCATATATATACCAGGATGGGCCCAGGATGAGGGTTGTATATACCACGATGGGGGGCCATATATACCAGGATGGGGACAAGGATGAGGACCATATGTATTAGCATGGGACAATGTATTCCAGGATAAGGGCCATATATACCAGGATGGTGATCATAGTTACTAGGTGGGAACAAGGATGGTGGCATATACACCAGGATGGAGGGCATTTATACCTGTAAGGGATGCAGGATGGGGGACATTAGTACAGAATTGGGGGACATTACCCCCATAACAGTCTCAGCAGCAGATCTCCTCCATAACACTGCTTCATGACCATATTTGACCATATTTTTTGCATCAATTTTTTTGTTTTCCATCTAAAACCTAGGTGTGTCTTATGGTCCGGAAAAAAAATCCCCGCTAACCCCTTTTGATGTACTTGTAATGTGATAATTAATGTTAAATTTAATGATACCTACACTATTAACCCTATAATAACTTACGATGTGCTTAGTACATCATATGTGGGCTCCCTACCTTAGATGCGACTCTTAACCTGTTAAATGCCGCTCTCAATAAAGGAGGGTGTGCTGTTTTAAGCCCTAATCGGCACTCCCCCAACACAATCGCAAGACGCCAATGGGTTGCCATTGCAGTCAAGGTTTTGCTTAAAACATCTGTACCTGTCATGGCGTTACTCCTGTGAAAGGCTTGTGGCATGATTTTTGCTATATACAACCATATTGTGGTATTGCTGTATGTAGCACAAGCAATCTGCTGATCACAGATACAAGCTCCTTAAGAGGACTAGCAAATACAGTGAAAAGTAAAAATGAATGTTTTAAAAATATTATTAAAATTAAAAACATTTGAAGGTTCAAATCAAGCCCCTTTTACCACATTATAAACTTAGAAATAACAAAAAAAATACACATTCATTATCGCTGCATTCATAAAAGTCCAATCTATTAAAATATAAAATAAATTAATCCAATCAGTAAATTGCATAATGAGAACAGAATCAAAACACCAGAGTTACGGATTTTCAGCTGCCACATCAAGAAAAAAAATATAATAGGCAATCTAAACAACTTATCTGTTGTGCTGTTCCCCCAGATATAATTCCTTTAAGGTGTTCAGTTTACATATACGGTAATAGGAAATAACTTTTTCAGCTGTTTGTTATTTGTTAAACTAGATGTGGGCCCGATGCTGACGTAATGGTGGGGGTAGGCTCTGTGCCCTGGGGGCCCCTGTCCACTGTCTCTCTCCCTTGTATTCTCCCTTGTACTCTCTCCCAATGTATGCAAATAAATGTATTTTTACTTAAAAACCTGTTTCTGTGCGTTTTTTTTATTAACAGTATTTGTGTAGGGCTTTGCTGTATTTAATGCGCCAAGGCTGTATTTGGAGTTCCTGCCATCCTAGGCACTTTCAGCGGTCGCGCCCTCCCCCAATCAGTCCGACTAAGCATATGTAGACACAGCACTTTATTTTTCAGGCAGATCCAATTGGTATTCCACCTGAAAAAGCAACAAAAATGCTAAAAGGAATGAACTCATGCATGGCAATGTAAAAACGGATTGCTGTTCATATGTTCAGTCTTTTGAGGTTTTCCTTTTTTGTGTGTCTTATCTTTTATCTGAATTCCAGCACTCAGGGGGTTCACAGATGTCAGTGCTCGTAGCCTTCAGATAGTAGTGAAGACCTCCATACACATGAGACTAAAGTTGGCTAAACCTGCGAGGACCGTCTAATGTGTATGGATCTCTAACTGATGATTGGTCAAGGGAAATAAGGATCCAGCATGTACAGTACAGGCTGTAGATCCTTTTGTCTTCTAAGTGTTAAGCTGCAGCCAGAGACATCTAAAGTCCCTTTCACATCAGCGGTTCTGTCCTGGTCTGGCCAATTTGGCATTCATTCTCTATGGGGCTTGCGGCAATTGCAGTTTTGCCGCGATCTGGAAAATCCGGCAGTTGCGTCCGCAAAACAACCCACGATTAGCAGCGGTTTTTCTTTTACTGCAGCAAGTGCTGGATCTGGCAGAACCACACTTGCCGCACCTGACCACAAGCCCCATAGGCAAGACGGCCGTTAGGTGGAAGATCCAGCGCCATCTGCCAGATACATCAGCAAACCGCTGATGTGAAAGGGGCCTAACAGCAGCTTCCATACAGTATACAGGAACACTGGGAAGAATGAGTGATCCTGTATATGGGAGAGACGAACAAGCTCGCTGCCAGCCGGGTGATCGGACACCTATCTATAGTGCTTGGGGGCTTTAGTCGATTGTTTGGCTGACATTCAGCTGTATTTTTAGTCAAGCACACTTGCCCTATAATGTTTTAGGATAAAGAAATTGAAGATTACAACATCCACATGACTACATTACCAGAAAAATCGGCAATACAATAACACATCACTAGAACCCCTGTCAGTATATCACCAGAACCACTGTTAATACAGTAATACATCACCAAAACCAGTCAATACATCACTAGAACCCCTATCAATACATCATCAATATAACCCCTGTCAGTACGTTCCCTATATAAATGTGCATGCAGATTAAATGTCCCATATTGCTCATCCTCCTTCCACATGTCCAGTTCTGTTCACCCCCATATGTCCCATGCATCTCATCATCCATATGTTCCATGCAGCTCATCCTCACCCCCATTCCCCTGAATCCCATGTTGCTTATCCTCCCCCATACGTCTCATGCAACTCATCCTTCCCCATCCCCCTCCCATCTTCCACGCAGCCTCTCCCCCATCCCTCATCCATGTAGCTTCTCCCCCCTCCTATGTTTCATGTAGCTTCTCCCCCACATTCCATGTAGCTTCTTCCTCTATCCCCCCATCCATCCATGCACCTTCTCCCCCATCCACCCATACATCCATGTACCTTCTCCCCCATCCACCAAACCATCCATGTACCTTCTCCCCATGCATCCATCTTCTCCCCCCTTTTCCATGCTGTCCCCCATCCATAAATCCAGCTACTCCCCCCTTTTCCATGCCGCCCCATCCATTTCGTTCTCCACCCTTTTCCATGCCACCCCCCCATCCATCCATCCCATTCTCCACCCTTTTCCATGCTGCCCCCACCCATCCATCCCATTCTGCCCCCTCTTCCAGGCCGCCCCACCCATCCCATTCTGCCTGCTTTTCCAGGCTGCCCCATCCGTCCATCTGTTCCCCCCAGGCTGCTATCTTCGGCTGTAACAGCGTCTTACCTGACTTCATACTCTGGATCCCGGCAGCTTCTTCCTCTGCATCTCCTGGTCTCCCGCTCGCCGGCTCCAGGCACCCGGCAGCTTCTTCCTCTGCGGCTCCCAGTCTCAGGCACCCGGCACCAGGCAGCTTCTTCTTCTGCAGCTCCCAGTCTCAGGCACCCGGCACCAGGCAGCTTCTTCCTCTGCGGCTCCCAGTCTTCCGCACCAGGTACCCGAAACCAGGCACTCAGCAGCTTCTTCCTCTGTGGCTCTCGTTCTCCGGCACCAGACACCAGGCACCAGGCAGCTTCTTCGTCTGAGGCTCCCGGTCTCTGGCACCAGGTACCCAGCACCCGGCAGTTTCTTCCTCTGCGGCTCCCGGTCCCCGACACCCGGCACCAGGCAGCTTCTTCGTCTGTGGCTCCCAGTCTCTGGCACCAGGTACCCGGCAGCTTCTTCCTCTGCGGATCCTGGTCTCCGGCACCAGGCAGCTTCTTTCTCTGCGGCTCCCAATCTCCAGCACCAGGTACCCGTCACCAGACACCTGGCAGCTTCTTCCTCTGTGGCTCCCCGGCACCAGGTACCCGGCACCCGGCAGCTTCCTCTGCGGCTCCCGTTCTTCAGCACCAGGTACCCAGCACCTGGCAGTTTCTTCCTCTGCGGCTCCCGATCTCCGGCACCAGGTACCCGGCAGCTTCTTCTGCGGCTCCCGGTCTCTGGCAACAGGTACCCTGCACCCGCCAGCTTCTTCCTTGCAGCTCCCGGTCTCTGGCACCAGTTACCGGCACCAGGCACCCGGCAGCTTCTTCCTCTGCGGCTTCCATTCTTCAGCACCAGGTACCCATCACCTGGCAGTTTCTTCCTCTGCGGCTCCCGATCTCGGTACCAGGTACCCGGCAGCTTCTTCTGCGGCTCCCGGTCTCTGGCAACAGGTACCCTGCACCCGGCAGCCTCTTCCTCTGCAGCTCCCGGTCTCTGGCACCAGGTACCCGGCACCAGGCACCCGGCAGCTTCTTCCTCTGCGGCTCTCGTTCTTCAGCACCAGGTACCCAGCACCTGGCAGTTTCTTCCTCTGCGGCTCCCGATCTCCAGCACCAGGTACCCGGCAGCTTCTTCTGCGGCTCCCGGTCTCTGGCAACAGGTACCCTGCACCCGGCAGCTTCTTCCTCTGCAGCTCCCGGTCTCTGTCACCAGGTACCCGGCACCAGGCATCCGGCAGCTTCTTCCTCTGTGGCTCCCGTTCTTCAGCACCAGGTACCCAGCACCTGGCAGTTTCTTCCTCTGCGGCTCCCGATCTCCGGCACCAGGTACCCGGCACCAGGCACCCGGCAGCTTCTTCCTCTGCGGCTCCTGGTCTCCAGCACCAGGCACACGGCAGCTTCTTCCTCTGTGGCTCCCAATCTCCAACACCAGGTACCCTGCACCAGGCATCTAGCAGCTTCTTCCTCTGCCGCTCCCGGTCTCCAGCACCTGGCAGCTTCTTCATCTGCAGCTCCCGGTCTCCGGGACCAGGTACCCGGCAGCTTCTTCCTCTGCGGCTCGCAATCTCCGGCACCAGGTACCCGGCACCCAGCAGCTTCTTCCTCTGCAGCTTCCGGTCTCTGGCACCAGGCAGCTTCTTCCTCTGCAGCTCACTGTCTCCGGCACCAGGTACCCGGCACCCAGCGGCTTCTTCCTCTGCGGCTGCCGGTCTCTGGCACCAGGCAGCTTCTTCCTCTGCGGCTCCTCATCTGCGGGACCAGGTACCCAGCACCAGGCACACGGCAGCTTCTTCCTCCGCAGCTCCCGGTCTCAGGCACCAGGCATCCTGGCACCCTGCATCCAGCACCCAGGCACCAGGCAGGCACCCTGGCACTCTGACACCAGGCATCCGGCAGGCACCCTGGCACCAGGCAACCTGGCATCGAGCACCTGGCACCAGGCATCCGGCACCAGGCACCCTGGCATCAGTCACCCTGGCTTCGGGCATCCGACACCCTGGCACCAGGCCTCCATCATCCTGTCACCAGGCAGGCAGGCACCCTGTACTAGTCACCCTGGCACCCGGCACCCAGACACCTGGCAGCTTCTTCCTCTGCGGCTCCCCGGCACCAGGTACCCTGCACCAGGCACCTGGCAGCTTATTCCTTTGCGGCTCCCGGTCTCCAGCACCAGGCAGCTTCTTCCTCTGCGGCTCCCGGTCTCCGGCACCAGGCACTTGGCAGCTTCTTTCTCTGCGGCTCCCGATCTCCGGCACCAGGTACCTGGCACCCGGCGGCTTCTTCCTCTGCGGCTCCCGGTCTCTGGCACCAGGTACCTGGCACCAGGCAGCTTCCTCCTCTGCGGCTCACGGTCTCCGGCAACAGGTACTTGGCACTCAGCAGCTTCTTCCTCTGCGGCTGCCGGTCTCCGGCACCAGGTACCCGGCACCCAGCGGCTTCTTCCTCTGCGGCTGCGGTCTCTGGCACCAGGCAGCTTCTTCCTCTGCGGCTCCTCATCTCCGGGACCAGGTACCCAGCACCAGGCACACGGCAGCTTCTGCCTCCGCAGCTCCCGGTCTCAGGCACCAGGCATCCTGGCACCCTGCATCCAGCACCCAGGCACCAGACCGGCACCCTGGCACTCTGACACCAGGCATCCGGCAGGCACCCTGGCACCAGGCAACCTGGCATCGAGCACCTGGCACCAGGCATCCGGCACCAGGCACCCTGGCATCAGTCACCCTGGC
Source organism: Allobates femoralis (assembly GCA_033576535.1). Lineage (NCBI taxonomy): Eukaryota > Metazoa > Chordata > Amphibia > Anura > Aromobatidae > Allobates > Allobates femoralis. The sequence goes on from JARQOC010000005.1 coordinate 320,210,334, forward strand.
TTCGGGCATCCGGCACCCTGGCACCAGGCCTCCATCACCCTGTCACCAGGCAGGCAGGCACCCTGTACTAGTCACCCTGGCACCCGGCACCCAGACACCTGGCAGCTTCTTCCTCTGCGGCTCCCCGGCACCAGGTACCCTGCACCAGGCACCTGGCAGCTTCTTCCTTTGCGGCTCCCGGTCTCCAGCACCAGGCAGGTTCTTCCTCTGCGGCTCCCGGTCTCCGGCACCAGGCACTTGGCAGCTTCTTTCTCTGCGGCTCCCGATCTCCGGCACCAGGTACCTGGCACCCGGCGGCTTCTTCCTCTGCGGCTCCCGGTCTCTGGCACCAGATACCTGGCACCAGGCAGCTTCCTCCTCTGCGGCTCACGGTCTCCGGCAACAGGTACTTGGCACTCAGCAGCTTCTTCCTCTGCGGCTGCCGGTCTCCGGCACCAGGTACCCGGCAACAGGCACCAGGCAGCTTCTTCTTCTACGGCATCCCGTCTCCGGGACCAGGTACCCAGCACCAGGCACATGGCAGCTTCTTCCTCTGCAGCTCCCGGTCTCAAGCACCTGGCATCCTGGCAACCTGCATCCAGCACCCTGGCACCAGGCAGGCACCTTGGCACCAGGCATCTGGTACCCCGACATCAGGCACCCTTGCACCAGGCACCCTCTGTTCCCCCCCTCTTCATTCTGTGAAAAATTGGCATGGGCTTTGCCGTATTTTTAATTGCCAGCCAAGGTAAACCAGGCAGCTGAAGACTTGAATTCTCAGTGTGGTGAGATCCAATTGTTCTAGGCCCCCCACGCTGAAAATTGCAGCCAGCAGCCACCCCAGAATTTAAGCCTCCATAAAAAATGCCAAAACTGCAGTTACCCCACTTTTACAGCTGCCGTGTAGTGGTGGCAGACTGGGTAATAAAGAGGTTGATGTCAGCTTTTTTTGGCAGCTGACGTCAAGCCCTACTGCTAATGTCAGCGGTCAGTATGAGAGCCAGCCATTAGCAATACTTTCAGTAAAGAGGAAAAAAAATACAACACCGAGAGAAATCCTTTATTGCATACAAAATACACAGAGACGCCTTGTCATCCACTTTATTAGTTCCCATCAAGTTCCCCTCCGACGTAATTACCACAATGGTCTCTCTTACTTTTAAGACTTGTGACAGTTTTGGGACCTGTGTCTCATTCCTTAATTGAGACTTCATATTAAACATGTTTCTTTCCTTTGGCAGTTTAGGAGGCAATGTCTGTTGCAAGCAAGCTTACCAGTTCTTTTTTCAGTGTGTATACTTTGTGATCACTCCCATCCCCTTTATCTGGTCACATGGTTCCAGCATCCTTTGCTGGTGATTGAACTTTATTCCGTGCCTGGCTACCTATGGTGAGGAGCTTCTCTGGATAGCTGATTGTTGCCAAGCCGTCTGCTGTCTAGGAGAGCGGCAGCAGGTGTCTTGATTGTTTTCCTTCACTGTCTCCCCTTCCCCTCTTGTTGATTTTAGTGCAGTAGTTGGCACTAGTGCCATGTCCCTATTGAGGGCTACCATCAGGGCCAGCGAGGAACTAGATATCCTGCTAAGCGATGGGGTGAAAGAACCTGTGAGGGGATGGTAGAGAGATCAGGGCACAACCGCAGATGAGTGCAGGAGGTCACCTCTTTACCGTTCCCTATGAGCATGGCCATCCAATGTATTTCTCCTTTCCCATCCCCCCCCCCCTCGGTGTCTCCCCCTCTGTTTGGTGTAGTGCGCCGAACACCATTGGTCCAATCATTCCCGTCACGCACTGTTAATGGACACTCCCTGTGTTCAGTGTGACAGTAATCCTTGATTTACTGTAATCTTGCAATGGGGCGGTGTGATGCATCACGCGCCCGCCTCCTTGTATCCCTGAGTGTCCAAAGATGGCGGCCGAATGAGTAAGTGCGCATGTCTGTGTGTATGTATGTGTGTATGTATGTATGGGGATATTATACTGTGAAAGTGTGTGTGTATGTATGTGTGTGGACCTTATACTGTGTGTGTATATATGTGGGGACATTGTGTGTCTGTGTGTACACTTGTGGCCAAAAGTATTGACACCCCTGCAATTCTGTATTGCAATCATTTTCAGGAAGAAACTGAGTATTATCACAAATTCTTTGGTATTATTATCTTCATTTAATTTGTCTTCAATGAAAAAACACAAAAAGAATTGTCCTAAAGCCAAATTTTGCGATTGCAATCATTTTCAGGAAGAAACTGCGTATTATCTGACAGAATTGCAGGGGTGTCAATACTTTTGGCCACAACTGTATATGTGTAACCCTTCACCCTCCCTACTTTAATTTTTCGAAATTATGGCCTTTGGGGTTTTCATTGTCTGTAAGCCATAATCCTCAACATTAACAGAAAAATACACTTGAAATAGATCACTATGTGTGTAATGGCTCTATATAATATAGGGTCTGGTAACTTGCTATCTACCTTATGGAGAGAAGTTTTCCTGCAACCATAAAAAGACAGTTAAGTAGGTGAGGAGATTGTAGCCACATCCCTCCTCTAGGAAATATGCAAATTTTCACTTCAGTAAGGAAGTGGAAAAACTCCAGTGCCACCTTTAAGTAGCTCCTCAAAGTCATAATCGCTTTCCAAAAAGCTTTTTAAAATGGCTTTAAAAAGGGATTTGTGCCAGATCAGAACCCCAAACTACAGACGCTGTGTTTCAGGGTAACTGCCCCTCATTAGTGTAGTGTGTGGGATATTCTGATCTGGCTGTGTGAGTGGACTAAGACAAGGTCTGGGAACTTGCTATCTACATTATGGAGAGACGTTTTCCTGCAACCATAAGATGACAAGTCTTATGGTTGCAGGAAAACTTCTCTCCATAAGGTAGATAGCAAGTTCCCAGACCTTGTCTTAGCTTCATATAATGTGCACTTGCAGTAACACTGCAGCTACAAATGGGTCAGTGACTGTCTTTACCATAGAGATCTCTGCCGTGTCATTGCCACATCCATGATAATAGCATCCTGGGCTCATCACTCCACTACACATTGGCATGGGGAGTTGATGAACACTCCCCTACCACATCCAGTTAGTGCAGTTTTATTCACATAACAAAAAAAGAACAAATGAGCAAAATACCCCAAAAATGAAAACGTAAAAATGCTATAGTGGAATAAACAGAATCAGGGTATTTAGTGACATAGATATGATCATATAAATGCGTAGTGATTAAAGAATATGTGAATGTGGTCAATAAGGAGCGCTTATAGTAGTAGTCAGACAAGAAATTATATTCAGTGGTTAAACAGTCAGTGTTTATTAAAATAGCATACGCGTTTCTACAGCGGACCGCTGTCTTCCTCAGGTGGGTTTACAGGGGAATAAGGGCTTTAACCTTATATAGTGTTATTAACTACCAATCGGACCAGGAACAACTAGTGATGTCAATTAACCCTTCATTCTACCTGCGGTCTGTTAAGCAAGGTGCTTTAGAAATGTAATATACCAAGTTAAAATCCTAACACTGTGCAAACATATACAAGATTGTTGAAAATATCCAAAATATGTCAAAAATATATAAAAAAAAAATGTTGTTGTGAATTCACGGTGCTGACAGATGGCAAGGTATTAGTACTAATGTTAGGCGGGACTGTCCCGATGGGGTCACCTTGTTGCGGTGGGACAGCTTACGCATTTATATGATCATATCTATGTCACTAAGTACCCTGATTATGTTTTATGCACTATACAATTTTTTACTTTTTCATGTTTGGGGTATTTTGCTCATTTGTTGTTTTTCTGTTGTATTTTCTATTTTGAGGCCAGTGTGAACTCACGCCACGGCAGAGTATCACTTTAGTTCCAGCCCTGGTTTTATTTATTCAAGTTTTATTCACATGTATTCAAATCAGAGCTGAAAGACACATATTTGAATATAGGAGGAAAGTAACTAGCCGATGGCTGCAGGAATTCCTCTGGTGGAGTGCATGCGACACTCGGATCATGTGTTGTTCAGACCTGCTTTAGGTGCTTCATTAAAGCAATGTGGAAGAAAAAAAAATACAAATATAACTTTTTTCAACAAAAATGTTATTTTGACCCTAAATTTTGTATTTTTTTATAAGAGTAACATGAAAAAATAGACCATACAAATTGTGAAATTTCTCCTGAGTATGCCAATACCCGTTATGTGGTGGAAAACCACTGTTTGTGTGCATGGCAGGGCTCAGAAATGAGGAGCACCATTCAACTTTTGTAGCACAAAAAAGGCTGAAATAGCAGCTGCCATGTTGCGTTTGCCAAGCTCCTGATGTGCTGAGCAGTACTGGGTATATAAGGCATTCTCCCACTAGGGGAGGTGCCTGATCAACATCCTTAGTTAGTTCAGTGTTGCTTTGTTTAGCTAGTTGTCATGACCCATTGTGCTTTGCCTGTCTCTGTGTCTGGCTGTACCCGCCTACTCTCGCTTCCCTGTCTGACTTAGCCATCCTACCTTGCACCTTCTTACTCCTGTGTCTGTACCAGTGTCCATCCCTAGGCTACCTGTCTGCCATACTATAGACTGTGCCTCCTAAACCAGAGACTGTGCCCAAATCTGTCCCTGCCCTGGAGGTCAGCTGCCACAGCTTACCCTGCGATCCAGTGTGTCCACTCCCGGACACTCACCCTCCTCTTGATCCTTACAATATACCTGTAGGGGGTTCAGAATGCGGGACATTAGTACCGAATTGGGGGATATTACTCCCATAACAGTGTCATCATTAGATCCCCCCTCTACCCTGTAACAGTGCGTCCTGGTCACATTTTTTGCTTCAATTGTTTTTTTTCTCTTATTTTCCTCCTCTAATACTTAGGCTAGGTTCACATAAAGTTTTTCATTGCGTTTGAACACAAAGCGTTTTGCAGCTGCATTGACACAATGAAATTAAAGCGTTTGATTGCGTTAACGCAGCCATAGACGTCTATTGGTAAACGCAGTGTGAGGTAGCGAGCCGGGGGACTCTCTTGCTGCGTAATGACCCAACACGTGTATCATTTTTCCAAATGTCTACCCGTTTATTTCTCACCAGCATCAATAACCGGGGTAGTACATTTAACACAAACACGTCACATAATACATTACTTTGCACATTACAGTACATAGAATATTGCACATATACATTCACGGTAACCCGGGACCTGTAACCACGACTCTTTCCCCATTGGAGCTCTATCAATCGCTCCCGTGGTGATCACGGCCTCCGGCCTATCTATACATTTCCAATACATTTATAATAAATACATATGTTACATATCAACGATGACACCTCTGGGTTCAGAACAGGGATTGAGCAACCTGAGTACCGGGTATGTCATGTATCCCCAAGGGGCTCCTTCCTGGACGCATCTCAGCCTACGTCCCAGAGTCCACCTGGTTCAACCATGGTGTCCCCGCTCTAGGAGCCCTTTTTAACCCCTGCTTCTGACCTTCGCTACATACGCCTCAACGGGCCCTGTGGGTCCCAATGGCGGTACCAGCCGCCCGGCTTTAGTTACCCAGCACGATGACTCCATAGTTACCCCGTAGTCAGGATTCCTGCCACATGTGATCCATCCTACAATTTTATTCATGGTCCACATGCATCCTTACATCCGCTCACAGCCCATCAGAATATATCCATGGACTGTGGCTCCTCCATGACCATAACAGGGACCTGGTCAACCATAGAATCTGGGCTAACCACGCATCACCATGGCCTACTCACCACGGTACGGGTCACCAGTCGCCACCAAACCTCCATCTCATGGCAGGTCTCCAGGTCGACGACTGTACCCTGCGTCTGAGTAGCACCCTTCCGGATCAGCCGTGGTTCCCCTTCTAGGAGCCTTCGTGACCCCTGTGTCTGGCCACAGGCACACCCACACCATTAGAGGCCGTGGTTGAGGGACAGGTACCCACTGCAAGCAGCAGGGCAAGCCTCCCTCTTGTCCCACAGGGACGGAACGCCTCCAACTCATCATCCATACTAGCTGGGTCACTCTCTCCCCACAACATTATACATGGCTCTTACACATAGGCCATTGTCTCTCATTCAGGGCACTTTTACTTAAGCCCTCACATACATCTACGGGTCCTTTACCGACTGCCTAGTTGGACCCAATGGTGGTTATGTCCGCCTGGCATGATACACACGCAGCTCACTTCATTACATGGGAACTGCTGTCTTACCGGGCACGGATCCGGGTCTCGCTACCTGAGGTAACGGGTTGGCCAAGCCTCCCCACGGGCTCCTTCCTGGACGTGTTTCACCCCACGTTCAGTCCAGCGTCCACCAGGTCAGCCACGGCTTCCCCACTGCAGGTGCTGTAACGACCCCGGTCCTGGCTACCGGCATGGAGCTAGCATGCTCCCTTCACCATCTCTCAGCATGGCGGTATGGACTATCACTCAGTCCCTCACACAGACTGTATCTGCACTTCTCTCTGGTCTGAGCTCATCTGCTCTGATCCCATCTGATCTCTCACTCAATCAGCTGGCAGGCACTTATCGTGCCTGCCACTCCCACCTGGACACACCCACTTGGCTGCTAGTAATCAGCTCCTCTAGTTCCTATACAGCTGCTCATCTCTGTGCCTCATCTCTACAGCTTTCACACAGCTTATTTTAACTCCCTGTGTTCCGGGTTGGTTCACACAGTGCACCCAATGCTCTAACCCGCTCATTGATCTCAGGAGCCGTTCACTGCCGCTCATTAGGCTCATGAATCCTTCATACATTGACATACAGGTGCCGGACATGATTATACAATACACCTATGGTACAATATGGCTCATGTGCACAGGATCCTATGCTGATCCTGCATGTGATGCGATGTGTTTTTCCCGAGCGCACATCTAATGTTGTTGGCAACGTTCCCTGTACACTCGGGATAAATGCATGTATTCAAATGCAACCACATTTTGCATTGTGTTTGACTGCGTTTACCAATAGAAGTGTATGGGTGCGTTAACGCAATCAAACGTTTGCGTTTCATTGCGTTAATGCAGTGCAAAACGCTTTGTGTTCAAACGCAATGCTAAACGCGATGTGAACCTAGCCTTTGATGCGCTTTGTGGCCCGTTGGTCATTTAGTCCAACAAATGCAGTATATGTGTCGTGTGGATCTGTGGGGTTAGGCTTGCCCTCTTGTACCTATGGGTATTTTCTAAGGAATTTTTTAACGATTTTCTGTTAACTTTTTTTTTTTTTAATTTGCAAAATAAATTTGCTTAAGTGTGAAAAACAAGAGGATTCTCAAAAATGTATTTTTAATTGGGATCAATAATATGCTCCTTAGACATGGAACTGCATGAATTTCTCATGTTTCTGTGCACTGTGTATTAGGGGCCACTTTAAACACACCAACTTATCTGTCCAACTTCTGAACAACTTGCTGGTTGCAGTGAAATCATGGACACATTGCTCCATTTTGTGGCTGTGTACAAATGGAACTATGTGTCCATGATTTCACTGCAACCAGTAAGTTGTTCAGAAGTTGGACAGATAAGTTGGTGTGTGTAAAGTGGTCATTATAGCATCTATCTACTTATATAATCCGCAGTTGGGATTTCGGGCGTTGTAGCCGAATCCCAACATGCTTTGCGCGGGACTGCGAGTGATGACGCGCAGCGTCATCACGAGCCGCAGACCCGCACTACTCTAAAAAAAAAAAAAATCCTCACCTCTACCCGAGCCCGCGCTGTCTCCCGCCGTCTCCCGCCGTCTTCTGCCGTGTTCCGCTAGGCTCCCGGTGGCTGTGCAGGCTCCCGGTGCCTGCAGTGATCTTCTATCTACTGAGAGTGAAGGACCTGTGGTGATGTCAGAGTCACGTGACACCAGCTTACTCCAGGCAAATCGCGGGTCACGTGACTCTGACATCACCACAGGTCCTTCACTCTCAGTAGATAGAAGATCACTGCAGGCACCGGGAGCCTGCACAGCCACCGGGAGCCTAGCGGAACACGGCAGAAGACGGCGGAACACGGCAGAAGACGGCGGGGGCTCGGGGTGAGGTGAGCATAATCTTTTTTTATTTTTTTTAACCCCTGCCTTGCACGAGCGCACCACAGACACCTGTATACTCCACCACCACACACGCCTGTACACTCTGCCACCACCACAGACGCCTGTATACTCCACCACCACACACGCCTGTATACTCTGCCACCACACACGCCTGTACACTCTGCCACCACCACAGACGCCTGTATACTCCACCACCACACACGCCTGTATACTCTGCCACCACACACGCCTGTACACTCTGCCACCACCACAGACGCCTGTATACTCCACCACCACACACGCCTGTATACTCTGCCACCACACACGCCTGTACACTCTGCCACCACCACACACGCCTGTATACTCCACCACCACACACGCCTGTATACTCTGCCACCACACACGCCTGTACACTCTGCCACCACCACACACGCCTGTATACTCTGCCCCCACCACACACGCCTGTATACTCTGCCACCACCACACACGCCTGTACACTCTGCCACCACCACACACGCCTGTACACTCTGCCACCACCACACACGCCTGTACACTCTGCCACCACCACACACGCCTGTACACTCTGCCACCACCACACACGCCTGTATACTCTGCCGCCACCACACACACGCCTGTACACTCTGCCGCCACCACACACGCCTGTACACTCTGCCGCCACCACACACGCCTGTACACTCTGCCACCACCACACACGCCTGTACACTCTGCCACCACCACACACACGCCTGTACACTCTGCCACCACCACACACGCCTGTACACTCTGCCACCACCACACACACGCCTGTATACTCTGCCGCCACCACCACACACGCCTGTATACTCTGCCGCCACCACCACACACGCCTGTATACTCTGCCGCCACCACCACACACGCCTGTATACTCTGCCGCCACCACCACACACGCCTGTATACTCTGCCACCACCACACACGCCTGTACACTCTGCCACCAGCACAGACGCCTGTATACTCTGCCACCACCACACATGCCTGTATAATCTGCCGCCACCACCACACACGCCTGTACACTCTGCCACCACCACACACGCCTGTACACTCTGCCACCACCACACACGCCTGTACACTCTGCCACCACCACACACGCCTGTACACTCTGCCACCACCACACACGCCTGTATACTCTGCCGCCACCACACACGCCTGTACACTCTGCCGCCACCACACACGCCTGTACACTCTGCCGCCACCACACACGCCTGTACACTCTGCCACCACCACACACGCCTGTACACTCTGCCACCACCACACACGCCTGTACACTCTGCCACCACCACACATGCCTGTACACTCTGCCACCACCACACACGCCTGTACACTCTGCCACCACCACACACACCTGTACACTCTGCCACCACCACACACACCTGTACACTCTGCCACCACCACAGACGCCTGTATACTCTGCCGCCACCACCACACCTGCCTGTATACTCTGCCGCCACCACCACAGACGCCTGTATACTCTGCCGCCACCAGCACAGACGCCTGTATACTCTGCCGCCACCAGTACAGACGCCTGTATACTCTGCCACCACCACACATGCCTGTATACTCTGCCGCCACCAGCACAGACGCCTGTATACTCTGCCACCACCACACATGCCTGTATACTCTGCCGCCACCAGCACAGACGCCTGTATACTCTGCCACCACCACACATGCCTGTATACTCTGCCGCCACCAGCACAGACGCCTGTACACTCTGCCGCCACCACCACACACGCCGGTATACTCTCCCACCACCACACACGCCTGTACACTCTGCCACCACCACACACACCTGTACACTCTGCCACCACCACACACGCCTGTACACTCTGCCACCACCACACACGCCTGTATACTCTGCCGCCACCAGCACAGACGCCTGTATACTCTGCCACCACCACACACGCCTGTATACTCTGCCACCACCACACACGCCTGTATACTCTGCCACCACCACACACGCCTGTATACTCTGCCACCACCACACACGCCTGTATACTCTGCCACCACCACACACGCCTGTACACTCTGCCACCACCACACACGCCTGTACACTCTGCCACCACCAGCACAGACGCCTGTATACTCTGCCACCACCACACACGCCTGTATACTCTGCCACCACCACCACACACACCTGTATACTCTGCCACCACCACCACACACGCCTGTATACTCCACTACCCACAGACCCACCTGTATACTCTTCTACCCACAGAGCCGCCTGTATACTTTACTACCCACAGAGTCACCTGTATAATCTCCTACCCTCAGAGCCGTCTGTATACTCTGCTACCCACAGACCCGCCTGTATACTCTGCTACCCACAGAGCCCCCTGTATACTCTGCTACCCACTGGCCCGCCTGTATACACACAATTCATTTCACCCTGCTCCCGATGCAATTGCATCGGGCCTTTTTACTAGTACTCTATAATAGTCAGAGACCACTAAAGTAGAGATGGGATATACAGATGGGAAAAATTGAAAAATGCAGAGTACCAAAAATATAATGACCAGAAATATTTTTATTTCTGATGTAGACACATGAAAGCTTATTTAGGAAATGCACCTGAAATTACATGTATGCTTTAACTTTCTCTTACTATGATTATTGTGCATGGTGTTACATTTTCTATACTCTACTTAAAATATTTTACAAAATATGCTGGAAAATAGCTCACCCTCCTCTTGATCCTTACAATATACCTGAAGGTTTTCCAGGATGCGGGACATTAGTACCGAATTGGGGGATATTACTCCCATAGCAGTGTCAGCAGTCGATCCACCCCCATTCCCCCGTAACAGTGGGTCTTGCTCACATTTTTTGCCTCAATTTCTTTTATTGTTTTTTTCTCCTCTAAAACTTAGGCTAGGTTCACATAACGTTTTTCATTGCGTTTGAACGCAATGCGTTTTGCAGCTGCATAGACGCAATGACCACTATAAAGTGTTCTATCGGATAGTTTCATACAACATCATTGTGTCTCTTTGCTTAAAATGCACTTATCAAACTGTCGCTAGTACCTTCTTCTATAACCTATTTCCCATTATTTTTCAGGTTCAATAACACGGCATGATATTGACTCACCTCCTGTTTCAGAGCATGTAGTCAGCATTTACCGATATGAAGATATTTTTATGCCTTCAGCAGCCTACCAGACCTTCTCCTCTCCTTTTTGCCTTCTTCTGATCGTTGCATTGACCTTCTACCTGCTAATGGGAACCCCGTGAGGTTGCATTTGTTACCCTTTGGATATGACAGATGATATATGGACATTCTGTGCCCTCTATTGCTTGACATTTTATGTCATATTCTTCTGGAACAACCGGCAATATGTTGTATGTTAATCCACTAATGACTTAATATTTTACAAAGAAGGTATTGGTGAAACTAATGTGATGGTATATAATCATTAATGATGTGCCAAGATTAAGAACAATGTCATTGTAAAAATGCTGAAAACGGTGTTAACAGTGTGTATTATTTGAGGTATATCTTATGTATAAAGTTTCTAACATGTACAGTTTAATTGTGGCAGCTAAAGAAGCTTTCAAGTTGGATGTTTTAAAACTGCATATCTTTAATGTTTCCAAATCAAAGTACCCTATAAATCTAACCTATTATAATTAGTTCCTCAACAAACACATGTACAGTATTATATGGACTATGCAGAATAAAATTTTCTCATCTGCTATAAAAATAGAGAACTGTTATCTCTTAGTTTACAAACAATGGTTGGTAAAAGCCATTATACATGTAATTCTGCAACATGCTGGATAGCATTAAATAAGTGGATATTAGAAATCTGAAGCCCCACAGTTGCATTGTCAGGGGTTGACGATCCCTGCTTTATGCAATGCTACCTAACCTTTGTAGCTCTTGAGCAGGGCAATTAGGGCTCTGGGTACAATTCTTTCATAAAGGGGGAGTCCAAATCAATAGAAAATTGAATATTGTTATAAAGCAAATATTTAGCCAGCTAGGTTTCTTAATGAATTCGTAATAATATCACAAAAATATTGAGCAGATAAGGGTTATAGAAGTGGTTACTGCTTGGTTCCCCGATAGCCTAGGCACAGAAAGGTTCATGTTTGTATCGGTGATGATTTAAAGGAGTAAAACTGAAAATAGGCTCATCTATAGAGGTCTAGAGTAGAAAAGTGACTAATGTGTGAATTTCACGTAGTCGTTTACAGAGAAGTGGTTTATGTCAGTATCCTTGGCGGTCTGGGGCAGGAAAAGTATTGATGTCAGTATTCCTGGTTGTCTAAGACAAGGTTAGGGTTAATAGATCAACCACCACGGTCTTGTATTGGGCGCTCTGAATTAAGCCAGGGATCCTGTTCAGTAGAAAGTCCTTTATTTTAGAAACCTCCGTCACCACGACATGTTTCGACGGTATAGTGCCGTCTTTCTCAAGTGGAATGGAGGTAGTACAACAATTAAAACACTATATAGAGCAACTAAATCTCCTATTGGACAACAATTATCTAGGTGACACCCTTCTTTTAACCTGTTGGTGTCTTACAAATAAAGATACTAGTAAAAATGATTGTATCCAACTATATCCTCACTATATTAAATAATTATAATTGTATTCCTATCTATATATATGTCATATATTTGCTCTATTAAGACCATAACAATAAAAAATCACATTGTGTCCCCAATATTATAAGATAATAAAAAAATAGGGTTAATGTAAGAGCCCCCACTGGTCTAAGTTAGATTTAGAGCTGTGCAGTGGTTAATCTTACATACCTTAGGTCTAGTGAGTACCTCTTCAGGTTATACTGTGAAAACAAATTCTAACAGAAATGATGCTGTGATGCTAATTTTTAATCATATCAAACGCAGGAGGACGAAAGGCGTATTATGCAAATAAAGCTGAGTTTTTATTTTTTAACAGTTTAAGTGATTAGGCATACAAAGAGTGTGTGTTGGGCACATTGAGTGTCAAGACCCACTCAGTTAACTACGTCAACAAAAACTTGATATATATAGGCATGCATAAACATCCAATGATACAGTAATGGCTCTGTCACACATAAAGAGATCGCTAACGAGATCGCTATTGGGATTGCTGTTGCGTCACGAACTCCTTGACGCAACAGCGATGTCGTTCTGTGTGACACGCACCAACAATCTGGCCCCTGCTGTGAGATCGTTGATAGTTACACACTGCTCTGGGTCATTCCTGCGTCGTTGCGCTCCCGCTGGGAATGCTACATTGTTGTGTTTGACAAAGATAATGAGCAACGATCTCAATGCTACACTATGGAGAGAAAAGTCACAACGACCTCGGTATAATTCTGGATCGCTAGTGCATCATTTTTCACATCGCTGGTAAGATGCCTGTGTAAACGACGCACCAGCGATCTCTGCACATCGTTATCGGGATCGCTGATGCGTCGTTATGTGAGACTGGGCCTTAACTAAGATGACATGACAGATTTTGTTTAAACTTACATAGTTAAGTCACATACAAGTGACTGTACCCATAAAGCAATGATATTGAAGGCATACAAGTACAATCTGGATAAGAGCCAGTTAAGGTACAAGTGCATTGAAAAGATTATCTAGACACAGCAGTGATCCCATATATTAGCGCATCTCACATGCTTAACACAAGTTTTAACAAAGATTGCATATCCATTTGAGTGGCTATGGCAGCTGAGTGCCCAACAGGTACAAAAGCTGGCCCTCACTTTCTGTCTCTTTTCCTCACTCAAATTTTCATTAGTGATGTATTTGCCTTGCCAAGTATTTTCATAGCCATTATGCTAGATCATGATTTCCTTTTTCTTTGTGTTTCAGTGTGCAGCTGCATACTTTATTATAATTGTTTATATGGTGTGATAGAAATATGCTAGTAATAACAAAGCAAAAATTACATTTTAGTGACTACACCAAAATGTGTACAGAAAGTTGGGTATATTATTAAATACTAAAAAATGCACTTTATACTAATAAAGTAAGAAAATCATGTTCTAAATATACAGTACATAGAAATGTTGTGTGCCTAAGGGAAGAATATCCTTGCTTTGTCCCTAGGCTAGAGTAAATAGTGGTATATGGAACACCAAATGTATGGATAGATGCATGAATAGGTGAAAAGACGTTAATACCGTGTTTCCCCGATAGTAAGACCCCCCCTGAAAGTAAGACAGGGTAGGGGGAACGGGGAAGGACTGCTAATGTAAGGCCCTCCCCGAATGTAAGGCCGCCTGGGGGGGGGCGCTGGGGAATATAAGGCCTCCCTTAGTACCGTACCTTTGGGCCGCCGCTGTCCCCCTGTGTGTCCAGCCCCGACGTCACTTCTGTCCCGGCTCGCTGCTGACTGGCCCAGCAGCTCAAGCTATGTTTGGCCGCCCAGCCCTGACGTCACTGCAGTCCCTGCTCGCTACTGATTGGCCCAGCGTCCCCTGCAGCTGAAGCGTCCCACAGCTGCACCGCAGAGGAAAACGAAAGTGACCCAGAGAAAAAAAAAAGAAAGGAAATGTGTGTACTGTATAACCATAACCATGGGTGTGTGTGTATGGGGCTGTGTGTGTCTGTGTGTATGGTACACTACAGTATTGTTATGGGAGGCTACAGTGGGATACGGCAATGTTATGGGAGGCTGCGGTGGGATATGGCACTGTGATGGGAGGCTGCGGTGGGATATGGCACTGTTATGGGAGGCTGCAGTAGGATATGGCACTGTTATGGGAGGCTGCAGTGGGATTACCGTATGTGGGATGATACGGTGGTAACAAGATATTCTTGATACATTTGTTTTATTCTACTGTTTGGTGATGACTACCATACTGTTCAGCATGTTAATAAATGTTGATTTTTTTGTTAAAAAAAAATTGTCATTTTTTTGGGGCTAATGTAAGACCCCCCTCCCCCCCTTCCCCCCAAAAGTAAGATGGGGTGCGACTTTCGGAGGTAAAATTAATGTAAGACAGGGCCTCACTTTCGGGGAAACACGGTAGTAGTGTTGGGGGAAATGAGACACGTTGCTATAATGCACTGCATACAGTGGCATATGTTGCATTTCCCACAGCGCTACTAGTAATGTCTTATCGCTGTTCTCTACACAATCCACCCATTTCTGACAAAGGTTCAGGTGTAGAGCAGAAATTTAAAAAAAATAATTCTGGATTGTGAATAAAATTTTTCTTTTCCAGTATCCTTCTGAGTCCCGAGTTATACATCATGGTACTTTCCCTTGGTTGGGGACATTTCTAAGCCAACGAGTAAAACCATTTTCTCATTGGTTTACAGTTGTGTTTTACTGTTCTATTATAGAGCAGAAAAACAAAACACGTTAAGAAAAAGGACCAATCCCAAGAAAGCCACATGTGGACCCTTTAACTACAGTATAATCCAATGGTGTTAGACATCAATTAGGTTGTCAATCATTTTAGTAAGGGCTCGGATACACTCATCAGAGTTTGACTGAGGAGACTCTGAAAGGGCTGGAGCAGTGACCCTGAACGGCTTCTCCCTATCTGGACGAGCTGTCAGCTGATTGTGTTTTTGTGCATCTCCAGACTCCCCAACCAGAGAGGGAGAGGCCGTTCAGGGTCACTGCTCCAGCCCTTTCAGAGTCTCCTCAGTGAAACTCGGATGTAACTAGGAAAGTGTGTCCAAGCCCTAAAACAAAAAAAATCACTGCATATTATACTTTTTGTTTCAATGAAAAGTACTGCACTTTAATGCATGATGAGAGTTAACAATGATAGTTTCATAAAGGACAAAGAGCCCTAGAATTAGCAAGCACTGCATATAGCTATAGTTAGGTCCAGAAATATTTGGACAGTGAAACAAGTTTTGGAGTTTTACCTGTGTTCCAAAGATAGCTGCTCACCAAAGATTGAAGTTAGTGAAATCCAAAGTGAAGTTGGTGAAATCCAATCAAGGGCTGTCAGGGATGAACCTGACAGCCCCAGACCGGATTTCAGCCCCATAGTATGCTATGGGGCCGGATGGAGCCGGATGGCAGCTGTCTGCCATCCGGCTTCCATCTGACTGGGAGAATCTAGGAGGGTTCAGATTTTTCTCTCGGACACAAAAATGCTGCATTCAGCATTTTCGTGTCCGGGGTAAAAAGCTGATCCTCCCAGATGCTCCCGGATCCTCCCGGTCCAGTGTGATCTGGCGCCCCCTACATGGGGGTCTATGGCGCCAGATCGCACCGGAGCCGCACCAGGGAGCCGAATGCCGGGTGCTAAAGCTCAGCGCTGGATGGCGCTGAACTTCAGCACCACCAGCTGTCCCCTGCTGACAGTTCAGGACCGGGGCTGTGGCTGCAAATGAGCCATACGGCTGCACACCGGACTGGAGGGCATAATTGGCCCTCTGGTTCTGTGTCCAGAGCCGGTCTGGATCGGATTTCACCGTGCTGTGAAGCCAGCCTTAGGCTGGTTTCACACTGCAGTTTTTTTCCCTGATCAGGTTCCATCCGGTTTGTGTGTCAAAACCAGGAGTGTCTCCAAAACTCAGAACAGGTGTCAATCTTTCAATTATACTTTTTCTCTGCAGGTTCATCTCCTGGTTTTGACCCACAAACCTGATTAAACCTGATCAGGGAAAAAACTGCAGTGTGAAACCAGCCTTATAGTGCAGACTCTCAGACTATAGTTAGGATGTCAATACCATTAAATTAAAGCTAAGGGTTTAGGAAATACAGCTGTTAAATATGTAGCTGCCGCTCTGACAAAGATAAGTGGACAATTATCTCAAAAGGTCTGGGTTGTATGGGCTATTCTCTTTTTAACTCATTATTAACTAAGCAGATAAATAGTCTAGAGCCGATTCAAGTTGTGGCATTTGCATTTGGCAGTTGTTGCTGTGATACCCATCGAAGGAGCACTCAATAAAAGAGAATCAGACCATCAGGCTGAAAAATAAAGTCAACAAGAGATGGCAGAAATGTTAGGAGTAGCAAATCAACAGTGTGGCACTTTCTACACACAAAAAAGCGGACTGGTCAGCTTGGAAACTCATAAAGGCCTGGATGCTCACCAAAGATAACAGTGGTGAATTAGTGCCCAATCCTTTCCATGCTGAAGAAAAAAACCTCTGCAGGGAGTAGATGTTTCATTATCTAAATCTACCATACAGTGAAGACCTCAGTGATTGAACATCTGAGGCTGCTTAAATGGCAAGAGGCCTGGGTGGGAACATAGAGGTTGAGGACTCCATATTGCTTGAGGGCATGGTGGATGCAGCAGGACAGGAAGCAAGATGGCCAACCAAAAAAACTAGAGTCAAAACAAAAACGACAGCAGATTTTGCAAAAAGTCTGAGAACCTCACACTACTCCCCTCCCCCTTAGGGACTGCCTCTTGATGACCTCAGACAAGGCTTGGCTGAATAGGCGAGGAGCATTGATGTTGTTGGCGGGCTCCCAAGAGTTGTCTTCAGATGAGTAGCCCTGCTACTTGTAGTCTATGCAACCAGGAGTCCAGGTTCCTTTCCACCACAAATTCCTCCTGACTACTGGATCAGGAGGAAAGAAAGAATGTCCAGGAAACGTATTGTGTACTGCTGCCTTTAGTAGAGAAATGTGAAATGCAGGGTGAATTCTCATAGATCTAGGCAGTTGAAGACGACAAGCAACAGAATTTACAATCTTATTGATCTTGTCGAGTCCAACGTACTTATGCCCAATTTAGATGATAAAAAAGGATAAATAGGGAGCGCACATAGGGCGTTATCGTCTTAATAAATAGTCCAGTCCCCCCAATCGGTGTGACTCACCTGCGGTGGTTGTGAGAGCCACAACAAACTGAGAGAGCCTGGTAATGGTCGCTGCAGGAGCCCACTGAAGATAAATGATTTCCACCGAAGAAAAAGCTGGGCTTTGTAGTCCGCACTGACCTCAAGAAACTTCCAGTCTAGTAAAGGGTTAATCAGGTTCTGGTTTATTTGCTACGCGTTTTGTGGCTTTAAATCTGCCACATAGCCCTGATGAAGTGGCAGATTTAAAGCCACGAAACGCGTAGGCAAATAAACCAGAACCTGATTAACCCTTTGCTGGACTGGAAGTTTCTTGAGGTCAGCGCGGACAACAAAGCCCAGCTTTTTCTTCGGTGGAAAACAATTTAGATGATGGGATTCTCAATTTAACATTTCTGGTAGATAGCCATACCAAATTTCCTACCTTGAAGGCTGGTGAAGGTTTACAAGACTTATCAGCTGCTCTCTTATACCTTTCCTGAGCCGATTCCAGAATCTCCTTTAGAAGATCAAGGTTCCGTTGCAAAGACGTGATCCTGTCCGCCATAGTTGTAAAGGCATATCTATGGGAAATCGAGGAAGGATCTTGGGGTGATAACCCAGATTAGCGTAAAAAAGAGACTGCTTAGTGGAAGCGCTCTAATATATGAAAATTCAGTCAGAGAAAGTACATCCATCCAGTCATCCTGTAGGTGGCAGATAAGGCAGCAGAGATACTGCTCCAGGGTCTGATTGGTTTGCTCAGTTTGTCCATTAGTCTGGGGATCAAAGGCAGAAGAAAGGTTAACTTTAATGTCCAATGCAGCACAGAAATTCTGCCAAAACTTTGAGGTAAATTGCACCACTCGATTAGAAATTACCTCATCTGGTACTCCCTGCAAGTGAAACACATGTTGAATAATTAGGTCTGAAGTTTGTTTAGCGAACACGGGGGATAAAATGAGCTAAATAATTTGGAAAGAAAGCCGGCACACGATCCAATTCCAGACCAAAAAATCTTCTTTTTTCTGGTCATCATAATGGGAGACCCAGACAATGGGGTTTAGGGCACTGCCCTCCGGAGGTCACACTAGGTACTACAAGTTTGTAGACACCGCCTCCTCCGCTTATAAACCCCTACCGCAGGGAAAATCCTCAGTTTTAAACTTAGTGTGCTCGGAGGATCACGCTTTGCTTGCACTTCACTGCATTCTCACAGCTTACGTGATGGCGTCTGAAGACAAGGTAAAAAGGTTCCAGTCGGGACCTGCGACAGCCTCCCCGCTCACCCTTGTGGAACACGCAGGTGGAGGTACCGGAGGGCCTAGAGCCTGGACACTTTGTGTTCTCCCGGTACGCTGTTGCGCTCCTTTCCATCCCTCTCTGGGGGGCTCTGGAGAGTGGGAGATGGGAGCCTTGCACAGCTCCGCTCCGTCCGAGGCCTCCCTAAATGGTGCTTACAGACCGGACTGGAGCCAGCCCAGTCCGAGGCCTCCCTAAATGGTGCTTACACTCCGGACTGGTGCTGAACCCCCATCCGAGGCCTCCCTAAATGGTGCTTACAGACCGGACCGGCACTGAGGCACTCTGTGTCTCCTGTGTGCCTGGGGGTAGTGTCTGGCACTTCATGTGTTTCATGACACTCAGACCGCGCGTTACCCTCGGGTCCGCGGTTCTGCGGGTGTACCCGGTGCTGGGGTCACCCTGGCTGACCGCCCTGTGTGTTGCAGGGGCTGAGGCTGTAGGCTGCGGATGTTTGTTTTGTGCAGTCTGTGTATTACATTTTACACTTTTTCCCGCGCTGCGGGCTCCGGCTCCCTCATGCTGAGGCTGCTTGGAGGAGGGGAAGCAGCCCGTGCGGTGACGTCATCGATGGGCGTGTGTGTGTGTTTCCCGCGTATCTTCGGCGCCGCCCACAGTTTCACTGTCGGCGGCCATCTTTACCCTCACTTCCCGGTTGGGATTTGTATGCAGCGTGCGCCTGCACTCCAAAGGGGAGACCGGAAACCGTCGCGGAGGTCACACACACACACCGCTTCCTCATACCGCTTTACTGCGGTCGGTAAGCCACCGGGACTCCCGGTTTTGTTGTCTGCAATTTGGCTTATCTTCCCCTACTGTGGCGATGTCCTCAGCTGGGAAGCGTGCTGCTAGGGCGGCAGAGACCACCATTACCTGCGCTACATGCAATGGAACACTGGTGGAGGGGTCCTGCAATAACTGCGGACGCCCAGAGGCCCGGGCTGGCACTGCTGAGTCAGCAGCTCCGGTGCTATACCCTGAGGTTCAGGTGATCTCAGGGCCATGGGAGACTCAGAATAAGATCAATGAATCTCTGTTGTCCCAGCTGTCCTCCATGTCGCAATCCCTGGAGGCACTTAATAGGAGGCTGGATAGCCCAGCTACTCCGTCCAGTTACCCCCGGGTGTCTCCCTCTTCTGCTGTGAGACCCCTTAAGCGGGCTCGTCGTGAGGAGTCACCCGAGCTCCAGGCTCTCTCTGAGGAGGAGCGTTCCTCTGATGGTGAGGACGATGATGGGGGTTCAAATTTCGGGTCTGTGTCTATATCTGAACCTCCAGACGGGGTGGAGGATCTGGTGTCCTCTATCAACGAGACCTTACGTCTCGTGACACCCCCTGAGGAGGTGACGGTGCACCCGAAGGAGGTCTACCAATGGCTGCGGCCAGAGGCTAGACCAAGTGGTTCCTTCATGGACCACACGAATTTTGGAAGGGTGGTTAGAGCTCCCAGGTTACATCCTGGGCGGCGTTATGTCCGTAAACCTAAGGACAATCGCTTCCCCTTCCCCCAGGAGGTGCTTCAGGAGTGGTCGCAGTCCCCGAAGGTGGACGCTTCCATGACCAGGATTGCTGCACGCTCCCTTTTCTCTGCCTCTGATAGCTCCTCGCTGAAGGATGCGACGGATAGACAGGTCGAGCAACTCGCCAAGTCTTCCTATGAGGCTGTGGGGTCGTCATTTGCCCCTAACTTTGCCACGGTCTGGACCTTACAAGCGATTACTACCTGCTTGGATGGTATCTCTGACCTGGCAAGATCCAGTCCAGAGGTCCTAGCACTTACCGAGAGGGCAAGGGCCTATGCGGACTACGCCAGGACGGCGACTCTGGAAACTGCCACTCGCTCAGCTGTGGCTTCGGCCAATGCTATAGCGATCCGCAGGTTGTTGTGGCTGCGTCTTTGGGACTCAGATGCCACATCCAAGAAGATTTTGCAGAATCTTCCGTTTGCTGGTGACAGGCTTTTTGGCACCGAACTGGACAAGCTGATAAAGGATTCTGCTGAGTCTAAGATACCGCAGAATAAGCCTAAGCCACGGTATACCGTTAAAAGGAACCCAAAACAGTGGTCCTTTCGTTCCAGCTCGCAGTCATCAGCACCGTCCGCTCGCACGGACCGAGGGGGAAAGCCCGCTTCTCAGTGGCGCTCTAAGAGTCGTCCAAAGAAGCCGGCGGGGGCGGCAGCTGCCACCCCCAAACCCGCCTCTACATGACTCGCTCTCCCTTCCTGCCTCCCCACAGGTGGGGGGCCGCTTGTCTCGCTTTCAGGACAAGTGGCTACTTCACGTTCAAGATCAGTGGGTTCGAGACGTGATCTCGCGAGGTTACAGGATAGAGCTGACGTCAAAACCGATATCCCGATTCCATCGGTCGGTCCCATCACCAGAAAAGGCTCAGGCTTTTTACCAGGTGTTGGAGGGTCTCCGCAGAGACGGAGTGGTGGTCCCGGTGCCTTCCGGAGAGAGGTTCAGGGGTTTTTACTCCAACCTCTTTATCGTCCCGAAGAAGGACGGATCCTTCCGCCCAGTACTGGACTTGAAGTTGTTCAACCATCACGTGTTGGTTCGGAAGTTCCGTATGGAATCACTGCGCTCCGTGATCGCAGCTGTGTCACAGGGGGACTTCCTGGCGTCCATAGATATCAGAGACGCTTACCTTCACGTGCCCATTGCACCGGCTCATCAGCGCTGGTTGCGATTCGCAGTGGGGGAAGAACACTTCCAATTTGTGGCGCTGCCGTTCGGGTTGGCGTCGGCACCGCGGGTGTTCACAAAAGTGATGGCCTCCATGATGGCTCTCCTGCACATGCAGGGACATGCCGTCATCCCCTATTTAGACGACCTGCTGGTCAGGGCGCCATCAGAACACCTCTGTCAAGAGAGCCTGGATGTGACCATGCGGTCCCTGGAACAGTTTGGTTGGCTCCTCAATATTCAGAAGTCAACGCTAGTTCCGACCCAGTCTTTGACATATCTGGGCATGGACTTCAACACAGCCTCAGCCCTGGTGTCTCTGCCACGAGTCAAACAGATGGCGATCCAATCAGGAGTACAAGCAGTCCTCCTGTCACCACAATCATCCCTAAGGGTGTTGATGAAGCTGGTGGGGCGCATGGTGGCAGCAATAGAGGCGGTACCGTTCGCACAATTTCGCCTCCGTCCTCTTCAGCTGGAGATTCTCCGCAGGTGGGACAAGAGGACGATCTCTCTGAATCGGCTGGTGACCCTTTCCCTGCCGACCAGGGATTCCCTGCAGTGGTGGCTACAGCCACATCACTTGTCTCGGGGCCGGTCCTTCATCAAACCGTCATGGTTAGTGGTAACCACCGACGCCAGTCTGAAGGGCTGGGGGGCGGTGTTCTTGCACCACAGGGCCCAAGGCCTCTGGACTCAGTCGGAGTCGGCGTTGCAGATCAACGTACTGGAGATCAAGGCGATCTATCTGGCACTCCTGGCGTTTCAGAGATTCCTCTCAGGACAACCCATTCGGGTTCAGTCCGACAATGCGACGGCCGTCGCTTATATAAATCATCAAGGAGGAACCAGGAGTGCAGAGGCTCTGGCCGAAGTCCACCGCATCCTATCCTGGGCGGAGGACAACAACTGCCTGATCTCCGCAGTTCACATCCCAGGGGTCGAAAACTGGGAGGCCGACTATCTGAGCCGGCAGGGGATGGACGCCGGAGAGTGGTCTCTTCATCCAGACGTCTTCCAGGACATCTGCAGCAGATGGGGCACTCCGGACATGGATCTGATGGCCTCGCGGCTGAATCATCAGGTTCCGCAGTACATGGCGAGGTCATGGGACCCCCAGTCTCTGGGAGCGGACGCCCTGATCTTGACTTGGTCCAGATTCCATCTACCATATGTGTTCCCGCCTCTGGCTCTGATTCCCAGGGTGCTGTGGAAAATCAGGTCGGAGTGCAGGGTAGCCATTCTAGTGGCTCCAGACTGGCCCAGGAGGTCCTGGTATCCGGACCTGTGGCAACTGTCAGGCGGACACAGGTGGGCTCTTCCAGACCGCGCAGATTTACTCGCGCAAGGCCCATTCTTCCACCTCAATTCCAGGGCCCTCAGATTGACTGCATGGCTCTTGAGGCCTGGCTGCTGACATCCAGGGGTTTCTCCCCTACGGTGGTTGCCACTATGAATCGGGCTAGGAAGCCAGTTTCCAGGAAGATGTACCACAGAACGTGGAAAATCTTTTTTACTTGGTGTGCCTCTGGCGGACTGTCTCCGTGGCCCTTGTCCATCCCGACGTTGTTGGCTTTCCTACAGTCGGGTTTGGAATTGGGATTATCCCTTGGCTCCTTGAAAGGTCAAGTATCAGCACTTTCTGTGCTGTTTGACAGGCGATTGGCGCTTCTCCCGAAGGTCCGTCAATTTCTGCAGGGGGTGTCACGGATGGTTCCGCCCTACAAGAGACCTCTAGACCCTTGGGACCTTAACATGGTCCTGGCGGCATTACAGAAACCTCCGTTTGAGCCGCTGAGAGATGTTTCTCTATCGCGTCTGTCCCAGAAGGTGGCTTTTCTGGTGGCAATTACGTCTCTGAGGAGGGTATCAGAATTGGCTGCACTATCGTGCAAATCACCCTTTCTGGTGGTTCACCAAGACAAGGTGGTGTTGCGCCCTCGGCCAGAATTCTTGCCGAAGGTGGTTTCAACTTATCACCTGAACCAGGAGATTGTTCTCCCATCATTTTGCCCCGCTCCCGTTCATCAGGTTGAGCGCGACCTCCATACTCTGGATCTTGTGAGAGCTATACGCATTTATGTGTCCAGGACCGCCTCCTTTAGGAGTTCGGATTCCTTATTTGTTCTTACAACAGGTCGCTGTAAGGGGTCCGCGGCTTCGAAGTCAACCTTGGCCAGATGGATTAAGGTTTCCATTCAAGAGGCTTACCGGTCTTCTGGTTTGTCCCTCCCGGTGGGATTGAAGGCTCATTCTACCAGAGCCGTAGGTGCCTCCTGGGCCTTGCGACATCGAGCGTCTGCTCTACAGGTGTGTCAGGCAGCCACTTGGTCTAGCCTGCACACTTTCTCTAAGCACTATATGGTGCATGCCCATGCCTCTGCGGATGCAAGTTTGGGCAGGCGGGTTTCTTCCCAGGCGGCGGTTGCCCGCCTTTAAAGGGAACCATGTGTTATCCGTTTTGTTGAGGAACTTTCCCGCCTGGGGTATTGCTTTAGGACATCCATTGTCTGGGTCTCCCATATGATGACCAGAAAAAGGAATTTTGTTTCATACGTAATTCTTTTTCTTTAATCATCAATGGAGACCAGCACCCACCAGTTGTTCCTTTGCATGTTTGCATTTGCTCTGTTCTCTGTTGAGACAGTGTTTGCCGGGTTGTTGAACCGTCTGTGCACGGCATTCTTCCCGATGTTTCGGGTGTGGTTTATTTCCTCCTCGCAGCTTGTGGACCAAACTGAGGATTTTCCCTGCGGTAGGGGTTTATAAGCGGAGGAGGCGGTGTCTACAAACTTGTAGTACCTAGTGTGACCTCCGGAGGGCAGTGCCCTAAACCCCATTGTCTGGGTATCCCATTGATGATTAAAGAAAAAAGAATTTACGGTACGTAAACAAAATTCTCTTTATTTGGTGCTCACATACACATAAAAATATGCATCTTGTCAAGCATGTGTGCCTGACAAGATGCATATTTTAATGTGTATGTGAGCAACAAATAAAGAAGATTTTTCATCTGGAATTGGATCGTGTGCAGGCTTTCTTTCCAAATTATTTTGTCCATGGACTTGGTGGACACCAGCCACCGCTGAGCACCTGAATCTAATCGTTTGAGGCGAGGGTGAGCTATCCACTTCCCCTTCCCCTGCTTTATTGATAAAATGAGCTGCCTTTGTTAAATGATTAACCACCACCAGAATGATATTTTTTCCCTTGAGGGGTTGTCAACTCCACAATGAAGTCCATTGAAATGGATTTCCATGGGTGGGATGTGCTGGGTAGAGGTAATAGACCTGTAGGGGAGGAACGTGGTGTCTCACATCTAGCACAAACTTCGCATAAAGTGACATCATTTAGGCCACCAAAAGAAATGAGAAAAAAATTCTTGAATCTTTAGAACTCCTCTATGTCCAGCCACTTAAGAGCAGGGCCGGCGTAAGCACCCGACATACCCGGGCAAGTGCCGGGGCCTTGAACAGCTGGGGGGCCCTCTGGCCATCAGTGACAGGCAGCCCTGTTCCCCAGGGGCCCATTAGGGACAGACAGCCCTGTGAACAAGGGGCACATCAGGCAGATTCAGCAAGGCGCTGAGTGCTCCACTGAGCCTCGCTCCCAGTGCACATGGCTAATTTGCATGCGATGCAGATTAGCCATGTGCCGGCTCCAGGGAGCAGTGGAGCTTCCTCCTTTGCCTACTGTGGCAGAGTGATGAGTCATCACCTTGCAAGCTCATCTCACTGCTGCAGGAAGGAGGAAGCTCCACAGTCCCGGGAGTTGCTGCTATAAGGATGTGGTGGGGAAGAATCTGAGGAGCACACAGCCCTGGGGGAGCGGATGGAAGGTGAGCATGATCAGTTAGTTGTTTTTTGTTTTTTTTTAACTGAGAGCAGCAGCAGGATGGGGGATTATACGTACCATAAAGGCTGTGCTGACTGTATATAGAGGCTATGCAGACTGTACATAGAGGCTGTGCTGACTGTATATAGAGGCTGTACTGACTGTATATAGAGGCTGCCTGTACTGACTGTATATAGAGGCTGTGCTGACAGTATATAGAGGTTGCCTGTGCTGACTGCATATAAAGGCTGTGCTGACTGTATATAGAGGCTGTGCTGACTGTATATAGAGGCTGCCTGTGCTGACTGTATATAGATGATGTACTGACTGTATATAGAGTCTGGGCTGACTCTATATAGAGCCTGTGCTGACTGTATATAGAGGCTGTGCTGACTGTATGTAGAGGCTGTGCTGACTCTATACAGTATAGAGGCAGTGCTAGGATATATAGAGGCTGTGCTGACTGTGTATAGAGGCTGTGCTGACTGTATATAGAGGCTGTGCTGGGGTATATAGAGGCTGTGCTGACTATATAGAATCTGTGCAGACTTTATAGATGTTGTGCTGACTGTATATAGAGGCTGTGCTGGGGTACATAGAGGCTGTGCTGGGGTATATAGAGGATGTGCTGGGGTATATAGAGGCTGTGCTGAATGTATATAGAGGCTGTGCTGACTATATAGAGGATGTGCTGACTCTATATAGAGTCTGTGCTGACTCTATATAGAGGCTTTGCTAGGGTATATAGAGGCTATGCTGACTGTATATAGAGGCTGTGCTGACTGTATATAGAGACTGTGCTGGGGTATATAGAGGCTGTGCTGACTGTATAGAGGCTGTGCTGGGGTATGTAGATACTGTGCTGAATGTATATACATACTGTGCTGAATGTATATAGAGGCTGTGCTGGGGTATATAGAGGCTGTGCTGACTGTATATAGAGACTGTGCTGACTGTATATAGAGGCTGTGCTAGGGTATATAGAGACTGCTGACTGTATATAGAGGCTGTACTGGGGTATATAGAGGCTGTGCTGACTGTATATAGAGGCTGTACTGGGGTATATAGAGGTTGTGCTGACTCTATATAGAGCCTGTGCTGACTGTATATAGAGGCTGTGCTGACTGTATATATAGGCTGTGCTGGGGTATACAGAGGCTGTGATGGCTGTATATGGAGGCTGCTGCTGAGGTATATGGAGACTGCTGTTGTGCTGTATATATAATATGTTATATATACAGCCCGGCAATCTCCATATTATATATGCAACCCTGAACAGCCTCTATATTATATATACTGCCTACTCAGGAGCCTTTATATTACATATACACAGCCTGCAGCTTCTATATTATATTCATGACTCATAGTATGTGTTAAAGGGGCCCACTGAGACTGTTTCACCTGGGGCCCACAAAAACCTGGAGCCGGACCTGCTTAAGAGTCATGGGTGAGTTGCCATATTCTCAATCTGACCATTTCAGGTATATACAGATGGTGCCCCTGAGTCCAAACACCATTCTTATAGACAAGACAAACCTCACTAGAAAGTTGTGCCAGCAAGGAATCCGAAAGGTATGCCTTCTTGATATCATGAAGTAGGTCTTGATTATAAATCACTCCCAGGAGTCTGGAATTATAATATTAGTATAGTCTTAGGAAACATGAGTGGAATAGTCTCAGTTGAGTGGATCCTAGACAGTGCATTGGCCTTTTCATTGAGTGATACTGGCCTATAATAGATTACAAGAATGAATTAAGTAAACCCTCCAACGAGCCTGGTGAGCAGTCAAGCACTTGTCTGACTTGATAAATTCAAGATTGAAGTGATTGGTCAGGACGATTATCTGCTGTGAAGCTCCCTGAAGATCGTGTCTCCATTCCCTGAAGGCAGCAATAATGGCTAACAATTCTCTATTGCCTGCGTCGTAGTTCTTTTCTGCTGAAGACAACTGGTGGGAAAAGAAAGCAGATGGATGTAAGACTTTTTTCTCACCTATCCTCTGGGAGAGTACAGCTCCGATGGCACATTATAAAGGCAAGTTCGGGGTTAGGATGCACTAGGATAGGTGCCGTGGTAAATTTACTCTTTAAATGGGAAAATGCTTCTTGGGCTTGAGGGGTCCAGGTAAAGGTAGACTTCTTATGGGTAAGCTGTGTGATAGGTGACAGTAC
>JARQOC010000005.1:320238170-320298276 GCA_033576535.1 Allobates femoralis
CTAAAAGACACTAATTACATTACATTACTGTTAAAGAGGACTTGTCACCCTCCTGGTGCATGGCAAACTAAATGCAGCACTGAATGCAGCATGTCTGCTGCATTCATGGAAGTGGTCCCCCCATGTCTCTAGCCCCCCTGTAAGCTTTAAAAAAAAAAAGCCTTTAGAAACCTTACAGTTAAGAGGTCACCGGGGTGGGATCCTATTACAAGGTCCTTGCTGCTGATACAGCCTTCCCTGCCTTCTCCTTGTGTGTTCCACCCCCTCTATGTGTCTGCTGCCGCCTCTTCTTCTCCTGGTCAGCCCTCCTCTTGTGCTCCTGCTCTGTGTGACGTTAAGAGCAGAAGAGGAGGGCAGACCCAGGAGAAAAGGAGGAGGCGGCAAACACAGGGGGGGCAGGACACACAAGGAAAAGGCAGGGGGGGGGGCGTGGCCTGCGTGCTGAACGTGGAGGTCACATAAGCTGAGAGCTCCCAGTCCACAGGGCTATTAACAGCTCAAATCGGCTCACCGCAGCTCCCTGAAGCTCCACAGACCTCTCTGCTGCCTTCCTATCTGTGCAGTGCCCATGATGACCCGTGGCCGGCCCAACAAGAGGGCTTCCCCACAGCGCATGCCGGATTTCTTCCCTGGAGGACAGACTGTTCATGCAGCAGGGAAAATGGTGCCTGCTTCTCCTACAGGATCCTTCCGCTCCTCCCCCAGCTCTGATAGAGGTGAGAGACAGACTGGCTCCCCACATAGCAGCAGCAGCTCAGCTCCAATGACAAAAGGAGATATGTCTGCATTCCTTGCCACAGTTAGAGCCTCACTGAGGGAAGACATGAACGAGCTGCTGGGGGAATTCAGAAGAGACTTGAATGCTCTTGGAGACAGAACAGCTCATGTAGAGAATAAAATGGGGGACTATGCTTCTGCTATAAATGCCCTTATTGATGATAACAAAACCCTGCGTGCTGAGATCACTGCAGCCTATGACAAATTATATTGCCGCGACACTGATCATGGTGTAAATGAACAAGCATATGGCTATGTTTAAGGCTATGTACAGCTAAGGTGGTATATATGACAATGAAACACAGTAAATGCTGCTATAGAATATAAGGAAAAAAAAGAGAGTCTTAGCTTCAACAATAGCTATTGGGGAAGAGCCCGGTAACTGCGACAAAGTGCTCTCTACCTACCGGGTCCTAACGCACTAGTGCTTCATGCGGTATGTAGTTGCTAGTTTGAGATTTTTATGTCTGTGAGTTGCAATTAAAACCTGCTGGTATAGTGTGTCTGTGGACTGGGGCTACAGCAAGATGGAGTCAGGTCACAGCCACTGGGCTGGGGGAGGGGAAAGGGAGCTCGTCAGAAAAATTATACTATATATATCAATAAATGACGGCATCACCTGGACATGAAAAGGTGCTGGCAAAAAAATATACATGAATAAAGAGATTAATTGCCGCGACACTGATCATGGTGTAAATGAACAAGCATATGGCTATGTTTAAGGCTATGTACAGCTAAGGTGGTATATATGACAATGAAACACAGTAAATTGCCAGCACCTTTTCATGTCCAGGTGATGCCGTCATTTATTGATATATATAGTATAATTTTTCTGACGAGCTCCCTTTCCCCTCCCCCAGCCCAGTGGCTGTGACCTGACTCCATCTTGCTGTAGCCCCAGTCCACAGACACACTATACCAGCAGGTTTTAATTGCAACTCACAGACATAAAAATCTCAAACTAGCAACTACATACCGCATGAAGCACTAGTGCGTTAGGACCCGGTAGGTAGAGAGCACTTTGTCGCAGTTACCGGGCTCTTCCCCAATAGCTATTGTTGAAGCTAAGACTCTCTTTTTTTTCCTTATATTCTATAGCAGCATTTACTGTGTTTCATTGTCATATATACCACCTTAGCTGTACATAGCCTTAAACATAGCCATATGCTTGTTCATTTACACCATGATCAGTGTCGCGGCAATTAATCTCTTTATTTATGACAAATTATATGACCTGGAGGATAGGTCTAGAAGGTGCAATATTAGACTCCGGGGAGTTCCAGAGGAGGTCACTGACAAAGAACTGGCTCCTTTTATGCTTCGGTTTCTGGCCACAGTGCTCCCTGACCTACCTGCAAGTGATCTGGCTATTGAACGGATTCACAGAACCCCCAAGCCCAAACATTTGGGTCCTTCTGTACCTAGGGACATTTTGGCCAGGATGTTAAGGTTCCCTACGAAGGATGCATTTGTTCAACGAATGAGGAGTCCCCCCACGCTCCCTGAGGAGTTTCGGGGGCTCCAAGTATTCCCAGACTTGTCGGCGGCTACCCTGGCGAAGCGCCGGACATTTGCTCATGTTTGTACCGCCCTCAGAGAGGCATCCCTGCGCTATAAATGGGGATATAATCCGACGCGCCTGATAATTTCTTACGAGGACCGGTCAGTGGCCTGCAACACACCGAAACAAGCAGAGGATAAGCTGTCTTCCTGGAAGGTCCCATTCACCATGCCTAAGCCGACTGCGCAGAGGAAGGTAACTCCGGACTGGATGAAGACCTGAAGTGGAGCTTGGGACTGCCCTGTGGATGGTCTCTTAGTCAGTCTCTCTTTTTTCTTTGGAGACTGTGTTCCTGGCGAATTGAGCCCCCTCTAGCAGGCATGTTTTCCTGCTCACTGCCCGAAGCACTGGGCAATTTGCCTGTGGCCCATGTGACTGGCCCTGGCATACTTTTTTGTTGTTTTTTCAATTTCATTTTTCCCCTTTTCCTTTTTTTTTCTGATTTCCCTTTGCTCAGGCTCGGAACTATCATATGAGGACTTGTGTGCTCTTTGTTTGCTGGAGTTAGCGTCTCAATCTGTAGATCTTCATTACACGGCGCTATACTGGGGATACATTAACTGTCTATTACATGTGATATTTATGGAAATGATGACAGGATGGCCCCCTGGACTCCCAGGGTTCATTAGAAGTTCTTTGGAGGGTACTACATTATGAGTATAAAGTTAATGTCGCTTAATGTTAGGGGGATGAACTCCCCGGGTAAGCGTTCTATGATCTGGAGAGAAATCAGGAAATCTAAGGCTGATATAATTTGCCTGCAAGAGACCCATTTGCTGGAAGCGGACAACTTTCGCTTTCATAACCCCCAATTCGCACACATATTCTTTGCAAATGATAAGGTCAAGAGAGCAGGGATATGCATTATGTTCAGAACCACGGTTGCTTTTAAATTGCTTGACCAATACTCTGATCCTGGGGGTAGATTGTTGATATTGGTCTGTACTCTGAATGGTGTGTCTCACACGATTGCTTCCATATATGCACCCAACTCAGGGCAAAGTAAATTTATCAGACGTGCCTTTAAAACCATCCATTCCATGGAACAGGGGGGCAAGATACTGTGTGGGGATTTCAACCTCCCAATGCAACGAGACCTTGACTGCTCACACCGGGGAGGGGAATGGAGGGGGGAGCTCAGGTTGCCCGCCCTCGAATTTCACTATCATGATCACTGGAGGTACTCCCATGCAGCAGAGCGGGATTATACCTATTTTTCCCCCCGACATCAGACATACAGCAGACTAGATTATTACTTGATCGATGATACTATCCTGGCCCGCTGTTCTGCTTCAGAGATCGGGCTGATCACGTGGTCAGATCATGCCCCGGTTTTCCTACTGATGGCTCTGTCACACCACTCGCCCCCTGCATTCCGGTGGCGTTTGAATGAGGGACTTCTGTTGAACGTGGAGGTGGTGGCAAGGGTCTCCTCAGACATATCTACTTATTTTCAATTGAATGATAACGGTGAGACCAGTGACGAGACCCTGTGGGCCGCGCATAAATCCGTTCTGAGGGGATCCTTCATACAGCAAGCTGCGATCATAAACCGTAGGAGAGAGGGGGATCGGCTCACTTTGTTGTCCAGATTACAATCTCTGGAGGCCCTTAACAAGGCGGATGTAACCCCCTCTGTCACCTCTGAAATTTATGCCATTAGATTTAAACTTCGGGACGCCATGCTGGTCTCGTATGCTCATAACCTGCGCAAGCTGAAAACGAAGTGGTATTCGGCAGGTGACAGGGCGGGGGCCATGCTTGCCCGTAGACTTAAAGTAAGGGAGGCCAAATCTAGGATCGACCATATTCTTAACTCCAGCGGGAACCCAGTTAGAAACCCTTCAAAAATAGCAGCCGAATTTGCCAATTACTATGCTGCCCTTTATAATTTACATAGGGATCCCTCGACTCCCCAGCCCACGACCCAGGATATTTCGGACTATCTGGCTTCTGTTAATCTCCCCTCGGTTTCGGGGGAACAGCTGTCCTTTCTAAACTCTCCTTTCACCCTAGAAGAATTACAAAAAACCATTAAACAGAGTAAGAGGTTGAGTGCCCCGGGCCCGGATGGTTTCACTAACTCTTATTACCGTACATTCCAATCGTTACTTGCCCCTTACCTATTGAGACTTTTCTCGGCTTGGGGGAATAGGGGCAGAATGTCACCGTCTAACTTGGAGGCCACCATCGTAACCCTGCCAAAGCCGGGAAAGCCCCCTAATTTACCAGGTAATTTCAGACCCATTGCTCTTCTAAACTGTGACATTAAGTTGTTCATCAAACTGCTAGCTTCTCGACTGGCCTTGATTGTCCCATCCCTGGTCTCCCCAGACCAGGTGGGGTTTGTGGCGGGTAGGGAGGCGAAAGACGGGATACGCAGAATGTTGGACCTGGTGCGGGTGGCGGAGCTGTCTGGACTCCCCAGTGCATTCCTGTCACTTGATGCTGAGAAAGCGTTTGACAGGGTGCACTGGGGATATCTCAGAGCGGTTCTTCAAAAATTTGGGTTGGTGGGCCCTATTAGCTTGGCCATTTCAGCCATGTACTCGGAACCTTCGGCACGGGTCCTCACGGCGGGTTTCTTGTCAGAGCCATTCTTAATAACTAATGGTACTCGACAAGGGTGCCCCCTATCCCCTATTATTTTTGCCCTCTGTATGGAACCATTGGCTGAACGGATCAGGTCTTACCCCGGTATCTCAGGCGTGGTGGTGGGGAAGGAGGTCCATAAAATCAGCCTTTATGCTGATGATGTAATCATATCTTGTGTGGATGTTGGGCCGTCCTTCGCTGCTGTCATGTCTGAACTGGGGGAATTTAGTAAAATATCATATTACAAATTGAACCCTTCTAAATCTCTAGCACTTCCGATAGCGATCCCAGCCTCCTCTCTGAACTCTCTGACAGAGGCATACCCCTTTCAATGGTCCCCAGATGGTATTCCCTTTTTGGGTATAACCTTCACCCCCTCGGCGCTTACAATTAAGATAAACTTCTCCAACCTATATGATAAAATTAAAGCTCTCTTAGATAATATGCACCGGTTCTTGACCTCGTGGATGGCCCGCATAAATGCCTTCAAAATGATGGCCCTTCCTAGGATCCTTTATTATTTTAGAGCTCTGCCCCTTCGCATCCCCAAAAAACTCATTGCTCGCCTCCAAAGCTTAGCTAATAAGTATATCTGGGCTCACGGGTCGGCTCGTGTAGCAAAATCTATTC
This sequence comes from Allobates femoralis, assembly GCA_033576535.1. Lineage (NCBI taxonomy): Eukaryota > Metazoa > Chordata > Amphibia > Anura > Aromobatidae > Allobates > Allobates femoralis. The sequence continues at coordinate 320,243,734 of JARQOC010000005.1, forward strand.
TTTACCTCCCCTTGGAGTCGGGAGGAATGGGAATGCCAGACTTGTTGGCCTACCACAGAGCCTCGTTGCTGACAGGCCTCAGGGAATGGTGGCTCATGGACAGTGATCACAGGTGGTTACAAATAGAGAAATTTTACTCCAGGCGGGGCTCCACTCGTCTCGCCTTGGAATCGGAAGTATTGCGGGCCGATTCAGTTATGGCTCTATTGCCTACGATGCGGGCGGCTCTCCATCTTTGGAGATCCTTTGCCCCTAAACTCTTAAAAATCCCTCGTGGGTCGCTGTCTGTGTTTGCCATTGAAACCCATATCCCTTATTTGAACCTTCAGGCGTGGTGGGAGACAGGTATTCACTCGATGGCTGAGATTGAGGGACCCGGGGGTCTAATTCCTTTTGACCAGATCTCCAAAACCCACCCAGAACTTAGGAGAACATTCTATCAATATCTCCAAATAAGACACTTTCTACACAGCGCTCATTTAAATACTGCATTCTCGGAAACCTGCATGGATAGGAGGGTTAATGGATATTTCTTGACACAGGGAACTGGTTCTAAGGGAATATCGATTATGTATAAAGCAATACAGGCCCTAGACTCAGAGGTAAAACAGCCATATATGTTAACTTGGGAAAAGGAGCTTGGGTGACATTGGAGCTTGAAGATTGGCACTCGAGTATTAGGGAGCTTAAGAGAGTTTCCTCGTGTATAACCCACTTGGAGCAGTTAAAGAAAACGCAGTTGCGATGGTACCGCTGCCCGGTTGTGGTGGCTAGATACGACCCACAGTATTCCTCTCTGTGTTGGAGGGGATGCGGTGGGATTGGTACTCAGTCGCACGCGTGGTTCTTATGTTCAGACTTATCTGGTCTCTGGAGGGGGATTGAACGCTTGATATCTGATGTCACTGGAATTTGTGTGCCCCTCTCACCCCTCATGGCAATACTTCACATCGGACTTGATTCAATCCCCCGAATCGTGAGAGGAGTGATCTCCCACATTCTTATAGCCACCCGGGCGGTGATTTCACTTAAATGGCGGGGTGCCTCCCTCCCAACAGTGAAAGAGGTGATTGAGAGGGTAAATTTAGCATGTCAGTATGAGCGAGCTTTAGCTCAGTCAAATACTGCCAGGAAAAATTTGGAGCTGATTTGGGAACCCTGGATGTCGAGTGCACATTGCATTGTTTGAAGAGGTTGCCCGAAAGTTGGGTTAACTTGAAGTGAGTTCAGCTATCCCCGGGCTGTTTCACTGACTCCTAGACAGGATTAAGGATAATACTAATGTAGTATTCATTTGCACTGTATGTTTTGAGCCTGTAACCCTCCGACCCTCCCCCCCCCTCCCTTGTTAAATTACTGTATTTCTCCTTTTTTCTTTTTCTGTTGATTTTGACTATGTTTGTTAACTCTGTTAATACAAAATAAAAATTATTTGGGAAAAAAAAAAAAGAGAAGGCAGGGGCTAGAGCCATGGGGGACCCTTTCCCTGAATGCAGCAGACATGCTACATTCAGTGCTGTATTCAGTTTGCCAAGCACCAGGGGGTGACAGGTCCTCTTTAAGGCTTGATATGAGCGTTTGTAAAGCTTATAGCTGGCCATACAATATTGATTTGAGGCAATTTTCTTTTAGTTTATGATTGGACTGTGTAGGATGTCTTAAAATTTTATTTCAAGGGTTAAAAACACAAATCACTGTCCATCTATTTCATGATCTGTGGCCTATTTTGGCCTATAATTTATGAGATTCAGATCTATTGATCCATCCTGAACAAGTTTAGTACCAGAGAATGGCAAAGTCCAATATAACAGATCAATCTCTCAACAGGTCACTGTCATGGGTCAGCACAAGTCACACTCGTTAATGTATTGGAAGCACCGTGGCTAAGTGGTAGCTGTTTGCCTTGCAGTGCTGGTGTCCTGAACTCTATTCCCATGAAGGAAAATAATCTGCAAGGAGTCTCTATGTTCTCCACATGACTGCATGGATTTCCTCCCACACGTCAAAAACACACTGATAGGGAAATTTAGATTGTGAGCCCAATAGGGACAGTGATGACAAATTTCTCTAGAGCACTGAAGAATATGATGGAGATTTATAAGTGAATCAAATTCATAGTCACAAAGACATAGATGATCAGCAGAAAATGATCAAAAATAACATGTTTTCTGCCATCGAAAATCTCAAGTGTTTGGCCAGCCTAAGATGTACACAAAGCCGCAGCTAGAAACTTGTGAGCACTTTGTGTTAAACACAGGGATAGGAGCTCATTGCAGAAGACAAACAGTTCAAGAAGCTGTTGCTTTACCTGCTCATTAAGCCAATACCACATCTGTATGTGGGCAAGAAAGTGCAGAGGAAAAAAGGGCAAGGAGAAAATAGGAGGAAGAGAAGACACCATAACATTAGTGAATAATGTGCAAATACAATGTGACAAGAACGCAAGGACTCACACGTAACAGGGGACACATGCACAGCAAGAGTGTCTATGACATAACTAATAAAAGCTTACAGCAATCACTAAAACTGAACATGGGATCATGCGACAGAGTGAAACGGTCAAAGTTCAGATAAATATAGAAAACAAATGTAATAATATACCGTATATACTCGTGTATAAGCCGAGTTTTTCAGCCCAAAAATTGGGCTGAAAAGTCCCCCCTCGGCTTATACACGGGTCATATACGGTATGCTGTGGGGGGGGGGCTGTGACCGGGAGCTGGAGGAGGCAGGAGGGGGCCGCGGTGACCGCAGGCGGTCACGTGGGGCCGCCTCATTAGTGCAATGAATATGCACGGCATCCCCCCGTCCATCAACGGCGGGGGGATGCCGTGCATATTGCAATACACAGCCCCCCTCCTTAATATGGGTCCCCCAGTATTAATAAACAGCCCCCCCCCCTCCTTATCATGTCCCCCCAGGCTGCGGCAGCTGTGAAAATAACAAACAATGTATACATCACCTTCCGGCGCAGCTTCTCCGCTCCTCCGGTCCTCCGCTCCTCCGCTCGCCGGCTTCTTCTTTCTTCTTGTGCCGGTGTCATGTGACCGGGCGCAGGAGATGACGTGATTTCCTGCGCGCGGTCACAGAAGTCGGCACAAGAAGAAGAAGAAGCTGGCGAGCGGAGGAGCGGAGGACCGGAGGAGCGGAGAAGCTGCGCCGGAAGGTGATGTATAAATTGTTTGTTATTTTCACAGCTGCCGCAGCCTGGGGGGACGTGATAAGGGGGGGGGGGCTGTTTATTGATACTGGGGCTGTATATACCTCTGGGGCTGCTGGATACTACCACTGGGGCTGTATACTACCACTGGGGCTGCATATACCTCTGGGGCTGATGTATACTACCACTGGGGCTGTATACTACCACTGGGGCTGTATATACCTCTGGGGCTGATGTATACTACCACTGGGGCTGCTTGGGCTCCTGTATACTACCACTGGGGCTCCTATATACTACCACTGGGGCTGCTGTATACTACCACTGGGGCTGCTGGGGCTCCTATATACTACCACTGGGGCTGCTGGGGCTCCTATATACTACCACTGGGGCTGCTGGGGCTCCTATATACTACCACTGGGGCTGCTGTATACTACCAATGGGGCTGCTGGGGCTCCTATATACTACCACTGGGGCTGCTGTATACTACCAATGGGGCTGCTGGGGCTCCTATATACTACCACTGGGGCTGCTGTATACTACCACTGGGGCTGCTGTATACTACCAATGGGGCTGCTGGGGCTCCTATATACTACCACTGGGGCTGCTGGGGATGCTATATACTACCACTGGGGCTGCTGTATACTACCACTGGGGCTGCTATATACTACCACTGGGGCTGCTGTGGATGCTATATACTACCACTGGGGCTGCTATATACTACCACTGGGGCTGCTGGGGATGCTATATACTACCACTGGGGCTGCTGGGGATGCTATATACTACCACTGGGGATGCTATATAGTACCACTGGGGCTGCTGGGGATGCTATATACTACCACTGGGGCTGCTGTATACTACCACTGGGGCTGCTGTATACTACCACTGGGGCTGCTGTATACTACCACTGGGGAGGCCTGTATACCACTGGGGGGGGCCTGTATACCACACTGCTGGGGGCTGTATACCTGTGCTGGGGTCCACCCTCGGCTTATACACGAGTCAATAGGTTTTTCCAGATTTTTGGGGCAAAAGTAGGGGGGTCGGCTTATACACGGGTCGGCTTATACACGAGTATATACGGTAAGTATAAAACTTCACTATTGTCTGCAAATACAAATGTCATTATTTATAACTCATCTACACTGATCAAATTTTTATGGCACTTGACAATAAAACCGAAAGAACAGAAAGTACATCAGAATAGGAACAGAAGCAAAAATATACGGTGAAGGAAATAATCATTTGATCCCTTTCTGATTTTGTAAGTTTTCCCACTGACAAAGACATGAAAAGTCTATAATTTTAAGGCTAGGTTAATTTTTACAGTGAGAGAACAACAACAAAAAAATCTAGAAAAATCACATTATCTAAATTATATAAATGCATTTGCATTTTGAAGAGAGAAATAAGTATTTCATCCCTCTGGCAAACAAGACTTAAGACTTGGTGGCAAAATCCTTGTTGGCAAGCACAGCAGTTAGACATTTTTTGTAGTTGATGATGAGGTTTGCTCACATGTCAGGAGGATTTTTGGACCACTCCTCTTTGCAGATCATCTCGAAATCATTAAGATTTTGAGACTGTCTCTTGGCGACTCAGAGCTTCAGCTTCCTCCATACGTTTTCTATGGGATTAAGGTCTGGAGACTGGGTAGGCCACCCTATGACCCTAATGTGCTTCTTCTTGAGCCACTCCTTTGTTGCCTTGGCAGTATGTTTTGGGTTATTGTCGTGCTAAGACCCAGCTATGTTAACCCATTGTTAATGTCCTGGCGGAGGGAAGGAGGTTGCCACTCAGGATTTTACGGTACATAGCTCCATCCATTGTCCTATTGACGTGGTGAAATAGTCCTGTGCCCTTAGCAGAGAAACACCCCCAAAACAATGTTCCCACCGCCATACTTGACAGTGGGGATGGTGTTATTTGGGTCATAGGCAGCATTTCTCCTTCTCTAAACACGCAAGGTGAGTTAACCCCAAAGAGCTCAATTATTATCTCTTCTGGCCACAGCACCTTCTCCCAATCAGTCTCAGAATCACCAAGGTGTTCATTGACAAACTTTAGACGGGCCTGCACAAGTGTCTTCTGAGCAGTGAGACTTTGCGGGCAGTGCAGGATTATAATCCATTACAGAGTAATGTGTTACCAATGGTTTTCTTGATGACAGTGGGCCCAGCTGCATTGAGATCATTGACAAGTTCCTCCATGTAGTTTTATACTGATCGCTCACCTTCCTCATGATCCTGGATAATCCATGAGGTGAGATTTTGCACAGAACCCCAGATCAATGTTGATTGACACTCATTTTATATTTCTTCCATTTTCTTACTATTGTACCAACAGTTGTCTCCTTCTCACCCAGCGTCTTACTTATGGTTTTGTAGCCCATTCCAGCCTTATGCAGATCTAGGATCTTTTCCCTGACATCCTTAGAAAGCTCTTTGGTCTTGCCTGTGTTGTAGAGGTTAGAGTTTGACTGATTAATTGAGTGTGTGGACAGGAGTCTTTTACATAGGTGACTTCTTAAGGCAGCTGTCTTTAATGCAGGTAACAAGTTGATTAGGAGCATTTGGTCTGTATGGTCTGTAGAAGCCAGAACTCCTAATGATTGGAAGAGGATCAAATACATTTTTCTCTCTTCAAAATGCATATACATTTATATAATTTAGACAATGTGATTTTCTGGATTTTATTTTTGATATTCTCTCTCTCTGTTAAAATTACCGTATATACTCGTGTATAAGCCAACCAGTGTATAAGCCGACCCCCCTACTTTTGCCCCCAAAACCTGGGAAAATCTATTGACTCGCGTATAAGCCGAGGGTGGACTCCAGCACAGGTATACAACCCCCAGCAGTGAGGTATACAGCAGCCTCCCCAGTGGTAGTATACAGCAGCCTCCCCAGTGGTAGTATACAGCAGCAGCCCCAGTGGTAGTATACAGCAGCCCCAGAGGTATATGCAGCCCCAGAGGTATATGCAGCCCCAGAGGTGTATACAGCAGCCCCAATATACAGCAGCCCCAGTGGTAGTATACAGCAGCCCCAGAGGTATATGCAGCCCCAGAGGTATATGCAGCCCCAGAGGTGTATACAGCAGCCCCAATATACAGCAGCCCCAGTGGTATTGCAGCCCCAGTGGTATTGCAGCCCCTATATACAGCAGCCCCAGTGGTATTGCAGCCCCTATATACAGCAGCCCCAGTGGTATTGCAGCCCCAGTGGTGTATACAGCAGCCCCTATATACAGCAGCCCCAGTGGTATTGCAGCCCCTATATACAGCAGCCCCAGTGGTATTGCAGCCCCAGTAATGCAGGGCCCCTATATACAGCAGTCCCAGTGGTAGTATACAGGCAGCCTCAGTAATGCAGGGCCCCCCCCTCATGCTCCGGTCTCCTGTAAAGCAAGTTATACTTATCAGTGCCCGCTGCCGTCCGCGCCCGCCGCTGCCGACATCCCGATCCTCCGTCTTCATGCATCTTCTTCCTGTTTCCTGTGCGTGTCGCCGGTAATGACGTCATTGCCTGCGACGCGCACAGAGCAGGAAGAAGATGAATGAAGATGGAGGATCGCATGTCGGCAGCGGCGGGCGCGGACGGCAGCGGGCACTGATAAGTATAACTTGCTTTACAGGAGACCGGAGCATGAGGGGGGGCCCTGCATTACTGGGGATGCGGGGGCTGCTGTATACCGCTGTATACAGCAGCCCCCGCACTGACTCGCGTATAAGCCGAGGGGGGTACTTTTCAGCCCAATTTTTGGGCTGAAAAACTCGGCTTATACGCGAGTATATACGGTAACCTTCCCTTAAAATTATCAACTATTCATGTCTTTGTCAGTGTGCAAACTTACAAAATCAGCAAGGGATCAAATAATTATTTCCTTCACTGTATGATGATATATTGTGTGGCTAAATATAAACTACATTTTGAATGCTAGATGTCATCAATATGTAATTTTTGAGATTGGCATTTAACAAAAAAGAAGCACTTACCTTACTGTCAACTTTCAGAACAAATTTTCCCAGTCCTCGAATTGGTCTGGGTGCCAAAGCTTCTTTACGTTCCCTTAAAAACTGTTCTACTACTTCCCACCAGCAGCCAAAACGACTCCCCAAAAAACCAATGACTCCAAAGTGGATCACCAGCTTTTTAACTGCAAAAACTAATACAAAGAAGAGACAAAACCTTAATTTCCTTTACCAGAACTTTTATACAACATTTGTTCAGCTATTCTGTAACTTGATGGCAACAAGTTTTTCAATATAAAACATAGAATGTGAGTAATAAGGGAGTTATCCAAGCTGTCCAAGACCTGGATTGTTTCTGGATAACACACTCTATTTACAATTCGCAGTCATCCGACAGGCAGCGGTGCACTATTCAAGAAATTACCTCTATGACCTAGAGGTGAGAACCACACTGATCTCTCCAGAATGGGAGCTGCAGCACAAACTGCCTTTGTATTACATTGGGGCCACTCATTTGTATGGTACCATGTAAATTTCCAATTTTCTTGCAGAAGCTACAGTAGTAGAAATGCCTGTATAGCTGATGGTCTTGGAAACTGCAGTTTGAAAAGGGTTGTCTCTAATGAGACAATGCTATTAGTTTACCATACACCTTATAATTTCCATCTCAGACAAAAATAATTTTCTGCAAAAATACAATTCAATTTACAGGTAATTCGGTTTCTAGGAACCCTCCATCACTAAACCATAGGAGGTTGACTACATGCCCTAATTAAAGATAGGAAAAAAAGGTTACATAGCCCTCCCTATTTCAGTGTATTTTACCATCTGGACCTGTTCTTCATAGTTGTTTGCTAGACCAGGTAGCAATGCAACAAGCTGGCATGTAGCCGCAATCCACACGTTTTGGGCATGCGAGCCACATGTGGCTCCCGAGCTACAGGTTGGGGACCCCTGCTTTATATCATTAAATAAAGCAAACATACAACTGTGTTTTCCTCATAAAAAAAAAAAAAAAACCATTAGAGTGACTTTTTCTACATACTAAACTAGAAGAAATTCTAGACCACTGAAGTCAGAAGTACAGAAGTGTAAAGACGGCCACGTAGAGTTGAGTTGGTCATGAAGGTTGCCATTGTTGTAATTCTGATCAACAACATTGTAAGTATGAAAAACTGGTTGATTGATCTGTATCCTGGTCTGTGGTTCTGCCTTGATGTGTAACCTGGTTAAAGTTGTCTGACATTTTTTTTATGTCCTTCCAAAAGATGGTAAGTCGTGATGAACAAACACAAATTGTAAATTTCGAGGTCCGTACCGAAAACCTAGTGTTTGGGCACGGACCTCGAACACAAACTTTCCTGAGAAGTCCATGTTACTGTTCGAGTTCAGCTGGGGGGCTGTAAAAGAAAGCAAAAACAGTGACTAAAGAGCAGCATTATCCTTACCGAGGACCGCACACTTGTACTTCCAGGCCACTCATTAACATCCAGTTTATTCACTGGACTCTACCTCCAACAGCCAATCACAGATGCCCACTCTCTGTGCTAGCATCTGTGTTTGCCTGTTGCATCCCCACCCGTTGTGCAGGCTTCTGCGATTGGTTGCCATTGGCAATAAACCTGTCATCATACAGGGTGTAAAAATAATTTTTAAAAAATTAGCATAGGGCTTTTGCTGTATTTTTGATTCTCAGGGCAGATAAAGAGGTGAATGACAACTGAGTATTGACAGCTGTCATGAAGCCCAGATTGATAATGTTCAGGCTTCTATGAGACCCACCCATTATCAATCGTATAAGTAGATAGTTAAAAAACACAGACACAGAAAAATCCTACATTTGAAATAAGACACACAAACAACACTCATTTTCCCATTTATTAATCCTAAACATACCCTCCGACAATAATCCACAGTGTTATCCACTCGGCTCTGCTACATGCACTGAGCAGAGACATTAGACATTAGACTGAGCACAGCTGTGACCTCAGATGAATTTTCAGATGTCATCACTGACACAACCACGGCTCAAGACTGAGAGTGGCTGCTGCAGTGAGCAGACACTTATGTCTCTGCTCAACCATGTAGCAGAAGTGAGTGGATAACACTGTGGATTATTGTCAGAGGGTATGTTAGGGATTAATAAATGGGAAAATGAATGTTGTCTGTGTGTCTTATTTCAAATATACAGTTGTGGCCAAAAGTATTGACACCCGTGCAATTCGGTCAGATAATACTCTGTTTCTTCCTGAAAATGATTGCAAATTCTTTGGTATTATGATCTTCATTTAATTTGTCTTCAATGAAAAAAACCCAAAAAGAATTGTCCTAAAGCCAAATTGGATCTAATGCCACACCAAACATAAAAAAGGGGGTGGACAAAAGTATTGGCACTGTTAGAAAAATCATGTGATGCTTCTCTAATTTGTGTAAATAACAGTACCTGTAACTTACCTGTGGCACCTAACAGGTGTTGGCAATAACTAAGTCACGCTTGCAGCCAGTTGACATGGATTAAAGTTGACTAAACCTCTCTCCTGTGTCCTTGTGTGTACCACATTGAGCATGGAGAAAAGAAAGAAGACCAAAGAACTGTCTGTGGACTTGAGAAACCAAATTGTGAGGAAGCATGAGCAATCTCAAGGCTACAAGTCCATTTCCAAAGACCTGAATGTTCCTGTGTCTACCGTGCGCAGTGTCATCAAGAAGTTTAAAGCCCATGGCACTGTGGCTAACCTCCCTAGATGTGGATGGAAAAGAAATATTGACAAGAGATTTCAACGCAAGATTGTGCGGATGGTGGATAAAAAAACCTAGATCAACATCCAAACAAGTTCAAGCTGCCCTGCAGTCCGAGGGTAGAACAGTGTCAACCCGTACTGTCTGTCGGCGTCTGAATGAAAAGGGACTGTATGGTAGGATACCCAGGAAGACCCCACTTCTTACCCCGAGACATAAAAAAGCCAGGCTGGAGATTGCCAAAACTTACCTGAGAAAGCCTAAAATGTTTTGGAAGAATGTTCTCTGGTCAGATGAGACAAAAGTAGAGCTTTTTGGGCAAAGGCATCAACATAGAGTTTACAGGAGAAAAAAAAGAGGCATTCAAAGAAAAGAACACGGTCCCTACAATCAAACATGGCAGAGTTTGCCTGATGTTTTGGGGTTGCTTTGCTGCCTCTGGCACTGGACTGCTTGACCGTGTGCATGGCATTATGAAGTCTGAAGACTACCAACAAATTTTGTAGCATAATGTAGGGCCCAGTGTGAGAAAGCTGGGTCTCCCTCAGAGGTCATGGGTCTTCCAGCAGGACAATGACCCAAAACACACTTCAAAAAGCACTAGAAAATGGATTGAGAGAAAACACTGGAGACTTCTAAGGTGGCCAGCAATGAGTCTAGACCTGAAACCCATAGAACACCTGTGGAGAGATCTAAAAATGGCAGTTTGGAGAAGGCACCCTTCAAATATCAGGGACCTGGAGCAGTTTGCCAAAGAATAATGGTCTAAAATTCCAGCATAGCATTGTAAGAAACTCATTGATGGTTACCGGAAGCTGTTGATCGCAGTTATTTTGGCTAAAGGTTGTGCAACCAAGTATTAGGCTGAGGGTGCCAATACTTTTGTCTGGCCCATTTTTGGAATTGTGTGTGAAATGATCAATGTTTTGCTTTTTGCTGTATTCTCTTTTGTGATTTTTCATTGAAGACAAATTAAATGAAGATAATAATACCAAAGAATTTGTGATTGCAATCATTTTCAGGAAGAAACTGAGTATTATCTGACAGAATTGCAGGGGTGTCAATACTTTTGGCCACAACTGTAGGATTTTTCTGTGTCTATGGTTTTTAATTATCTACTTATATGATTGATAATTTGCAGGTCTCATAGAAGCCTGAACATTATCAATCTGGACTTAATGACAGCTGTCAGTACTCAGTTGTTATTAACCCCTTTATCTGCCCTGAGAATCAAAAATACAGCAAAGCCGTATGCTAATTTTTTAAAATTATTTTTACACCCCCTATGATGGCAGGTTTTTTGCCAATGGCAACCAATCACAGCAGCTATCACAATGGGTGGGGATACAACAGGCAATTACAGATGCCATCACACAGAAAGGGCATATGTGATTGAAGCCTGAACATTATCAATCTTTACTTAATGACAGCAGTCAATACTCAGCTGTCATTAACCCCTTCTATCACCCCACTGCCAATGCATCAGGAAGAACCAGGTAAGGCGCCAGGAATTGTCGATTTTAATGAAAGTGCCAATTTCTGAGGTGACTGTGGGCTTTTATTCTGTAGTAATAACCAATAACTATTGTCTTCCACCACGCTGAGAATGCAAGCCTCCAGCTGCCTGGTTTCTACCTTGGCTGCCAATCAAAAATATGTCCAAGACCAAATTTTTTATTATTTTTATTTATTTAATCCCTTCAGGACCCAGCCTATTTTGACCCTAATGACCTTGGCATTTTTGTCAATTCTGACCAGTGTCCCCTTATGAGGTAATAACTCTGGAACGCTTCAACGGATCCTAGCGATTCTGAGAATGTTCGTGACATATTGGGCTTCATGTTAGTGGTAAACTCAGGTCAATAATTTTTGCGTTTATTTGTGAAAAAAATCAAAAATTTGGCAAAAATGTAGAAAATTTTGCAATTTTCAAATTTTGAATTTTTATTCTGCTAAACCAGAGAGTTATGTGACACAAAATAGTTAATAAATAACATTTCCCACATGTCTACTTTACATCAGCACAATTTTGGAAAAAAAAAATTTTGGGGGTGGGAAGTTGTAAGGGTTCAAAGTTCATCAGCAATTTCTCATTTTTCCAGCAAAATTTACAAAACTACTTTTTTTAGTGACCACATCACATTTGAAGTCCCTTTGAGGGGTGTACATGACAGAAAACACCCAAAAGTGACATTATTCCAAAAACTGCACCCCTCAAGCTCCTCAAAACTACATTCAAGAAGATTATTAGCCCTTCAGGTGCTTCACAGGAACTAAAGCAACGTTGAAGGAAAAAATGTACATTTTAATTTTTTTAACAAAAATGTTCTTTTAGCCTCAATTCTTTCATTTGACTTTTGGAGCTAATTTTCTATTCAAAATTTGAAATGGCACTCCTTCCCTTCTGAGCCCTGCCATGCGCCCAAACAGTGGTTTATGACCACATATGAGGTATCAATGTACTCAGGAGAAATTGCCCAACAAATTTTAGGATGCATTTTATCCTTTTGCCCATGTGAAAATGAAAAAGGTTAGGCTAAAAGAATTTTTTCGTCAATAAAAAAGTACTTTTTCATTATTACAGATCAATTTGTGAAACATCTGGAGGTTCAAAGTGCTCACCACCGATCTAGATAAGTTCCCTGGAGAGTCTAGTTTCCAAAATTGGGTCACTTTTCTGGGAGCTTCAATGTTTAGGCACACAGGGGCTCTTCAAACGCAACATGGTGTCCAATAACAATTTGAATGGAAAATTAGCTCAAATTATTAGCGGACACCATGTTGCGTTTGGAGAGCCCTTGTGTGCCTAAAAATTGGAGCTCCCCCACAAGTGACCCCATCTTGGAAACTAAACCCCCTAGGGAACTTATCTAGATGGGTGATGAGCACTTTGAACTCTCATATGTTTCACAAATTGATCCGTAATGATGAAAAAGTATTTTTTTCCACAAAACATTTTTTTTCATTTTTACTTTTTCATTATTACAAATCAATTTGTGAAACATCTGGAGATTCAAAGTGCTCACCACCCATCTAGATAAGTACCCTGGTGGGTCTAATTTACAAAATGGGGTCACTTGTGAGGGAGCTCCAATGTTTAGGCACACAGCGGCTCTCCATACGCGACTAACAATTTGGTTAAATCTATTTTTATTAAGATTTTAAATTGCAAGCAAACAACATATTCGTACAATATGAAAAGTCAATGAACAAAGACTAGAATAATGGTACAAAAATGGATTAGAAAATGTCTTCTTGTGTCATCCCGTAGTATTATATGTCCATAGAGCAAACTAGGGAACGACTAACCCAGGCGTTGCGCTGGGGGGAAAAAGCTTTTCATAACATATAACGGACTAGTGCCTAAAGGAGGTACATGCATTGCCACATAAACTCAAATATAAGACTTAGAACATCATACTATGTAAACCTGGATGATGGACTTGGCATGGCATAGTCTGTGGTTCACACATACTACTATCCTCTTAGACGCCAGAGGATTCTGCATATTACATAAAATTACAGTAAAAGGAGAGAAGGTAGAAAGCAGATGATAAAGGGAATGAAATGGAGTATAGAAAAAGAAAGAGGAGGTAATCAACTGGAAGGAGAAAAAGAGGAAGGGGGAAGGTCTAAACACGAAACGGTGACAAGAAAAAGGACGGGTTATGGGGAAAGGAAAACGCAGATTAGGGTAAATAGAAAAGGTGCTCCTGCATATCCGCATCACCCCTCGACTCCCCCACCCCACCCGTGAATAACACCGCCTCAGCTGAACAACACTTGAATGTCGGGGGAATCATGGAACAAGATCCATTCCATCCATGTCGTATTGAATCGAGACATTCCATCAGAATGTCCCGCTGCCAGTTCCTCCATTCTAAATATGTCTTTCATTTCAGAATACCAATCCAGAATGGAGGGCGGTGTAGAAGTCCTCCACAGGCGAGGAATAACAGCTCTAGCAGCTGAGACACAAAATCTAAGGATATCTTTTTTAATAAACTTAGCGGAACCCGGCATGATTGACAATAAGGCTACCTCAGGAGTGCCCTCAATTTGTTTCCCCGTAATCATATTATAATTACGGAAAACCTTTTTTCCAGAAAACCTGTACTTTGTGACAGGACCACCATATGCGAATCGTGTCCGCAACCGCTAGTCCACATCTCCAGCACTTGTCAGAGATATTGGGTGAGAATCTATGTAGTCTGTCTGGACAGAGATACCAGCGGGTAAGGACATTATAGTTTCTTTCCTGTGATGCACACGGTAAAGCCAGTAAACGTGTGCAAAGGAAACTCTTTTTCCATTCCTCGACCGATAGCTCTCTCCCAAAGTCTCTCTCCCAACTCACTTGGTACTTATGTTTTGTCCCTTCTTCCGTCTTTTCCATAATCATGCGATATAGCTCTGAAATAGGGTGATCCGGGGGAGAGTCCCGTCTGAACAGAGTCTCGATAGGAAGAAAACATGATCGGACTCTGCAGGGGTGAGATACCGAAGACAGGAAAGAACAGAGTTGAGCGTATTCCAACCATTGTATAACTGCTGTTTGCGACCTTTGGCGTAGAACCTCCGGGGAGGGTACACCTCCATTGTGTAATATCTGTCCAACTCGAACATCCTCCTCTCTCGTCCAACCCAGAAAAGCCCTCCTGTCCATCCCTGGTGTAAAACATGGGTTGGAGAATAGTGGTGTTAACGGGCTCAGCTGTTTTTTCGCTGACTAAAGCACCAAACGTCAGAGTCCAAGCGTGTAGAGTAGTCTTTGATACATCAGTGAGAGTGGACGTCACAGTGTCAGGCACCGAAGGCAACCACTGAAGATAGTGCAACGGTATTTGGACACCGTCTTGTTCTATATCTATCCATTACTTCGTATCGGCCCTGAAACGCCAGTCCAAGGTTCTGACTAGGGATGCTGCTTGGAAGTAGGCCTTGAAGTTAGGTAAACCCGTGTCCCCCCTCGTCACTGAAGTTGTTAAGGTCTTAATGCTAAGTCTAGCTTCACGTCCGCCCCACAAGAACCGTGTCAAACTAGAGCGAAGTTTAGAGAAGAAACTGCCTGGAGGGGTCATCGGAACAGTTTGAAAAATATATAAAAAGTGAGGAAGAATATCCATACGAATCACGTTGATCCGACCCCACCAAGACAGCTTCAGGATATTATAAGCAGCTAATTGTGACTCTACTTCAGTTAGGAGAGTCTGGTAATTACAGGAAAAGAGACTGGACAGATCAGACGGAATCCGGACTCCGAGATACTTAACATTGTCAGACCGCCATTTAAATGGGAAATTAGATTTCAATAAAGATAGCTCAACCGCGGGGAGGGATATATTTAATGCCTCTGACTTAGAGTAATTGACTTTGACGTTGCTCAGGGAGCCGAACAAATCAAACTCTTTCATTACGCATGGGAGAGAAACATGGGGGCGTGTCACGTATAGCAGTAAGTCATCCGCAAAGAGTGCTGTTTGTTTATGTAAATCCCCCACGCGTATGCCAGAAATATCAGGATTTCGTCTGATAGCATTAGCCAGATGCTCCATAACGATTACATAAAGTAAAGGTGACAAGGGGCATCCCTGTCTGGTCCCGTTTTGGATGGCAATAGAGGATGACAAATTGCCATTAACTCTAATTTTAGCAGATGGAACCGAATACAGGGAGAGGATCCGACCCAGGCATTGCGGTCCCAATCCCATATGGATCAGTGCCTCCCTCATGAAGCCCCAGTGGACTCTGTCAAAGGCCTTTTCTGCATCCACCGCTAAAAGACTAAATGGGATGTTACGTTGTTTAGCTTTTTGAATCATCAATAATATAGTCCTAATAGTGTTGTCTCTTGCTTCTCGACCTTTGACAAAGCCCACCTGATCCATGTTGATCACTGAGGGAAGCAGCGGGGCTAGACGTTCTGCCAAGACCTTAGAGTAGATCTTGACATCTACGTTCAAAAGAGAGATTGGCCTATAATTAGAGGCCAGGGACGGATCTCTCCCCGGTTTGGGTATGACACAAATGTGTGCCTCCAAAGATTGTGGAGCAAAGCTAATTTCATTTGAAATGGAATTAAAAGTATCCAACATCTGAGGCAACAACAAAGTCTGAAGGGTTCTATAAAAAATCGGAGTGAAACCATCTGGGCCCGGGCATTTAGAAAGGCGTGGATTTGATAGCTTCCAATATCTCCATTCCCGTGATCGGAGACTCTAAAGACACTATAGCGTCATCATTTAAAGGCGGAATCTGATTAGAGGAGATGTATTCCTTGATTTTTTTATTTAGTTCATCTGGAGCTAAATCTGCATATTTCCCCTTGAGAGTATAGAGCTCCTTATAATATTCCTTAAATACCTCCAGGATTTCGTCCAGTCTGTGCACCTCCACACCTCCCTTGTTTCTAATCTTAGGTATATAAGATTGATTCACTCTAGGGTGGAGCAATCTGGCAAGTGGTCTTGCGCATTTATTAGCCGTTCTATAATAATAATTTCTCGTTCTGTCCATGAAAGCTCTATATTTCTGGGCCAGTAAATCTTTAAGTTCCTGTCTACGAAGGGTCAGTTCGGATAAGAGAGATCTGGATAACGTGTGTTTGTGGGCTACCTCCAGTGTGTGAATCTGTTTGATCTTGTTGGAAATCTCCTCAGCCCTAGCTTTTTTAAGGCATGATCCGTGTTTAATTAAAGTCCCTCGTATCATGCACTTGAGGGCCTCCCACTTGTAGGTCTGTGGTGTAGGGTCTGTCGCATGCACCTGAGAGAATGTCTCGATATTGTCTTTGAGCTCCGCCAAACATATCGAATCTTTAAGAAGCTCATTGTTGAGTTTCCACGACCAGGGTTTATGAACTGTGTCTGGTACTGTCAACATCAATCTTACCGGAGAGTGGTCAGATAATAAAATGTCTCCAATGTCTGTCTGGGGGTCCCATGAGAGCATGTTATGGCTAACTAAGAAGTAGTCCAGTCGACTGTAAGAGTTATGGACATTAGAATAGTATGAGAAGTCTCTATCTTTTGGATGAAACATCCGCCATATATCAACAAGTTGGAGAGAGTGGAGGAGGTTCTTTAAAGCCCGAAGGCGTTTGGACAGTACTGTACCTCTCCCTGAGGAAGTGTCCACGACAGGGTCCATAGCAAAGTTGAAATCGCCACCTATTAGTATGGAGCCTTCTGCGAAACCAGCCAGCTTGTTCAGAAGGGTTCGACACACCAGTGTCTGATTCCTGTTGGGAAGGTACCAGTTCACAATGGTTAGAATAGAGGCGGCAACCTGGAGCTTAAGAAAAATATACCTGCCCCCTTCATCTACTTCAGTATTCAATATCACATGTGGGAATGAGCAGTGTATTCCAATAGAAACTCCTTTGGACCTTGCGGTTGGGTTGGAACTATGCAACCAAGTCGGATAGTAGCGGTTCCGAATAGATGGTACTAAACCCGACTTAAAGTGGGTTTCCTGGAGTAAAACCACTTGTGCTTTCTTTTTATGAAGGTCATATAAGATTTGTGAACGTTTTTGGGGTATATTGAACCCCCTAACATTAAACGTACAGATGTTCAGGGAGGACCCAGACTATAGCAATCAGGCCAAGGGTTCCTTCTCCCTCCAGTCCCCCTCCAGAAAAAAGGAAAAAAGAAAAAAAAAAAAAAAAAAAAAAAAAAAAAAGGAGGGAGGATGACCAGTGGGCGTTAGGCGATGAGACGGGCGGGGAGGGGCAGAGAGCGCAGGCTTTTAGGTGAAAAAGAAGAAAATATGAGCAAGAGAAGAGTGGAAAATAAGAAATAAAGTAGAAGAGAGCACGGACAACGACAAAGACAAAGAGAAATAGTGACCAAAGACTTGGTCTACAATTTACTTGGGGTATGTGTCTAAACTTCCACACCCGCCAGCAGCGTGTGGATCCCTTGAGGTCTATGTGTCCCCACATCGGGACCTATAAAGAATGTCACTAAGTGTTATAAAGTATTAAACAGCGATAATCATAACCGTAATATTAATATATCACATCTAGTTACCAACCAAGGAGAGCTAAGATATCTGTTACTCAACCATATTTTGTAAGTTATATAAACTATCATAGGTATTACAGCCTATTTCAAATCTCTTACTAAGGTCAGTAGGGCAAAGCATGCTCTACTAAGAGATCTCAATTATCATCATATAGAAAGAAAAAAAGAACATATTACAACAGTGTCTTTTGATCAGGTGTAACCAGGGGGGGTCAAGCATCTCTCCTTTATCAACCCTTGCATCTCTATCCCTTCTTCGTCTACGACGTCTAGAACGTTGCTCCCTTGGGGGTGGCCTCTGGAGATTAGAGTCCAGCTGATACGGCCATTCCACTATTGTTAGATCAGGAGCAGATATCCCGAGTTCAGCCAAAAATTCCGGGATCTCTTCAGGATGTGACATGGATATGCTCCGACCATCTCGCTTAACCTGCAGACGGAAGGGGTATCCCCAGGAATATGGAATGTCGTGGTCCCCAAGCACATTTAGAAGAGGACGAAGAGCTCTTCTCTTCTGTAGAGTGCGGCAGGAGAGGTCCGCCATGATCTGAACCGGCGAGCCTTGGAAAGATAATGGTCCGAGTTCGCGTGCACCTGCTAACACTTTTTCCTTAGAACGAAAGTTATGAATTCTACAGACAATATCACGTGGTCGAGCTCCTTCTACTGGCGGGGGTCCCAAAGACCTATGTATTCTATCGAACTCCAAAGGGGAATCTTCTGGCACACGGCGAACTGAGTTTAAAAATCTCTGGATTGTGGTATCTAGGTCTCGTGGTGTAACAGTCTCTGTGTGACGACCATCCGCTGTGAGGCTGAGCTGCTGGTAAGGCAGCACCCAGAGAAACCCCAAGACCCTTAACCCCTATACAGGGATCTGGAATTATAGCGGAGCCCAGGAGGTAGCTACCTATGAGAGCAGCAGAGCAGGGAGGTCGTCTAGGAAGGGAAAAATCAGGAACCGAAGAACGCAGTCAGGAGTCCGAGTCAAAACCGAGAGGGCAGCGAAGGTACAAAATCGTCAGGCGGTAACAGAGTCGAAAATCCAGGCAAAGGTCAGAGTCAAAACCAAACACACACTATGTCACTGGGGAACCAAAACTATATCTGGCGGCCTGCAAGACAGGCTCCAATGTATTTGAAGGGCGTGGCTACCTCCCATAGGCTGGAGCTCACAGCCTGATGACCTCATCCGGACCGCCCCTAGAACTAGGCCAGATGGAGATGCACGACTGGCTCCACCCACGCCACCTCTGACAGAAGAACGCAGGCTGCGCCTAACAGACACCTCTGCAGGGCCCGCTCCTCTGCGACCAACACCACCCAGAGGGGAAACACAGCGGCGCTCAGCGACAGAGGCAGACGTCGCAGGAGCAGTTCCATATGAGGACAAGGCCCTCCTATCACCGGCGCCACCAGCAGAAGGAATCCGGCTCCTCCCAGCGGCCAAGGCAGGAACACCAGCCACCGAGTCCAATGGCGATGTGACAGTACCCCCCCCCCTCTACGAGGGGCCTCCGGACCCACAAAGCCCGGTTTATGGGGATGAAGAAGATGAAACTTCCTGATCAAACCCTTGGCATGGATATTACTGGCAGGCACCCAGGACCTCTCCTCCGGACCATAGCCCTTCCAATGTACCAGATACTGCACGGATCCTCTCACTAAACGGGAATCAAGGATCCGTTGAACTTCGTATTCCACGGCACCACCGACCAAGACCGGAGGAGGAGGGGACCGGACAGGACGAATCGGAGATCGGTACAATTTGAGAAGGGATTTATGGAATACATTGGGCAGTTTGAATGATTGAGGGAGTTCAGACGAAAGGCTACAGGGTTAATCACGTAAATTATTTCATACGGACCAATAAACCTGGGACCTAGTTTGGCAGACGGCACTTTGAGCTTGATATTTTTCGTAGACAACCAAACTTTGTCCCCAACTCCCAGGTCCGGACCCTTGGAGCGCCGTTTATTAGCAGAAGACGCCTGCCTAGTCTGAGCCCCCTTTAAGTTTTTGTTCACTTCAGACCAGATAGGTCCGTTAGATCAGATTAAAGACTTTCTACCCCAGGGACGTCAGAAAGCCTAGAAGAAAATGAACAAAAGCGCGGGTGCAGCCCATGATTACAGTAGAAAGGGGTGGTCTTGATGGACTCCTGGTACTGGTTATTCATGGCAAATTCTGCTAGTGGCAGATGTTCCACCCAATCAGATTGATGCTCAGAGACATAACAACGTAGATACTGTTCGAGAGCTTGATTAGCGCGCTCGGTTTGACCATTGGTTTCAGGGTGATAGGCAGAAGAAAAGGAATAGTCAATTCCAAATCCGTTTACAGAATGCCCTCCAAATCTTAGAAACGAACTGGGTGCCCCTGTCAGAAACAATATTCACAGGAACACCATGCAATCGCACAACATGATTAATAAATACTTTGCTCAGGGTCTCGGAATTAGGTAACCCAGACAGCGGAACAAAATGACACTGCTTGCTGAATCTGTCTACCACTACCCAGATACAAGTCTTCCCTTCTGAGAGTGGCAGGTCAGTAATAAAATCCATGGAGATATGAGTCCAAGGACCCTCAGGGGTAGGCAAGGACTGGAGCAACCCGGCAGGGCGGTTGCGGGGAGACTTAGCGCGAGCACAGGTTTCACAAGCCAGTACATATTCCTTACAGTCCTTTACTATGGTTGGCCACCACAAACTCCTGGTCACAAGTCTGATGGTGTTATTGATACCAGGATGCCCTGCGAGGACGGAATCATGAGATTCCTTAAGGACTTTGAGGCGGTATGTGGCAGGGACGAATAGTTTCTGGGCAGGAGTAGTGTCAGGGGCCTGTTCTGGAGATCTACGAATCTCTTCCAGAAGATCCAAAGACACAGCCGAGACAACAATCCCCTTGGCCAAAATGGGGTCGGTTCAACGTCCCCGACTTGTATGGGGCAAAAACTTCGAGACAGGGCATCAGCCCTCACATTTTTAGTACCTGGTCGGAAAGTGATAACAAAATCAAATCTGGAGAAGAACAAAACCCACCTAGCCTGTCTAGAATTCAGTCTTTTTGCTGACTCCAAGTAGGTCAGGTTTTTGTGGTCAGTAATTACGGTAATCTTATGTTTGGCGCCTTCGAGGAAGTGGCGCCATTCCTCGAAGGCCCATTTGATTGCCAACAACTCTCGGTTACCTATGTCATAATTCATCTCGGTAGACGAAAATTTTCGGGAAAAGAAGCACACGGACGAAGCTGAGTGAGGGATGCAGTGCCTTGTGATAGCACTGCTCCCACTCCAACTTCAGAGGCATCTACCTCTACAATGAAGGGGCGGTCCAGATCAGGCTGAACCAATATAGGGTCAGAGGAGAAACATTCCTTTAACTTAGAAAACGCATAAATTGCTTCAGGCTTCCAATTAACCACATCCGCCCCCTTACGTGTCATATCAGTGAGTGGTTTGGCTATCTCGGAAAACCCTTTAATAAATTTGCGATAATAGTTAGCGAAACCCAAGAATCGCTGCAGTGCCTTCAGAGACTTGGGTTGTACCCATTCCTTAATGGGTTTAATTTTGGCAGGATCCATGCGAAAACCTTTAGCAGATATAATATACCCCAAAAAGTTTATCTCCTCCTCTATGAAGACACATTTCTCTAATTTGGCGAATAAAGAATGCTCTCTGAGTCTCTGGAGTACAGTACGGACATGTCGGACGTGCGACTAAAGACCAGGAGAAAAAAACAGAATGTCGTCCAAATAAACGACCACATATACACCACTGATATCTCTGAAAAATCATTGACAAAATCTGAAACACTCCAGGTGCGTTACTTAACCCGAACGGCATTACAAGATACTCAAAATAGCCGAGAGGTGTGTTAAACGCGGTCTTCCACTCATGCCTGCTTTTATACGGACAAGGTTATATGCTCCTCTGAGGTCCAGTTTGGCGAAATATTTGGCTCCCAAGAGCTGATTATAAAGATCAGGGATGAGTGGAAGAGGATACTGGTTTTTTTACAGTGATCGCGTTTAATTCGCGGTAATCAATGCAAGGTCTGAGGCCACCATCTTTCTTTCCCACAAAAAAGAAACCAGCCCCTACTGGTGAGGTGGACGGTCTAATATACCCTTTTCTCAGACTGTCTGCTATGTAATCATTCGTGGCCTGACGTTCTGGACCAGAGAGATTAAATATTCTCCCCTTCGGGAGACGAGAATCAGGTATCAAATCTATGGCGCAATCATACTTTCTGTGAGGGGGTAATTTCTCTGATTCCTGAATAGAAAATACATCTTCAAAATCTCTAAAGGCATAAGGCACAAATGGATGAGTCTTGACCTTCACTTGGTTTACAGATAGCGAGATACAGTTACCCTGACACTTTGCGCTCCAGGTGCCAGTCTATGACTGGGTTATGTTTACGTAACCATGGCATGCCCAGGATTACTGCAGATGATAAATTACTGATAGCAAAAAATGACACATTTTCAGCATGTAAAGACCCCACCAGCATTGACACTTCCTCAGTGACAAATTCCACTCCACCCTGGATGAGGGGAGTACCATTAACTGCAGTGGTTCTAATGGGGGCATTAAGCCTTAGTAGTGGTACACCTAGATTTCTTGCTACCAGGAGATCTATGAAATTCCCCTCTGAGCCACTGTCTACATAAGCCTCTAAACACACAGATTTCTTAAGGTAAGTCAAAGAAATAGGTAACAGGACTTTGGCCGCATTTGCGGGCAATCCTACCTGGGCACCTGAGCAGGCATAGCCAGAGCCACCCAGGTGCTGACATCCAGGGAACGAGGCCTCCTGATCTCCAGCGTTCATGCAGAGGACTTCAGATTGTGGCTTGTACAGCATGTTGAAATGAGATGATGGGAGTGTTCCTTCACAGGACTGAGAAGCTGGACACAGATGCATTGAGAGAAGCAATTAACAGCTGACACAGCTCAGAGTAAAGAAAAGAAAACAACAGGTAAAACCATTGGGAAAAGGAGAAAAAAAAAATGGTAAGGGAATGCGTTTAAATATATATATAGTCGATATATATATATAGAAAAAATGGTATGGCCAGATATAATGTGACGACCATCCGCTGTGAGGCTGAGCTGCTGGTAAGGCAGCACCCCGAGAAACCCCGAGACCCTTAACCCCTATACAGGGATCTGGAATTATAGCGGAGCCCAGGAGGTAGCTACCTATGAGAGCAGCACAGCAGGGAGGTCGTCTAGGAAGGGAAAAATCAGGAACCGAAGAACGTAGTCAGGAGTCCGAGTCAAAACCGAGAGGGCAGCGAAGGTACAAAATCGTCAGGCGGTAACAGAGTCAAAAATCCAGGCAAAGGTCAGAGTCAAAACCAAACACACACTATGTCACTGGGGAACCAAAACTATATCTGGCGGCCTGCAAGACAGGCTCCAATGTATTTGAAGGGCGCGGCTACCTCCCATAGGCTGGAGCTCACAGCCTGATGACCTCATCCGGACCGCCCCTAGAACTAGGCCAGATGGAGATGCACGACTGGCTCCACCCACGCCACCTCTGACAGAAGAACGCAGGCTGCGCCTAACGGACACCTCTGCAGGGCCCGCTCCTCTGCGACCAACACCACCCAGAGAGGAAACACAGCGGCGCTCAGCGACAGAGGCAGACGTCGCGGGAGCAGTTTCATATGAGGACAAGGCCCTCCTATCACCGGCGCCACCAGCCGAAGGAATCCGGCTCCTCCCAGCGGCCGAGGCAGGATCACCGGCCACCGAGTCCAATGACGATGTGACACTCTGGTATTCCTCTTACTCTAACGTTGTTGCGGCGTTCGCGGTTTTCTAAGTCCTCCATAGCGTCAAGTATATATTCAATACGGGATGCTTGGTGTGAAACTTGTTGTTCTAGAGCACCTAGTCGTCTGTGTAAGGTGTCAGAAGCGGATTCTGTGGAAGAGACTCTATTTGTAAGTTGTTGAACCTCTCCTCTTAAGGCTGATGTTTCCACTCTGAATGAGGTTTCTAATCTGTGGACAAAGCCTTCTATTTCCTCCCTAGTTGGGATGGCTGCTATGCGTGCCTTAAAATCTGTCCATACAGCACTGTCGTGAGACCACTGGGTATGTGATGTGGAGTCAGTATGTGGGAGCACGGGATCCATGTGTCTAGGTGAGGTTACAGGAGCCTCTGCTGGTATAGTAAATGCTGCTGAGCATGACACAGGGTTTGTTGAATGCTTGGGATACAGACTGTTCCCTTCAACTTCTGATATGTGTCTTGTGGCACATTCATGTTCTCTCTGTGCCTGAGAAATGTCCATTTGTTTAAAGGTCTCCCTACAAGTCTGCTGGGCTGTGCATATGGGACCAGGGGGATCATTACATTGGTGTTCCGACAGCTGTGGGGTAATTGGGTCTGAGTATGGGGTATAAGAGCTGTCCCCTGTCTCTCTCCATGTAGTGGCCAGCACATCGCTCTCTTCCTCATCCACCTCCCTTCCCCCCAGCTCTCCACATTTTGCTCCCTCACCTCCTGAGTCTCCGTTGTTTTCGCTCGTCACTAATGTCCATTGTGTTAATGAGTTCTCCTCCCCCTGCAACTCCAAGGCAGCAGAGCACAGGCGCCGGTCTCCTTCTCCTTCAGTTAGTGACGCAGCTTCTTTGTGCGGAGGGGATCGCTCTCTCTCCTCCACATTCAGCTGTGCAGCTGCAGCATGCTGATCACTGTTCCCGCTCACGGCCTCCGCCATCTTGGGAAGAGATAGGCGCCGTCCCGTGCTTCTAAGGTAACGGGTGATACTCACGGTGGGGATCACCGTGGGGCCCGTAATTTGTTTGGGCTGAGTGCTCCTCCTCCTGGTCGGCATATGGGGTTATTTTCGGCTTGATAACGCCGTCTTTTTTAGGTCCTTTTCCGTGTGTAGGGCAGGAGACGAGCTGCTAGCCTCCTCTTCCCTCCATGGCCAGGACACGCCCCCGCGACTAACAATTTGAGCTAATTTTCCATTCAAATAGTTAGCGGACACCTTGTCGTGTTTGGAGAGCCCCTGTGTGCCTAAACATTGGAGCTCCCCCACAAGTGACCCCATTTTGGAAACTAGACCCCCCAGGGAACTTATCTAGATGGGTGGTGAGCATTTTGAACACCCAGGTGCTTCACAAATTAATCTGTAAAAATAAAAAAGACAAACATTTTGTGGAAAAAAAAAAGTACTTTTTCATTTTTACGGATCAATTTGTGTAGCACCTGGGGGTTCAAAGTGCTCACTATGCATCTAGATAAGTTCCTTGGGGTTCTAGTTTCCAAAATGGGGTCACTTGTGGGGGAGCTCCAATGTTCAGGCACACAGGGAGGGGCTCTCCATACACGACATGGTTTCCGCTAACAATTGGAGCTACTTTTTCCATTGAGATTGTTAGCGGACACAATGTCGTGTATGGAGAACCCATGTGCCACCAGCACAAGGGTAACTGGTAGAGTTGGGATACAGCACCAGAAAATGGCACCTCTAATGAATGTGCTATTTTCTGGGGTGGCTGTGGGTTGCAATTTGCAGCATGGGGGACCACATTTGGGTCTCTCCAAGCTGAGGACTCCAGCCCCCCAAGTTGTACCTGGCTGGCAACCAAAAATACAGCGAAGGTCTTTTTTTTTTATATTTCTAGAACTGATTTTAGAAAAAAAAAATGATGTGGGGCTCTGCCATATTTTTGGCCCAGCCAGGTACAACTTGGCAGCTACGGACTGCCACCACAGCTGCCTTGTTGTACCTGGCTGGCAACCAAAAAATACAGCGAAGCCCATTTTTTTTTTAGCTCTAGAACTAATTCTAGGAATAAAATGACGTGGGGCATCTGGGGGCTGGAATCCTCAGCATGGAGAGGCCTAAACGTTCTGGGCCTCCCATGCTGCGAATTGCAGCCCGCAGCCACCCCAGAAAATGGCGCATTCATTAAAGCACCATTTTCTGGCGCTGTACCCAGGCTCTTCCAATTGCCCTGGTGCCGGTGGCAAACTGGGAAATAAAGGGGTTAATGCCAGCTTTTTATTGGCAGCTGGCACTAAGCCTGGGATTCATAAGGTCGGGCCAATGTTAGACCTGGCCATTAGGAATCTAGTAAATAGTCAAAAAAAATACACCACACAGAGTAAAATCTTTTTATTTAAAAAAAAAAAAAAAAAAAAAAACACAAACAAAATTCGGACTCCATCTTTATTATAAAGAAGATCCCACGACGCCTCTGCTCAATCCAGAAACTGCAGCAAAGGATCAAGTGTCCTCTTCCTACAGTCTCTGGGGTCTGAGTTATGGTGCACTGTATGGCAATGATCTGTCATACAGCGCGCCATGACTATGATCTCAGAGACTACAAGAGGACACTTGGTCCCTTGTTGCACCCATCCATGTACTCATCATCCACGCATACACACACGTCTATCCATGCACACATCCATCCACGCATGCACACATCCACGCACACATCCATCCATGCACGCATCCATGCATGCACACATCCATCCATGCACGCATGCATCCACGCATGCAAACACATTTATCCATGCACACATCCATCCATGCACGCATCCACACACGCA
Source organism: Allobates femoralis (assembly GCA_033576535.1). Classification (NCBI taxonomy): domain Eukaryota; kingdom Metazoa; phylum Chordata; class Amphibia; order Anura; family Aromobatidae; genus Allobates; species Allobates femoralis. The sequence continues at coordinate 320,270,226 of JARQOC010000005.1, forward strand.
CACATCCCTCCATGCACGCACACATCCACGCACGCACAAATCCATCCATGCACCCATCCACGCATGCCCACATCCACGCATGCACACATCCACGCACCCATCTATCCATGCACACATCCATCCATGCGCACATCTATCCATGCGCACATCTATCCATGCACGCACACGTCCACACATCCATCCATGCACGCATGCATCCACGCATGCAAACACATTTATCCATGCACACATCCATCCATGCACGCATCCACACACGCACACATCCCTCCATGCACGCACACATCCACGCACGCACAAATCCATCCATGCACCCATCCACGCATGCCCACATCCACGCATGCACACATCCACGCACCCATCTATCCATGCACACATCCATCCATGCGCACATCTATCCATGCGCACATCTATCCATGCGCACATCCATGCACGCACACGTCCACACATCCATGCATGCACGCATCCATCCACCCATGCATGCACCCCCATTCATCCATCCACCCATGCACCACTCATCCATTCATCCACGCATGCACACATCCACGCACACATCCATCCATGCACGCATCCATGCATGCACACATCCATCCATGCACGCATGCATCCACGCATGCAAACACATTTATCCATGCACACATCCATCCATGCACGCATCCACACACGCACACATCCCTCCATGCACGCACACATCCACGCACGCACAAATCCATCCATGCACCCATCCACGCATGCCCACATCCACGCACCCATCTATCCATGCACACATCCATCCATGCACACATCTATCCATGCACGCACACGTCCACACATCCATGCATGCACGCATCCATGCACACATCTATACATGCACACATCCATCCACCCATGCATGCACCCCCATTCATCCATCCACCCATGCACCACTCACCCATTCATCAATCAAACCATGCACCCACTCACCCATCCATCCATGCATGCACAATTCATTCATTCATACATCATCCAGGAGGAGCAGCCCGGGAGAGGAGGGGCCCACACCAGAGTTGGCCGTGAGGTGAAAGGAGGGGGTGGGAAAGGGGCACAGGGGGAGTGGGTGTCAGTTTCCTCAGCCCCCTCCGTGATCGCACCAGGAGGGGGCTGAGGAAGCTGACAGGCGGGTGCAGCCTGCCGGAGGTAACAGTCATTTAGCTCCATTCAGATCTGGAGGGGGGTTACTCGCTCTGATTGGCAGTCTTAATTTCAACTGTCAATCAGAGCGTGTTTAGCTACGGGGGGGCTAAGCCAACCCCCCCCAGGCTTAACATACATAGTAACATAGTAACATAGTTTTTAAGGTTGAAGGAAGACTTTAAGTCCATCTAGTTCAACCCATAGCCTAACATGTTGATCCAGAGGAAGGCAAAAAAAAAACCCATGTGGCAACACTAAGCTCCACATTGGGGAAAAAATTCCTTCCTGACTCCAGATACGGCAATCAGACTAATTCCCTGGATCAACGCCCTATCAAAGAATCTAGTATGTATAACTGGTAATATTATAGTTTTCAAGAAAGGCATCCAGGCCCTTCTTAAATGTTAGTAGTGACTCACTCATTACAACATCATGTGGCAGAGAGTTCCATAGTCTCACTGCTCTTACAGTAAAGAATCCGCGTCTGTGATTATGATTAAACCTTCTTCCCTCCAGACGTAGAGGATGCCCCCTTGTCCCAGTCTCAGGCCTAAGAGTAAAGAGATCATTAGAAAGGTCTCTGTACTGCCCCCTCATATATTTATACATTATTATAAGATCACCCCTAAGCCTTCGTTTTTCCAAGCTAAATAACCCCAAGTTTAATAACCTGTCTTGGTATTGCAGACCCCTTAGTCCTCTAATAACTTTTGTCGCTCTTCTCTGGACCCACTCTAGTTCAGCTATGTCTTTCTTATACACCGGAGACCAGAATTGTACACAGTATTCTAAGTGTGGTCGCACTAGTGACTTGTATAGAGGTAAAATTATGTTCTCCTCATGAGCATCTATGCCTCTTTTAATACATCCCATTATTTTATTTGCCTTTGCAACAGCTGCCTGACACTGGCCACTAAATGTGAGTTTGTCATCTACCCATACACCCAGGTCTTTTTCAGTGACAGTTTTGCCCAGTGTTTTACAATTAAGCACATAATTATACCTTTTGTTTCCTCTGCCCAAGTGCATGACTTTACATTTATCCCCATTAAAGAGCATTTGCCATTTAGCAGCCCAAGCTTCCAGTTTACATAAATCCTCCTGTAATATAAAATTGTCCTCCTCTGTATTGATTACCCTGCAGAGTTTAGTGTCATCTGCAAATATTGAGATTCTACTCTGTATGCCCCCTACAAGGTCATTAATAAATATATTAAATAGAAGCGGGCCCAACACTGACCCCTGTGGTACCCCACTGTTAACTGTGACCCATTCTGAGTGTGTTCCATTAATAACCACCCTTTGTTTCCTATCACTAAGCCAGTTCTTAACCCACTTACACATATTTTCCCCTATCCCCATTGCCCTCATTTTATGTATCAACCTTTTGTGTGGCACCGTATCAAAAGCTTTTGAAAAGTCCATATACACCACATCCACTGCATTTCCTTGGTCCAGTCCAGAACTTACTTCTTCATAGAAGCTTATTAGATTAGTTTGACAGGAACGGTCCCTCGTAAAACCATGTTGATAATGGGTCATGAGGTTATTTTTCTTCAGATACTCCAGTATAGCATCTCTTAGAAAACCCTCTAGGATTTTACCCACAGTAGAGGTTAAGCTTACTGGCCTATAATTTCCAAGTTCAGTTTTTGTCCCCTTTTTGAATATTGGCACCACATTTGCTATACGCCAGTCCTGTGGTACAGACCCTGTTATTATGGAATCTTTAAATATTAAAAATAATGGTCTATCTATGACAGTACTTAATTCCTGCAGCACTCTGGGGTGTATCCCATCTGGGCCCGGGGATTTGTCAATTTTAGTGATTTTTAGACGATGCCGTACTTCCTCTTGGGTTAAGCAGGTGACGTTTAATTGAGAATTTTTGTTATCACTGATCATATTGTCTGTCATGGGATTTTCTTGTGTAAATACTGTTGAAAAAAAGTCATTTAGCATATTTGCTTTTTCCTCATCCTCATCCACCATTTCACCCAGACTATTTTTAAAGGGGCCAACACCATCATTTTTTAGTTTCTTACTATTTATGTAGTTAAAAAATATTTTGGGATTCTTTTTACTTTCTCTGGCAATGAGTCTCTCTGTCTCAATCTTTGCTGCCTTGATTTGCTTTTTACAAATGTTATTTAATTTTCTGTATTTATTTAATGCTTCATCACTACCTACTTGCTTTAATTCCCTAAATGCTTTCTTTTTGTCACATATTGCACTTCTTACCGCTTTATTTAGCCATAGTGGTTTCCTCCTATTTCTAGCATGCTTATTCCCATAGGGTATATATTGTGCACAGGTCCTATTCAGGATGCTAATAAACATCTCCCATTTGTGTTGTGTACTTTTATGTCTCAGGACATCGTCCCAGTTTATTGCACTAAGATCATCTCTCAACCGTTGGAAATTTGCCTTCCTGAAGTTTAGTGTCCTTGTGGCCCCTCTACTACACGTCTTAGTAAAGGATACTTGAAAGCTTATTAAGTTATGATCACTATTACCCAAGTGACCTCCAACCCGTATATTTGATATGCGGTCTGGCCTGTTGGTTAATATTAGGTCCAGCAGTGCCCCCCTTCTTGTTGGGTCCTGAACCAGTTGTGAAAGGTAATTGTCTCTTATAGTTTTCAAAAACTTATTACCTTTGCTGGAACTGCAGGTTTCTGATCCCCAATGTATTTCAGGGTAGTTGAAGTCCCCCATAATAATGACTTCTCCCTGAGTCGCTGCTTCATCTATTTGCTTTATGAGGATATTCTCCTCCACTTCCATTATTGTTGGGGACTTATAACAAACCCCTATCAGTAATTTATTATTTTTTCCCCCTCCCCTTATCTCCACCCACAGGGACTCTACATTTCCATTAGATTCACCTATATTATCACGCAGGATGGGTTTTAAGGATGATTTTACGTATAAACATACACCTCCTCCTCGCCTATTTGTACGGTCATTTCTGAACAGACAATAGCCCTGTAAATTAACAGCCCAGTCATGGCTCTCGTCCAGCCAAGTCTCCGAAATCCCCACCATGTCATAATTATTTTCCAACAAAATCAATTCTAATTCCTCCATTTTGTTGGTGAGGCTTCTGGCATTAGTGTACATGCACTTTATGCATCTCTCTTTACCTCTATTCCTTCCTACTAGATTGACTGTTCTAACCCCACCCCCCATGCCACCCCCAATTTTATTACTTGTGCCCAGGTTACTGTTTACACTATCACACTTAAGTATAGTGCTTGCGCTCCTACAGCTCCGGTGACTTGTCACTGACACTGTCACCGGAGCTGCAGGAGCGCAAACAACCCATGACTTCATAGAGACGTCATGGGTCGGGAACGCACCGACTTTCATGACGTCTCTAACATCATAGCTCGGGAAGGGTGTTAAAGGATTTATAAAAAAAATATGTGCTTCTCTGTATTTTTGAATGCCAGCCAATGAAAATCCAGGCAGCTGGGGCTGGCAGCACATAGTTTGCTTCTTTATCTACAGTGAAACCCTATGCAATTTTTTTTAATTATTTATTTTTACACCACTATTATGGCAAGTTCATTGCCAAAGGCAACCAATGACAAACGTCGCCAAAATGGGTGGAGGCGTAACAGCTAATCACAATCACAGATGCTGTCATGCAGAGTTGGCATCTGTGATTTGCTGTTGGAGTCGGAGTGTAGTGAATAACCAGAAAGTTAATGAGCAGGACCCAGAGTTAATGAGAATAAAGCACTGTAGACTCGGTATGTATAATACTCAAGCTTTAATCCCCATTTTGCTTCCTAGTGCAGCCCCCATGGAACCATTTTGTAACTTTAAAGTTTGGGTTCAGGCTCAAGTTTGGGTCAAGTCCAAAAATAATTAACACACTGGCACTCACTTAAATAGAGGTAGTACCCCTAAAGGTCAGGGGAATTTGTTAGAAATGTGCACAAAATATTTATCTGATAATTATGTATATATATACCGTATATACTCGAGTATAAGCCGACCTGAGTATAAGCCGAGGCCCGTAATTTTATCCCACAAAACTGGGGAAACCTGTTGACTCGAGTATAAGCCTAGGGTGGGAAATGCAGCACCCCCCCATCCTGATATATAACCACTCATCACTGTAGATAGCCCCTCATAATGGTATATATAGCCCTGTATATACACTGTATATAGCCCCTCATAATATCGTGCCTCCATGACTGGTACATAGCACTCCCATCCCTGGTGGTACAAAGCGCCCCCATCCCTGGTACATAGCGCCCCCATCCCTGGTACAAGAGCCCCCCATCTCTGGTACATGAGCCCCCCCACCCCTGGTACAAGAGCCCCCCCACCCCTGGTACAAGAGCCCCTTCATCCTTGGAACATGAGCCCCCATAGCTGCTATATCGGCCTCATGCTGGCGCTCACCATACAATAAACGTCTTACCTTTCCGACGATTCTCTGCACTGTCTGTGGGCTCCGTGCATCCTCCCTACGGTCTGCCGGCTTCTAACCATGTGACCGTGGTGCAGCAGCGATGACGTCACTGAAGCGCCGGTCACATGGTTAGAAGCTGGCAGACCTGAGGGAGGGCACACAGAGCTCGCAGACAGTGCAGAGAATCGTCGAAAGGTGAGTAAGAAGTTTGTTATTTTATGGTGAGCACCAGCATGGGGCCCATATAGCAACGATGGTGGGGGGGCATATATATAGTGCAATGTAACATGTACCGCTCCCCTGCCGTTGAGGGACAGGGTGATGCAGTGCATATGGCATTGCACTAATGAGCGGGCCCACGTGACCGCCCACTCCTACTGCAGCCTCCTACAGCCCCCAGTAACCACCCCCCCACACTCAGCCTGTACACTGACTCAAGTATAAGCCAAGGGGGGCAATTTTCAGCAAAAAAATTGTGCTGAAAAACTCAGCTTATATTCGAGTATATACTGTACGCAACTTTTTATTACAAAAATTGTTGGAATACAATTAATAAATTTGGTGGGACACAATTAATAAAAATTACTCCAATAAGAAAAGGAGGTGCAAGTGGCAAATAAGGTCCGCATCAACACACCTATCAAGGAAAGGACAATAGTTCTCAGTCCACAGCGTTCACTCAAAAGATTTTTATCATATACACAAAAAATAGGTAGGTACCTGTACAGCATGTTCCAAATTATTATGCAAATGTTCTTTTTCTCTGATTTTCCTAAATGGTCGGTGCAAATGACAGTCAGTGTAATAAAAGTCATCACCCGTTAAGAGTATACATCAAATTTTATTGAAGAAACCTCCCAATGAGAAGAGTATACTCTTCAAAATTAAAAAAACTCTAAATGCACTGTTCCAAATTATTAGGCACAGTAGAGTTTCTAAACATTTGATATGTTTGAAAAAAATGAAAATGTTCATTTGTTGAATTTGCAGCATTAGGAGGTCACATTCACTGAAGTAAAAAGCTATTTAATTCCAAAACATCCTAACAGGCCAAGTTACATGTTAATATAGGAACTTGTGAGTTTCTGGAGAGTTTCTGCTGGTATTTCTTTGCATGATGTCAGAATAGCCTCCCAGAGCTGCTGTTGTGATGTGAACTGCCTCCCACCCTCATAGATCTTTTGCTTGATTATACTCCAAAGGTTCTCTATAGGGTTGAGGTCAGGGGAAAATGGTGGCCACACCATGAGCATAAACTCAATTAATGCCCATAGCAGCTAATGACACAGAGGGATTCTTTGCAGCATGAGATGGGTGCACACCATAAACTCTAATTACACACAAACAATTACACACCATAAGCACTAATTTATTACAATTTAGTACATAATATTGAAATATAAATGGATAATACCTCATCATAAATGGGCCTCTCCTCACAGTCAGTTACACGGGGAAAGAGTTTTTTTGGAGAGTTTCTGCCCAAATCAAAAACTGGTACACAACTAGCCAAAGTGAAAGGGTTTTTATTAGTAGAAAAACACACAAAATTACACTGCCGTTACAAGTACCATAAATATTACATCATAAAATACAGGATTGATCCTTTAGGATAATTGGAGATAGTGACTCATCATACAGTGTCATGGTATAAGTCTAACTATGGGCTGGTGGATTGGTGGTAATAATTACACTGTGCTAGTGGTCCCCATATTGACCTCTATATATAGGTACTATGCCTCTGTGCAAATGAGAGGTGGTGGAGATAGGTACTCCCCAGGCACAGAAGGGTCACAAGGTTATGCACATACAGGAATCACACTCACCCATGTTGCTTGTAACCTGTGACTGGTGATGGGAAGGGGACGCCCCGACACGTTTCCCTCTTAGCGAGCTTCCTCAGGGGCACAGAGGCATAGTACCTATATATAGAGGTCAATATGGGGACCACTAGCACAGTATAATTATTACCACCAATACACCAGCCCATAGTTAGACTTATACCATGAGACTGTATGATGAGTCACTATCTCCAATTATCCTAAAGGATCAATCCTGTATTTTATGATGTAATATTTATGGTACTTGTAACGCCAGTGTAATTTTGTGTGTTTTTCTACTAATAAAAACCCTTTCACTTTAGCTAGTAGTGTACCAGTTTTTGATTTGGGCAGAAACTCTCCAAAAAAACTCTTTCCCCCATGTAACTAATTAATTACAGCCTAGATATTAATTCTTTTTATTTAGTCTTTATGAAGACTCCATATCATATTTTATAATGTCTGGAATATACAAATTGGTCAAATTATAAATCATCAAAGGTATTACATACTCACAATACCGTATAAAATGTATTTGTTTTGGAAAAACACTATAATAATCACATTTATATTCCATTTATAGTGCCATTCTGCTATACGTACAAAAACTTTCTGGGAAAACAAAAGCTCTCTGAGATAACCACGAGACCTCCCATATTCCACCTTTATATTAATCGTTAGGTAAGACTTTGAATTTTTACTTTATAATTAAAGAAAAAAATAAGAAGTTTTGTCTTTGGAAGATATATTTTCAGAGCATTTTTTAATATTTATATTTTTTGAAAAAAAACTTTTTTTTTCATTTTGCAATTGCTTATTATCATTATTATTATTTCTATTAATAGGTGTTCTATTAATTGGAAATACCCACACCATAATCAACTATTCAACCGGGTTTCCAACTATACAGGTACCTACGTTTTTTTGAATATATGAAAAATTCCTTTAAGTGAGCGCAGTGGACTGAGAACTATTTAAACAGAAGTCCGTCTGGATCTCCAAACATCTGTGGGTTTGCCCATCTCTAGTGGTAAATATGCACATGTTCTGAAAAGCCATTTTTTCCCAACATGCCGTTATGTTGCCCAAGATTTGTTTCATTATATTAATGTCTCTTCAGAGGAAGAGCAAACAATACACAATATAACAGTACCAATGATCTACCTATATCACCAGCTACCAATCACAGACCAGTAAGGGAATTTCGTGGTCCCTTAATTCACTTAATAAAATATAGGTACAGCGAGTATGACTAATAATGTACTTTGTCACAGTGCTTACCAGCAATAGGGACTGGAAGGAGCTGTACGATCCACAGATGAAGCCATAGCTGGACCATGACTATGGCCCATACAAGTAAAACAAAATAGATGTCACTGGTTTTCTTTTTTTTAAGAAAGGCTCCAATGTCATTTCTTTGTCTTCCTAATATAAAAGAACTGGGTGTGGTCGGCGTCTTATTTGTGACAGGCTCTTCTGAAAATAAAAAATATTTTAGGTAATTCAAATCTTCATATAAGTTTGGATAAATAAGAAGAGAGTCATTAAAGCACAAGTCTTCATTCTACAGTTCACAAGGAGAGTTTTTCCAATAGCTATGAATGATCCCCACATCACTTTTTGTGAATTCAGCAGTTGTCTTAAAGAACACAATAACATGTCCTTCATATAAAATATTAAGTCAGATAAGTGGGTTCAGTTGCTGGAACCTGTTCCAGACTCAACCTTGTAACACGCTAGGTTGTCATGGAAATAATAGCAAAAACAACTAGCTTCACATAGGTTACAATCCCTGGAAAACTTTCATCCGGGGTTAGAACTTGGACTAATTCATTTTTAGGGCTCACGTGGTAGAGCGCAAAAGCTCACATATTATGCCCAAATAAAATAGTGCAGGAAAAACATTTGAAGATATAAGATTACAATCTCTAAACATTATGGCATGGGCATTAACCAATTGATCTGCATGCCCAAGCATTATTACGTTCTTCCTGGTGAAGTCCCCAGTAGGAATGGATGAAAAAAATTAATGTTAGATGCTGCAAAGTTTTTAATTTCCCAAGATTCACCAAATATGGCTACAATCACAGGGGGCTGTGACATGTCGGCCTTTAATCGGCTGCATTAGTAACTGGTGCAAACAGATCAGGGTTTTGTTTTGTTTTTTCACCATAAATTGTTCAACATTTGTAAAAATTTCAGATATTTTTACAAAAAATATCATACAAAAAAGCAAAAAATGAAACCATATATTTTTAGAAAGCCTCTGGTATCACCATTACAATAAGGCCACAGTCACACAGCTGTATAATTTGTTCAAGGATCACCTTGCAATACTCGGACTGGCTGTCTGCTCTCCTGACCCAAGTTTGACAGTTGTATATAAATACCTGAAGTCCTGCTCTGATCAGGAGGGCCATCGGCATTGCGATGCGATCCTTGGACAAGTTGTACAGTCATGTGATTGCATCCTTATGTAATGATCTTACAAAATACTCAGTCACCTGGAGGCTGTGCTGTTTTCATCTCTTCCTGGTATTCCTCAAAACCTGTGATAGATATTGCCATGGCAATAGTTGATGCTGCAATGGTTATCATTTGGCCAGGAAGTACTGTGGCTGCAAATAAAAATGAAAGGTTAATAAAGGTCATATGTAAATGTTTAAAGCTCAGTACACAAATGTCTAAAAATGAAGAAAAAACTATAAAACTATTATATATAGTATAGCCACACATCAAATAGTAGGGGACACAGAACGCTTGGACCTCACCATGCTGAAAATTCCAGCCCCCAGCTGCATGGATTACCATGACTGGTAAATAAAAATACAGAAAATAAATAATAAATAAAAAAATAGAGCACCCGTGTTTTTCAGTGCCAGGGAAGATAACACTGGGCAGTGGGGTTTGGCAGCCAATAGCTGCTTGGTTTACCTATGCCAACAATAGAAAATACAGCGAAGCCCTACACATTTTTTATCAGGAAATTAAACACTTTATAAATAAAAAAAACCACAGAAACAGGTTTTAAAGTAAAAATACATTTAATTGCATACATTGGTAGAAAGCAGGGGGTTGAGGGGGGGTTGAGGGAGACAGTAGGCAGGGGAGAGATCGCACAGAGGAGAGACTGCGGCCACCCCAGCGCCACAGTGCCCACCCCTATCATGTCATTGCCCTCCCTATGTGATAGCATCGGGCCCACATCTAGTACTTCATAAGTGAAATCTGGAGGAAAACTTTCTAAAAACCTTCCAGAAGATGTACCCTCTAGGCAATTTCTAAACCTGACATATGCTGATTGACAGGGAGATTCGTCTTCAGCCCCACACACTGAATACAGCCATATAAGGGTGGGGAACAGGGCACATCGTTCACAGCTGATCAGTGTATCTGCAGATTAACTCAAGCAGTAGCTGAGCACACAGCTCCTGTCAGTTCTCTGCATTCATATCACTCTGCTTTGTGCAATCAGCTGATTGCACAGAGCACAGTCTAGGTGAATGTGAACCCTGTGGTTCTTAAAGACTATCATGGTCTTTCTTTTGAAAGCTTTGCCTGTGATGACCTCATAGTAATTAACCTCATTATGCCTACTAAGACGCCAGACGCCGACTGGTTTCACAACATGTAATAACCATTCCATTGATCAGCATAAATTGTTTTCACCCATGGTGTGAAACACAAGGGAAAATTTTAGCAAATCCTTCACTAGCACAAAAAAAAATGGGCTTTTTCAATGCTTTTAATCAATAATTATATAAAATGACTTACATACACGGTTGACATAACTGCAAAGACAAACATATGAGACTTTTTAAATTATTTTCATCAATCACAAACAGGTTCACTCATTTTATTATATATAGATTTTTTTTCCGACACATTCATTTTATTATACATGTGTTCTTTTCTGACACATAAGGATCTCTATATTTGACACAGTTTTATATACTTTCCACATACAGTAGCACAATACATTAGTTTATCACTAAGGATCACTCTCCTACAACTTTCAGGAGTTTGAATCCAAAGAAATTCTTTTTTTTTATTTTCTCTGTTTAATCCAGTCTTTCTCCTGTTATTTTATTTTTTGTATTATTTATTGCTATATGTTCATGATAATTTTACTTATGATGGTGATACAAATTCCATTAAATTTGTTACAATATCTGAATTGCTATTTTCAGATTTTAAATTTTACAGCGAAATGTGAAACCAGGTAACCAGGAGTTACCTGCACGCCAATTCTTCACTCCTTTACACTGTTATATATGGTTGCCTTACTCAATGTACATTGTGATTTTTGCCTGAAGGAGCTTGTGCTCCGAAATGTGTAGCAGAATAAATTCAATAATTTGATTTTCTGACAAGTTTATTATCACGGCAGCACAGAGGATTTCAACCCTATTCTGATTCCTGATGTTCTAATAAATCAGCTTTATGTCGGTAGTCACGACCCGTCATCAGAGCAGAGGGGAAAAGAAACCACCACTCTGTTGAAGTCAGCATATGCCACCAAGTTGCCGGCAGGAGGGATCTGTGGCAGCTCTGTGTTGACAAAGATCGGCCCCTGCCACACCAGGCAGGTAGATCTATCTGCCTGTTAGTGCGTATGTACATTGTAAAGAAAGAAACGTCCTTAACAACACTGCATCAAGTCATATGGGTAAAGGACAACTAGGGGGTCATGCTTGAGACAAGTCTGAACCTTTTTTTTTCTTTAGGGCTGTGGAGTTGGTAAGCCTTCTATTTCCCCTACTCTGATATACATGGCTTAAGTTTAGGCGATACATATACTTTAGTAAAAAGGTAACATTGGGCTTTTCATCACCATCATGATACAATAATCAAGCTATTTAGATAGAACATAATATATATTTATGAGAATGCAACTTGAGAACACAAAAAAACTTTAATAAATTGTAGATATCCAATACACAATGCAGTAAGTGGGAAAACTATGTTCAACAAAATTTGAATAAACTGGAGCTGGCTTCCTTCAATGTACTTGAGATCTATGTGCAAGTTCTCCTGTACACCAGTTGCAACCCCACCAGGAGGTACTGTACCTATCTCTCCCCTTAGTGTTTACAGATTAATTTTATGTCTGTGGGGATTATAGCGCTACTGTTATTAGGCACTTTAAATTGACAAAACTACACCTTTTTATGCACTACAAATGATTTTATTTCACACTCCACACTCTCAATGATTAAAATTAAAATTTTTAAACACTTCAAAAATTCAATTACTTTTTGATATACAAATTTTGTTAAAAATGTGTTAAAATTATATAAAAAAAAAATATCATACGACTGTGCCTCTCAACACTTCTACAGTCATTCCTTATTGAACACCATTATTGATAGTAGATGCTTGCTGCTTTTCCTGTTTTCCATAACTATAAATAAATAGAAATATGGATTTATAATTAATACCTTCTATTCCCTTATTTAAGCTTCTTGTTACTCTATTAGCTACCTACCTTATCTGGTGGTGCTTTCAATTAATTGTCTTTTTCCACTTGTCAGTGCTTTTTGATGTGGCTGTCTGCAATAACTAATACAACCTGTTAGCGTTTCTCTGCTATTTTTTATGGGACTGCATTGATATATTTTTATTACCTTCTCCCTTTTCCTACATGTGCTGAGGGGTTTTTCTTTCTCTTTTTGTTGATGGGTTTTCTTTTTGTTCTGCTCTCTACACGTTTTCTCCTGATGAAGAGGGACGTGCCCCCCTTGAAACGCATAGAGTGGATGAATGTAAGAGTGAACAAAGGGAGACACTGAAGAGGATCTATTATATTACAGAGGAAGTGATCAGGGACATATACAAAACCAAGAACATAACAGCATGCACAACATATAAATATGAGCTATTTGCAAATTGTGAACATTAGAAGATAGGATAGTAGTATTAATACCAAACACTTACTCCCACAGATAGAAGTATTAACAAAGTGGAGAGCAGAACAAAAACAAAGAAAAACCCCTCAGCACACGTAGGAAAAGGGAGAAGGTAATAAAAATAAAACTATATCAATCCACAAGTAGAAAAAGAAAAGCAGTACTCACCCTTTTAGATGCCAAGAAATCCTTTATTTCATCTCGCTTTGTGTTAGTGTAGACAAATCAGGCAGGGAGAGGGAGTGGGGGTCGGCGGACGACGGCTAGCCGTTTCGCAGCACTTGCAATGGGTCCCGTTGAAGCGGCAAGTGCTGCGAAACGGCGAGCCGTCGTCCGCCAACCCCCACTCCCTCTCCCTGCCTGATTTGTCTACACTAACACAAAGCGAGATGAAATAAAGGATTTCTTGGCATCTAAAAGGGTGAGTGAAGCTTTTCTTTTTCCACTCGTGGATGAATCTTCATTTTCTCATTAAAGTGTGCAACACCTGCCAGTTGGAGGACACCAAGGTAGCTGTATACCTCCATAGATATACCTGTTGGTGCCCGGTGCCTATCCTTCTTACATTGAAAACTATGTCAATGCAGTCCCATAAAAAATAGCAGAGAAACGCTAAAAGGTTGTATTGATAATTATTGCAGACAGCCACATCAAAAAGCACTAACAAGTGGAAAAAGACAATTAATTGAAAGCACCACCAAATAAGGTAGGTAGCTAACAGAGTAAGGCCGGTTTCACATCACGATTTGTGGCTGTCCGAGGGGATCAGAGTCTCAGCAGGATCCCCACAGACAGCCACGGATCCACACGGATCCCTGAACTCGGATGGCAAATAGCCATCCGATCTGAGTCTATGCAGAATCCGTGTGCATCCTCTGGTCCCTGCCTCTCACTGCATCTTCCTAATAACAGTAGCGCTATAATCCCCACAAACATAAAATTAATTTTCAACAAAAACAAACTGAGTAACATTTGTGTAGTCGATTACCGCAATTTGTTCCGAGAGATACTATTTCCTCCACCAGATCCTCCTTCATAGATGGCATAAAATCTGATCTACGGTAATTATTTTAAAGCTAGAGAACAACCACCCAGGCTACATTTCTTATAGTTTCAGGGTATAAAGGAACTGTCTCATGCACAGCAAGTTCTGATGAACTTTTCTACTTTTTTCAGAGCAAGTGAAGCATTTTGTTGAAATATGGTCAATCTGTTTGCTACGGGAGTGGAATCTTTTTCCCCTGTGGTATCACTTTGCCTTCTCCATGTCATCCAAATACTTATCAAAATTAAACTCTTCTGATGAGGCTGAAGATATGGCAGAATTAGCACTGGCAGGACCCAAGTCCTCTTGCTCTTGGAAGTCCTGTAGTCACTCATCCCAACTGCTACCTCAGTCAGAGCTTATTTTCCTTTAGTAAGCTGTTGATCATGAAGCAATATATGATGACTTGAATCCACAAACAGCTGCCAGAAGATTTTTATTTTCTAGTAGCAGTGTCTTTCACCTTTCATTGAAGCAGCAAATATCAAGTTCTTCCAAATCTTTATGAAAATGGCAGGAGTTAAATCTTCAGTTTGTAATTTTTATAGTCACTACAAATGGTTGATAAAGCAATACCTTCAATTTAGCCACCTGTGTCATTTATTGTTACACGAGTGGTAAGCGTGTTGTGCAATTATTAACCCTTTCACCACCACCCCCAGTCTGGTTTCACCTTCCTGATCAGGCTAATTTTTATGAGGTAATAACTTTTGCATGCTTAAACAAGTCCTAGAGACACAGAGAATGTTTTTTCATGACATATTGTACTTCACGTTAGTGGCAAATTTAGGATGATTTTTTTTGCATTCATTTGGGATATCGTAAACTTGGAAAAAAGGTAGCAATTTTGAAAAGTTTCATTTTTGTGCTCTTAAACCAGAGAGTAATGTCACCTAAAATAATTAATAGATAACATTTCCCACATGTCTACTTTACATCAGCACAATTTTTAAAACTTAAACTTCTTTTGTTAGGAAGTTAGAAGGGTTCAATTTCTCATTTTCCCAACAAAATTTACTAAACCATTTTTTTTTTTTAGGGACCACATTTAAAGTGACCGTGGCAGAAAATACCTAAAAGTGACACCATTCTAAAAACTGCACCTCTCAAATGGCTTAAAGCCACATCCAAGAAGTTTATTAACCCTTTAAGTGCTTCATGTTACTAATGCAATGTGGAAGGGAAAAAATGGAAAATTTTACTTTTCCCACAAAAATGTTACTTCAGCTCCAAATGTTACATTTTCACAAGGGTAATGGGAGAAAATGTACCATACATTTTCTTTTTTTGCAATTACTCCTGAGTATACAGATACCCCACATGTGATGGAATATCACTGTTTGGGTGCATGGCAGGGCTTGGAAAAGAAGGAAAATCATGTTTTGAATGTAAAACAGTGCATGATGCATTTAGAGAGCCTCTGATGTGCCTAACGGTAAATAGTGGAAATCCCCCACATGTGACTTCATTTTGGAAACTACAGCCCTTAAGGAACTTATGTGTGGGGAGAACCTTGAATCCACAAGTGGTTCACAGAACTTTATAATGTTGAGCCGTGAAATTAAACAACATATAATTTCCAACAAAAATGTTGTTTTAGAACTAAATTTTGTACTTTCACAGTGGTGAATAGTCCTAGTAAAAATGCACCATTTGCCAGCTAGGATTCCAAAAGCACACTCCACCATGCATCGCGCTCTTGACAATCTGAAGTTATAAATCCGCCTACTGGAGTTGAAGGCACGACTGGATTATGGCTTGAGGAGGCTGTGACACATTTCAAATGCTTCATCACCCACAATCACTTATGGCATTGGAAGGCCAGTTGTTCTTGGAAAATACTTATGGGGTGGTAACCCATAGCCACCCAAATAAAGCCTGAGACCCATGGCTGAATTTTTGGTTGCACATTGAGTCATTAGATTGGCCATATGCCTCAATATCCATGGCAATAAAATGAAAATTGGCATAAACAATATCCATAAAGATGTCTGAAAAATATTTTTTGTCATAAAAATTAGATACAAAATGAGAAGGCTTTTGGATCCCAATATGCTTCCAATCAACAGCTCCAACACAGTTCGGTAAATGTGATTTTTGCCTGAAAACCACAGCAATTTCTAACCATTGCTGACTGCAGGGATGTTGGAGAAAGTCAGCAAGAAAAACATCCCACAGAGCCTTGCAGGTGTCCTTCTCAATGTTTGAGATGTCAGACTTGCCTAGGTGGCATTGAGAATGCAGCGAGGCAAAACTTTCTGCAGAAACCCCAAATCTGTTTGTGAGAGAAAAGCAAAAAAAAATTAGGGATCTTTGTTTTTGTGGGGGTTTTTTTTGTTTTGTTTTTTTTAAACAAAAGGTCAAACATAACAGATATGAAACTTACCTTAAGGTCAGCATTAAACGCTCTTCAGGAAAAATACTCAAGTGTACTGTGTTCTGCTATTGAAGTCGCAATGAAATTTGGTGCAGCAAATAATCAAAGTTTTCCACAGACATTGGATTACATGCCTAAAACTTCACAGGGTGCATGCGTATAGTATACACCATGGGTCATCCTGGCAGCTGTGTTTGGGTGAACCCATAATCATCTGCTTTGACGGCGCTGTCTTCTATCCATTCTCCATTGGGCCTTGAGTAGAATTAGGTTTAAATCGAACATAATGGTTGGAGACATTTTCAAAGCAGCACAAAACAAGTGAACTCTGCATGGCAGGATACTACCGTATATACTCGTGTATAAGCCGAGTTTTTCAGCCCAAAATTTGGGCTGAAAAGTCCCCCCCTCGGCTTATACACGGGTCATATACGGTGGTGGGGGCTGTGGAGGCTGGAGGAGGCGGGGGGAGGCTGCTGTATGAGCGGCCCCGTCACGTGGGGCCGCTCATTATATATGCACTGCTTCCCCCTGTCAATCAGCGGCAGGTGGAAGCAGTGCATATGGCCCCCCAAAAGCTGGCACTGTCCCCCCTTGTAAGGGCCCCCCCCCCCCCCGCTGCTTATACATTACCATCCCGGTGTTCTGATCGGCGCCGCTCCTCGGTGCTGCGTCTTCATCCTTCCGTCCGCGCTGGCTGCATCCGGGATCTCCGGCTGTCGCAGCGATATGACGTCATCGCGCGACCGCCGGAGATCCCGGATGCAGCCAGCGCGGACGGGAGGATGAAGACGCAGCACCGAGGAGCGGCGCCGATCAGAACACCGGGATGGTAATGTATAAGCAGCGGGGGGGGGCCCTTACAAGGGGGGACAGTGCCAGCTTTTGGGGGCTGTTGGTACCCCCAGGGGGCTGCTGGGTACCGCCTGGGGGCTGCTGGGTACCCCCTGGGGGCTGCTGGGTACCCTCAGGGGGCTGCTGGGTACCCCCTGGGGGCTGCTGGGTACCCTCAGGGGGCTGCTGGGTACCCCCTGGGGGCTGTTGGGTACCCCCTGGGGGCTGTTGGGTACCCCCTGGGGGCTGTTGGGTACCCCCTGGGGGCTGCTGGTACCCCCAGGGGGCTGCTGGGTACCCCCTGGGGGCTGTTGGTACCCCCAGGGGGCTGCTGGGTACCCCCTGGGGGCTGCTATATGTACCCCTGGGGGCCTGCTGTATACCACTGGGGCTGCTGTATACTACCACTGGGGCTCCTGTATACTACCACTGGGGCTGCTGGGGCTCCTGTATACTACCACTGGGGCTGCTGGGGCTCCTGTATACTACCACTGGGGCTGCTGGGGCTCCTGTATACTACCACTGGGGCTGCTGGGGAATCTGTATACTACCACTGGGGCTGCTGGGGCTCCTGTATACTACCACTGGGGCTCCTAGGGAATCTGTATACTACCACTGGGGCTGCTGGGGAATCTGTATACTACCACTGGGGCTGCTGGGAAATCTGTATACTACCACTGGGGCTGCTGTATACTACCACTGGGGAGGCCTGTATACCACACTGCTGGGGGCTGTATACCTGTGCTGGGGTCCACCCTCGGCTTATACACGAGTCAATAGGTTTTTCCAGATTTTTGTGGCAAAAGTAGGGGGGTCGGCTTATACACGGGTCGGCTTATACACGAGTATATACGGTAAATTATAGGCTCACACAGGTGTATCCGGTTTGAAAATATTTGAACATTTGGTTATTAGATAGATATGTTTTTAAACTAAAAATGGACTGAGAATGGTCATCCGTTTCATAATAGATCCAATACAAAATGGTAATGGATCCTTTGTACAACTGGTAACAGATTGGTGAAAAAGCGATCTGTTAAGACAATCTGTTAATGGATTCAGAATTATCCATCCGTTGGATCTGTTCAAAACAGATGACTACAGGACATGTGATCACAGCCTTACACTGACAGGCTGCCAAGTAGACTGTGCCTTTGTTTTTAGTCCATAGCAAACCAAGATATCGTTCCAAAGCCTCCATTTGTCACAGCAACCACAACGCTCAGTGATTGCATTGATGGGAGCTAATGGTGCAACAAGAGGGATCGATCTCACTTTGTCACACCATATTCCTACTGCAGTTGTTTTGACAATGGCAAGTTAAGAGTTAATTGAGAGCTGCATACACTGGCAGCGCTCACTTCCCTCTTCTACAACTCCATACTATGCTGATTTGTCCCATCCTAATGCATCTATCCATTAGGATGAGCAAAGAGTGCAGTGCAGGTACCAGCTCATTGCTGGTCTAAAATGATAGGTGTAAACAGAAAAGTGGAAAGTGCATAGATGGAACCTCTGTGGTAACCTCTAAACATTTAATTTGTAAATCACTAGTCAACATGCGTTTTTGGAAATAATTCACAATTTGAGGCTTTTACTCCAACTTACCTGATGACCCTTGAACAGACTGTTTCTCATGCAGAGTACCCACTGTCATCAGGAAGACAATCAAGAGAAAAACTGGAATCTTCCAAGACCCAGCAACAGATGCTGAAAAAGAATACAAGATATATCATGTAACTACAGCGCATATAAGACAGTATTTTAGATCACTGCTCAGTATAAATCTACATTGAGCTACCAATTACAATTACTTTTACATATTTTCTGACTCGTCACAAAGACCACTTGATTGCTAGTATGAAGAATCCACAGAGCTCATGTGCCAGCAAGGGTGTCTGTGTTGCTAAATCCCAAAAAGACTTACGGTACGTGTAATAGCAAAATTATCCATACAAGCTAGCATCCAACAGTAAGTCATGGCTGGCTAGAAGTTTGTATAATCTGCAGAACTTTGATAGACCAGTTGTGGTACATCTGTATATGTCAGGTAGGCACGTCTGAGGACGGAGTTAATTGCACCTACCAATTGGGAGCATATTACAAGTGCTATAATGAAACACTGTAGGCTGGTGAAAAAAAAACCCACACAGCTCATACTTTACACGTCCAGATTTGAAAACAACATACTGATGACGTCATTAGAATTTGAATTGTCAAATAAGAGGTGAGGGTGGTTCACAGAATAAAATGTAACCATAGCGTGTAAATAAGAGGAACATGGGTGTAAACCCATGCAAAAACTATAGAATACCTGGCTCCGATAGTGGAATAAATACCTCACTGGGATAAAGATCAGGCTGAGGATATTCAGAGACGACTCCTATTTTATTTTGAACAAATAATGTAAATGTATGTAAAATAAGGAAAAAAGGGAATCACATTCTAATCATGGTGTGCCATTGTATGTAAGAAAAATCTGGGAATATACCTACTCAGGTTCAAGATAATCAGGGTGTACCAATATAACTAGATTAATCCTTTTGGTATTAGTCTAGTCAATATAAATAAAAGCTATATGTGTCTACGAAAATATATCACACCAAAATGTTGAAGAGAATACATGATAATGGATTCACATACCTTAATTTTACATAACATAAACCTAAGGGTTAAAGGTCCTATATCATTTGCCCATATTGAGTGGGGATAGGAACCTGAATGGTAAAATTGATATAAAAGTACATAAAGGGAAGAAACTTTAAAGAAACAATATTACAGACCTTATTATAAGTACTGGTGAGGGCCAGTAAGGAGCTGGTATAGTGAATCAATGCTGTGACTCAAGTATGCATGTTTTGCAATGCAGAGTCCTATGATAGAAAATGCAATCATAAAGCATATGCCCCAGAATGCTATAAGAGTAGAGTTTGTGGTAAGACAGGATACGTCTACCTGATGTTCCGTGGTGTGACAGCCTGGAGAGATGCAAGTCATATGTGTCACTTCCTAGTTCTTGTATATGGAACGCATGTTGCGCATGAATCATGCAAGTGGCTGAAGTGAACTATTCGTGCATACGCGGACCAATGGTACTGGAGTGACATTGTGCAGAGCTTGTGGGAGTGTGGGTTTTTTAGTGATGGACACGGGCAAAAGCAAGAAGCATAGTGCAGACCATGATCCAGTAATTTATAGGGAGACAAATATAATATAGATTATGTTTTGACATGGCTACAATCTACTATATAATTGTCTAAGGCGTCTGTCGGTCACAGAAATTGCGCGCCAGACAGAGGCCGCTCATTGGTGCTCGCCTCTGGCGGGCACCAATGAGCGCAGACTATGCAAATAGGCGCGGGAATTCAAAATTCAAATTTCGCGCCAATTTCCAGCCCGGCTACAGCGGCGACGGTGGCTGCAGTGGCAGCTCTCCTCATGGTTGTCAGCATATGTGTACAATTAAATGGTTTTTGCACTTTTTCAAAACATATATGGTATGTGAAATTACTCCAGTTCATAAAGTTTAAATAAGTAAAGGAGTTAGCATGATGTACATGAAAATCTGGAATTTATTCATTAATGTATTTGCTTGGATCTGGTTGTGCTTGTGTAGTTACTACTGGCTTGGCAAAGTCCTCGGGATAACCTCTTTCTAGGATTCTTTGTTTAATTTCCATTTGTTGTTTGGCCCATTGAGTATGCTCAGAGACTATTCTGGCTACTCGCTACTGAGATTTCGACAATGAGTTCTTTATGTGTCTGGGGTGTTAACTGGAACACAGAAGCATACTGTTCTTTTCTGTTGGTTTGGTATAAAGATCTGTGGTAATGTGACCAAATTTGTTCAGTAGGACCCTGGTATCCAAAAAATTGACCTCACATGTGCAATGATGTAAGGTAAAGGTAAGGTCAGTGAACATACCGTTAAGATCCATGTAAAAGTCATTCAAGTAAGACACCCAACCCTGCCAAATCATTAAAATATTGTTTATTTTAACGACGCCATGTCACTATATGTTCACGGAATAGTGGGTGATTATACACAAATGACTCCAAAATGTGCCATGAATATATTTGCATAAGGAGGCGCAACGTTAGATCTCATCGCGGTCCTCTTACGCTGCATATGGAACTGGTTCTCGAACATAAAAAAAATTATGCTCAAGAACAATTTGAAGAGCTTCCAGGAAAAAGTTTTTTTCGTCAGTGCCAACTGTACTGTACATATACAGGAACCAGATATAGGATTCTAGGCCTTGTGAGTGACTGATGCTTGTATACAAGCTGATTACGTCTAATGTGGTTACGAAACAACCAGCAGGTAATTCATCTAGGCCTCTTAGGTGAGCAAGGAAGTCATTTGTGTGTTTTAAATATGATGTAATATAAGGGACCAAGGGGGTCCATATTCTGTCTAACATGATAACGAGTGATGAAAGAACTGATTCGGTAGGTGCCACAATAGGGCGGCCAGGCAGTCTCTCAAAATTCTTGTGCACTTTGGACAAGTTATAGAAGAGGAGTGATGGGATGATTTTTAAAAACGAAATCCACCAGTTTGGAGTCAATGGAACCTAATTGGAGGTGTCTGTCAATGAATCTCTTAATAATGGTCTGAACAGCAAAGGTGGAATTCCGAGAAACGGGGGCATATGTGGAGGTGTCCTCTAAATGTCCCTTTATCTTTGCCATGTAATAGGATTGGTCCATTACAACAATTGTCCTGATTTTATCGGCGGGTTTGAGAAGACTTTTGTTAGATTTAATTTAATGAATGGCTTGCAGCTCAACCTTGCAAAGGATTTTTCTCAGTGGTAGTTCGCCTTCTCATTGGAAGATACAATTTTCTCTGTCTGTGGAAACAAGTGAAATAGTGTATATAGTATGTTTCCACAGGGTGAGAATTCTTAGGGGTGTTATATGTGCTGGGAACCCGAAGCTTCAGTTCATGGAGCGAGAAATTGGTACTGGTGTCAGATGTGATGGGAACACTCACAGTCAGCCCTCTCCATTGGCATAGTGTGCCTTTAGTCTAATTCTATGAAGCTCCATTGGCTCCAAGGTTTTAATGTGTGGATCCAAAAAGCTTTACACTGTTTCAGTTTGAGTACCCTATTGCCACCGCATCTGCCTACTGGAACATGCTCAATAACTTGGTATCTCAATTGTGAAATATTGTGCCCCTTAATAATGAAGTGATATGGGATGAGCAACAGCAACATCATTTGTTTGCATCCGATGGTGTATTTGTGCTTATTTATATGGTCTCAGACATGCTGGGTAGGTTCCCCAACATATCCGAGATAGCCAGCGCACTTAAGATGCACAACAAATGAGGTCTCACAAGTATCCTGGTACTGAATACAGTCTGCAGGTGCGTGGGTGAGAGAAGTGGGTGCCCTAGATCACATGTGAGCACTACAGGCATTGGAGGCAAAGGAATCTACCTTTACGGCCTCCTGTCAGGGTAGGCTGGTGTGGTGTTGTTCTTGATGGACCAATATCAACTTAAACCAGTCTGTCCCTAAGATTGTGGGCCTTTTTGTTACAAATGAGCAGTGGGGCGCTAAACTCGGGGACCATGGGATATGCTAGTTCTAATATCGGCCAATGGCCAAGGTTTCCTTATGTGCTACTTTTTTTACATGCTACATTATCATCTATAGCATACATTTATATGATTTGACACATATAACTTCTTTGAGAACTAGCTTACTCACTGTTTGACAAGTACTTGCTCTTTGTTATTCTTAAATTGGAATTATAGCCAATCGCTTTGATTTATAGATTATTGTAGCCAAGTCAAAATGTAATATATATCTCTTCTTTGTCTCCCTATAAAATTACTGCTTTTCCTTTACAGAATTAGCTAAATCATGGTCTGCACTATGCACCTCGCTTCTACATGTCTTCAGAACAGAAAATCCTGCCCTCCCACAAGCTCTGCACAATGTCACATGGTTCAAGCATGCATGAGTAGTTCACTTCAGCCATTAGCACAGCATATGCGTGACATGAGTTATACCACGACCACTTCCTGCATTCCATATACAGGAACCAGGAAGTGGCCAGCACACCGACGGCATCGCACACCGCTTTTAAGCGCGGTGTTGTTTAAACATATGTGACTCACATCTCTTCAGGCTGTCAGACCACGGAACACCAGGTACATGTATCCTTTCCGATCATAAACTTTACTCATAGCAAATGCTTTATGATTGCATTTTTGATCATAGAACTCTGCATTGTAACACATACATACTTCAGTCACAGCATTGATTCACTATACCAGCTCTTTACTGGCCCTCACCAGTACTTATAATAAGGTCTGTAATATTGTTTCTTTAAAGTTTCTTTCCACACTTGAGTTATGTACTTCTATATCAAATTATACCATTCAGGTTCCTAGCCCCACTCCGTATGGGCCAATGATGTAGGACCTTTAACTCTTAGGTATACCGTATATAATCGAGTATAAGCGAAGTTTTTCAGCACAAAAATTGTGCTGAAAAATGCCCCCTTGGCTTATACTCGAGTCAGTGGTATATAGGCCGGATGCCCGCCCCCCCCCCCCCATCGATATACAGGGCCACCGCCCCCCCCCCAGTGGTATACAGGCCGCCCGCCCCCCACATCAGTGGTACACAGGGCCCCCCCTTGCTGCCGCACACCTGTAAAGTAATACATCATTATACTTATCCCTGTCGCTGTCGCCGCTCTGACACCGCGCTCCTCCGGGTCTTCATGCTTTCTCCTGCAGCGCACAGGCAATGACGTCATTGCCTGCACCCGCCGGTCACAAGCAGGAAGAAGCATGAAGACCCAGAGGAGCGCGGTGTCAGAGCGGCGACAGCGACAGGGATAAGTATAATGATGTATTACTTTACAGGTGTGCGGCAGCAAGGGGAGGCCCTGTATACCACTAATGGGGGGCCCTGTATACCGATGGGGGGTGGGCGGCCGGCCTATATACCACTGCGGGGGGGGCCTGTATACCGATGGGGCGGGCGACCTGTATACCACTGCGGGGGTTGGGCGGGGGCCTGTATACCACTGACGGGGTGGGCCTGTATATACCACTGAGGAGGGGCCTGTATATACCACTGATGTTGGGGCCTGTTTATACCACTGATGGGGGGCTGTTACCTCTGATGGAGGGCCTGTATATATCACTGATGGGGAGCCTGTATATACCACTGAGGGGGGCCTGTATATACCACTGATGGGGGGCTGTATTCCACTGATGGGGGGCTGTAACCTCTGATGGGGGGGGAACTGTATACCAGTGATGGAGGTCCTATATACCAGTGATGGGGGATTATATACCAGTAACGGGGGTCCATTTATCATGATGAGAGGGGCTGTATACCGTGATGAGTCTGCTTCATTTTCCCCCCTAGGCTTATACACGAGTCAATAAGTTTCCCTAGTTTTGGAGGGTAAAATTAGGGGCCTCGGCTTATACTCGGTTCGGCTTATACTCGAGTATATACGGTATATTATGTAGCATTAAGGTATGTGAATCTATTATGTTTTCTCTTCCACATTTTGGTCTAATATTTTTTCTAACGTAGACACATATAGCTTTTATTTATTGTGACTAGACTAATACCAAAAGAACCAATCTTTTTTATATTGATATACTCTTAATTATCTTGAACCTGAGAAGGCATATTCCCTGATTTTTCTTACATACAATGGCACACAACAATTCGAATGTATTTCCCTTTGTTCCTTATTTTACATACTTGTACATATTTTGTTCAAAATAAAATAGGAGTCGTCTCTTGATATCTTCAGCCTGATCTTTATCCCAGTGAGATATTTCCTTCCACTATTGGAGCCAGGTAAACTGTAGTTTTCTCATAGAAATAGTTGCAGTCCAGCAACAACAGGAAACAGGAATTGTTTAAAACACAGTTTTATTCTTCTTGATTAAAGTTCAATGCAACATTAGTGAGCCCCAAAGCAGAACACAGGACCCAGTCCTACGCATTTAGTTAGGAAGCCTTCGGCCCCTTTCACATCAGCGTTTCGCTGATGTTTGTGGCTGATCCGGCAGGTGGCGCCGCATCTGCCTAACAGCCGACTTGCGGGCCGAATCTGGCAAGCCCCATGCATTGTCTATGGGGCTTGCGGTCGGATGCGGCAGATCCGGCACTTGCGTCGGCGAAAAAAAACCCCACTCCTTGCAGCTTTACCGCACTTAGCACACCCGACCGCAAGCCCCATAGACAATGCATGGGGCTTGCCGGATCGGTGCAACAAGTGCGGCCGTTAGGCGGCAAATGCGGTAAAATCTGCCTGTTGTGAAAGGCCCCTTAGTCATGACAAATTCCTGTTTCCTGCTGTCGCTGGACTGCAACTATTTCTAGCAGCATTGCCTCCCAAGGCAAAGGGTATAGGAAAAAATAAAGGAGACAAACGAGGCGCAATAGTGCCCTATCAATATGACACTGATTCTGCACTCATATCAAAAAGAGGTGCACTCACCTGGTCTAGTTGTGTGCACCCACAACTAGTTTTAATCGCATGTAGTTTTAAGCTGCTGCAGCACCTCCACCGCCACGTAGCACGTGTAAAGATATCCAGATCCAGGGAAGGTGAATAGACAGTCCGCGATGCTTAAAATAATCAGTCACAAGTCTTTAGGTAAAAGACCCCCTTCTTTATTTCCACCTACGCGTTTCAGTGCCACTCCGGGCACCGTCATCATGCCCTGATGACGGTGCCCGGAGTGGCACCGAAACGCGTAGGTGGAAATAAAGAAAGGGAGTCTTTTACCTAAAGACTTGTGACTGATTATTTTAAGCAGCGCGGACTGTCTATTCACCTTCCCTGGATCTGAAGGCCAAGGGTATTCTTCCGTGCGCCAGGAACCGGATCCATGAACGCTGGAGGAGGACCGCAGTGGGGCTAGCTGAAAAAAAAACTTTTTTTCTCTATGATGTAGTTTTCTCATAGGTTTACACCCAATTTTCTCTTATTTACACTCTATGGCTACATTTTATTCTGTGAACCACCCTAACCCAATATCTCATGATTCAGATTATAATTAGCAAATTGCCTTGACACATTTATTTATCTTTGTAGAGTTATTTCTTTGATTCTCTATTCATTTCAACAGAGCACTATACGTCTTATCGGCGTCCCTATTAAGACAGTTATAGTTAAATCCAAATGTGTTGTATAGCTCATATAATATACAAACAGCTTTGTTGCTTTATTTTTATGGTTATACAACTGAGTGTGCATCTCACAGATTTTTGCTTTGTAATACAATATGTACAAATGTATGTTGCATATATCATTATTATTCTGTAATTCTCAGTATTATGATCTTTCTAGATCCATCTCCTGGTGAAAACCCCTATGAGGGTGGAATTGTTGAGTTAATAAAGGATTTGTTTTTTCAATGTAGCTCATTCTTCATTGATTTTTTTGTGTACCAGGTTTTCTTTACTCTACAGTATGACTTTTTCACCCTGAGCAACCAGGGATACCGATTGAGCTCAGCTTTACTCTTTCTTCTGTAAAACACAATAAGTTTCCTTTAATTATGGAACCAGAGTGTATTGATCTATCAGTTTGTTGAGCAACAGCTCAATCATCAAATATGTTACTGGGGCGTGCAAAGCCGTCATGGTGCTGAGTGACACCTGAGTTCTCCAATCCGATTCTGGGAAATGTTGGGTTATTCAAATATTCCCCATGATTGTTCAGCTAGTTAGTTGAGCAGCTTCTCCCAGAACACTCATGCATTTTGTTCAGTGGTACTTGTTGGCCTATATTCGTGCGTTCTGTTTGATTGACCTATTGCTATTTGACCTTGGACCTTATTCTGACCATCTCTTTGGTACCTCCTTTGCGCATATCCACTACCCTCCAGGTTTTCTGAACCCAAATCATGACCTGACTAAGCATCTGTTTATAACCTTTATCCTTGACGTGCTTTCCAGGAACCTGACCCTGGAATGTTTGACTACTCTAACTTGTCATTAGTGACTAGCGTTTCAATAAAGCTGGCCTTATTCTTTTTTTTTCCCCCCCACTTATGGATCCAGGTCGTACAGCTGGTGAATTTGACCCAGATGGGTCAGGATCTGGCCATGGAACACCAGAAGCTAGAATCCTCACAGTCCCAGTTGCAGGAACAGTTTTCTATTACTAAGGGTGCTTCCGAATGCTCTCTACTTCCAACTGTAGTTATAACTTCTAAACCTTCTGACATGCAATTGGTCTCTCCTGAACCTGTGGTAGCATTTCCTGATACATTTTCAGGGGAGAAAGACCAATATATAGCTTTTAGGGAGAGCTGTAAACTATTTTTTATCTTGCAACCCTAGTTCCCAGGAAAGGAGTCCAAGTGGGTGGAAGTAATCATGTCCCTATTGCGAAGGGACCCTCAGTCTTGGGCATTTCTAATGTCGCCACTAGTCCCAGAAAGGTGTTTTGTTGATGCCTTTATTTATATATTAGGGATGA